>JAJJWX010003401.1:0-232411 GCA_023529315.1 Papaver bracteatum | reverse complement strand
GGAAGAAAGGAATGACGATTGTGTATTTCCACATGATCATTCTACACTGGTTTGTCATAACCTATCAAAACTTCTTAAATTCTATTTGATAAATTAGCTTTATCGATGTAGTATATTCTTTACACTTTTTACTTTTCGCTCTGCCTTGCTTCTGCTTGTGAAATTGTCTGTGAGAACATTTGTCCATGCATCAATTTTTTTGTCTTTCAACTTTAATCTTAACTCTTAAGACGCTCTTCATCTTCGTCCCTTTAATTTTGTCTCTCCTGCTTTCTTTAGTTTGATGCCGCTTTTCATCTACCAGGTTCTTTGATCGGTTTCTTTTATGTCTTTGAAATTAACTATAAACTTGTTTTCAATGAGTGAGTAACTTCCGGCAGGGGAACGATCCATCATTCCGTGGGAAAAACAAAGGGTGTTTTCAAGCATGAACAGATCGATGAAAGCTTAAGATCAGTGGTGCGGCCAGCTTGGTGCTAACCATCACATACCTGTTGATGGTCCATATTAGTAATCCAGAAGATTTTCTTCATTCAAACTTCAACCTTCCAATTATAGTTCTTTCGAACATTCCTTGGATAATTAAACAAAGTTTCAACCTCGAGTCACCTAATTCAAACCAATCTTCGGGAGCGAGTTCTCTTGGTGCTTGGGTCTGTCTTCAGAAATTTTGTCCTCTAAAAAAATTTATTCCCTGTTCTCGTGTTCGTGAGCAATTGCTACTGTCATCATTACCCAACAATTCCGTTGTCCAAAAACTTGAGTAGTCCTCTTCCCTGGGACCGTTATGAAACCACTAAGTTTTCAAAGTTAAAGTTCCCTCTTCAAAATTGTAACTTTAAAAATGCAAACCCAAAACCTTTACAAATTGGTGGAACTAAAGGTCATCAAATAGATACGTTCATGGAAAGTGAAAAGATGGAAAGTGCTTTGGATACCTTAAACATAGCTGGCATTCTCCGCGATTTTAGCACCTGCAATTGCAATCACAGCCTGTCACACTTCCAACACTTTTACCGGATATTAATTCATGTTTCACACTATATTGCTCATCAAATTTATTCCGCCAGGTATCGAGCAGCTACTTTCACCAAAGACATTGTGGGTACCCAACAACCTTCTATACCAGCTCAGTTCAAATTCAGCATGTCTGCTCCCCTCAACAATCGAAACAACACTCTTCATAGACGTCCAAGCCTCAATAATGCAGATTTATCTGCAATTACTAGAAGAACTGTTGGATCTTCACAAACAATTAACCAGGCGGCGAATGTGTGGAGGTATGGCATTCTTGGGAAACTTATGGAAAAGGAAAAAATGAAGATGAGAGTTATCAATTCTCATATCAACTCTCTTTGGGGAAAATATAGGAACAAAGAAATAAGAGTCATGGGAACTAATTTGATGCTGATAAGACTAAACAATGAAGAAGAAAGGGATGAGGTGATTGCCGATGGCCCTTGGCTAATTGATGGAGTTCTTTTCAATATCCAAAAATATTATTCCAACATCCCTATAAACGACTACACATTCAACAAACAAATTTTCACGCTTCATTTTAAATATCTCAAGCTTGAGCATTTGAACGTGGTCACATTATTGATGAAGCCATGGGTTTCATGGGAACTAAAATCTCAACTTCTCCTAGAAACTGCAGACCTCGAGCAGGAAATACGGTTAAGGCTAGAATTGAGATGGAGCTTCGAAAACCTCTACATAGAGGAGCTTGGTGGAAAACCATTTCAGGGGAAGATGTTTGGATCCGTTATCACTGGGAACTCCAACCAAATAATATTTGTCCAAAATGTTTTGTTATTGATCATCCTGGAGGAAAGTTGTGATCATACAAATGGTCTTCTATACTTAGACAGTCTCTCGGCTTCGAATATGATGCTTGGCTACAAGAAACAAATTGAACAAAACAATGCTGAACAGCCACATAATGAAGAACAAATTGCTATGGAAGAAGAAACGGTTGATGATGACATGGTGGGAGAAACTGCTATGGATGAACCAAGAAGTGTAAAACGTATGAGGAACTCTATTTTGAACCAACAACCTTCACAAAACCCACACAATATCCATTCTCAGCAACCTAATAATCTCATTCAAGGTATTACTAATATGGCTCCTAATTTGGGCGATGTGATGGCTTCTAAAACTCTCTGCTCTGTTTCAGGGGCTACCACGAATGATGGGATCGTAAGCCCTACTCGGGTAATCAAAACGCTCACTTCTTGCATAAACTCGTCGACTTCCATTACAGTAGTTTTGTTAAGTAAGACATACCATCTTCTGTTTTGCCTCGCATAATATGAAAATTATTGCATGGAACTGTCAGGGTTTCAATGATATCAAAACTAGGAATCATTTAAAGCGTCTCTCGAAAACTCATAACCCGGACATTATCTTCATTCAAGAAACTAAAATAAACTCTGACAAAATTCTGAAATTAGCTAAGTGTCTGCTTTTCCCTAATAGAGTTTATGAACCTTCCATTGGGCTCTCGGAGGTCTCCTGCTTTTATGGAAGGACGGCTTCACGCTTCGATATAGTGTATTCTTCAAAAAATATGATCCATTGTCTGGTTTCTCATGACCCATCGAAACCAGAGTGGCTGCTTTCGTGTCTATGGTGCGTGCAATCCTTACGAAAAAAAACTTCAATGGAATTTTATTAAGGACATAGGTCTAGAGATCAATCAACCGTGGGTGTTGATTGGTGATCTGAATATCATAATTGATCATAGTGATAGAGTTAGCAACAAAACAAAGTCTTCCCTGACACCTACTTATGTTCTTCAGTATATTAACGATGCCGGCCTAACTGACTTAAGTTATAACGGCACCCCATACACTTGGTCTAATAATAAGCATGGTACTTGGAAGAATAAAAAGTAGGTTAGATAGAGCTCTAACAAATGATGAGTGGCTTAGGTATTTTCCGATTCTAATTTATCCAGTCTTACGCAACTTGCCTCCGATCGATCATACGCCTATCTCTAAATTTATACAAATCGATAGTCATACTAGCAGAAACTGAAATTTTTTTCGTGTCTGTTAAATGACAATTCGTGCTCAGAACAAATTAAGCAAGCTTGGAGCTCAGGTATAACAGAAGCGCGCTCATAACATCAATCGTCGAGCTGATACTCACAAGAAAGCTACTCAGTGTTTGGAACAGGTGTACTTTTGGAAATATAGACAACAACATAAGGAAGCTGTACTCAGAACTGGATAACATTCGTTCGTCTAGTCCAAAACCAAATGCGGAAGAGGAAATTTTAAAAATTGAAAAACAGATTGAACAATGGGAGGATTTCAAAAAAGAATTCTGGATGCAGAAAAATAAAGATTCTTTTTTTTAAGGAAGTAGACTACAACTCTAGCTTTCATCATGCGAATGCAAATAGACGCAGGTCAAGAAATAGGATTGATGCTCTGCGTGATAATTCGGGTAATTGGTGTAATGACAGACACTCTTTGGCAGCCCTCCTTACTCGACATTTCCAAGATATTAGTTCGACAACTTCTCCAGTCCTTAATGACATCTTCCTGCAACATGTTCCGGCGGTTATAACTGAGGAAGAAAACAATAAACTCATTGCTATTCCCTTGGAGTCTGAGATCTTTGATACCCTCAAGAGCATGGAGCCGTGGAAAGCTCCGGGGCCTGACGGTTTTCCACCAGGCTTCTTCTTAACTCAGTGGGAGACAGTTAAGGATGATATTGTTAAAATGATTCAGGACTTCTTCAGATATAGGTTCATCAGCAAAAGGCTAAATCAGACAAGGATAATGCTAGTTCCAAAAGTTAAAACACCATGTTCTCCAGCGGATTATCGGCCTATTGCTTTATGTAATACATCATACAAGCTAATATCCAAACTGATGGCGAGAAGAATGAAGGTGGTTCTCGATAAAGTAATATCTCCGCTTCAATCAGCTTACGTTCCTGGTAGGCTTATTTCGGATAATATTTCTTTAGCCCATGAGATAATACATTCCTTAAAAAGAAAGAAGAAGGGAGACAGTTATCTAGCTCTTAAACTTGACATGTCGAAGGCTTTCGACAGACTAGAGTGGGATTTTATCATCGATGTGATGAGGCGTATGGGGTTTTGTGAGGAATGGTGTACTCTTATTTTCCAAAGGTATCTCGACCACGGAAATTTCGATCCTTTTGAATGGTTCTCCTTGTAAGGCTTTCAAACCCACTCGCGGAATCCGCCAAGGAGACCCGATTTCACCCTACTTGTTTATAATCGCAATGGAGGCTTTCTCCAGAGCAATGGTGGCAGCAGAATACTCTAAAAATATTGCTGGTATTAAAATTGCAAGGAAAGCACCTCCTATAAGTCATTTGCTTTTCATGCGGATGATTGTCTTGTCTTAAATCAAAGCAAATATCGAATGAAAGATCAACAACCTTCAAAACATTCTGGATTCATTTAGTGCAAGTTCGGAGAAGTGCTTAACTATCATAAATCTAGCATTTGTTTCAAAGAAGAACAACACCTAACCGATACCCAATACGATTACAAGATTCCTAAATGTTAAGAGGATGGACCAGGAAGAAAAGTACCTTGGAATCCCATTGTTCTTAAATAAAAAAAGAGAGTCTCGTTTAATAATCGATCGTTAATCTTGAAAGAAGATTGGCTAGATGGAAAGGTACCACACAACACAAGCAGCAGAGGAGTAATGGTTCAAATGTTAAAATTACAATCCCACTGCACCAAATGAGCTCTTTCAAGTTACCAGAGGTGACAATCAAGAAACTGGATTCGATCCAACTCGATTCGTGGAATAAAGCGGATAAAAAAGGTTTATTTCTTACATCTTACTCGCATGTGCAAAACTTTTTGAGGATGGAGGGCTTAACTTCGAGATTTGCGATGCTTCAATCATGCCCTTTTGGCTAAAGCATCATGGAGGATTTGTACAAAAGATGACTCTCTTCTTGTTCGATCTCTCAAACAAAAATACTTCAAAAAAATCACCCTCTTCATGCCACTAAAAAGGCGGACACTACTTGGTCTTGGAAGAGTACAAGTTCTGAATTCGAGTTTATTAAGAGATACAAATGGCTTGGTCGATTGGCAACGGTAAGAGAATTCTAATATGGAGGGATAAATGGATTCCACAAAATGATATACCGTTCTACCACTTCAAGCGCAACAAATCCGTTCTCTTACAAGTTTCTTTCGAACTTATCGATTTTGATACTAAGAGTTGGAAAATCGGAATTATTAGCAATCTTTTTGAGCCTCACATAGTGCGGCTCATCCGAATTTGAGAATCCCCCATAATTCTAAGACAAGCTATGCTGACTCTATCCAAAAATGGGAATTTCACGATGCGATCGCTTACAACGCCTTCTACAACATGAAAAACCACAATGGACAAGCCAATTATAAACCGGCAGCATCAAACATCTGGAAGAAGGTCTGGAATATTGAGGCAGTACCTAGAGTCAAACTGTTTCTTTGGAAATGTTTCAAAGATATAGTGGCTTCTAAAGAAAGACTACAGAGAATATGGCATGACGATGTCTCATTGCGGCAATTGTAGTTCAAATGTAGAAACTACAATGCATATCTTATCGAATGTGAGTACGCAAGAGTAGTTTGGTTTAACATGGGCTATAGGCAAGATGAAACGATGTGGTGTAACCCGGAGCGTGGATTACTTCTTGGTTTTCGGCTTATGATACTTCTACTATCGGTAAGATGGCGTTATCATTTGTTGGTTCCTATGGAAGGAACGTTGCAACCGGTGTTAGAAGACAAAAAACAAACACCACAAGACTTTCAAAGGCTATAGAGAGATTTCTTAACGATCTTGTTCATTTCTAAAAAGTCTAACACAATTCACAACAAACTGCCTATTCGAAATGGCAAACCACCAATGGATGACTTTATTAAACTAAATACCGATGCTTCATACTTGTGATCGCACTAAAACAAGGAGCTTTTGGTCTAATTTTTCGAAACTGTGCAGTGTACACATATAGCTTCAAAATGCTGCAGTTTAAGGGGAGATTTGGATGCTCATTACCGGAGAGTCTAGTCATAAGGAAGGAGTGAAATGGGGCGTGCGATTGGGGCTCAAAAAGCTTATAATCGAGTCGGACTACATGAGCCTAATTCAAGCTCTAAAAGGGAAGGAGTCTCGATATCCCATGGGAACTGCGAGACATTGTGGAAGACACTAGTATTATGTTAAAACTTTGAGAGTTTTTCTTGTGAGCATATAAATAGATTGGCTAATAAATGTGCGGGATCATCTTGCAAAATATGCCAGGAAAAAGGGCATTTGTAATAGTTGGGAAGGGGTACCTCCATCTTTCCTGTTAAACTCTATTATGCTTGACACTGAATGATCTATAAAATTGTTGTTCTTAGTAGCAAAAAAAAAAAAAAAGTATGTTTGTGTTGGTAGAATAACAAAATAAAAATCTTGTTTGTCGGCTCTGTCTCTGCCTTGCATTTCTATCTTTTAGTGTAAAACATTACTAATGGGGTTACCACTTTCTTTTTTTTAGGTGGTGGACCAATTTATTGGTGAGAGATGTTTTGTGTTATATGATTTTTGGTACATCCAATTCTAGTGGTGAGAGGTGTTTTGTATCCCAATTAGCAGCATTGTTGATTGATGCGATCAATCAAAATACGTGAAGTCTGATGTAACACCTCGTGTTCTTAGCATGGAGCATGCTGAAAGATGCGCCATGGCCTGAGATTAAGCTTCATCCTAAGCTTCAATTGCGTAGGAAAAGGAACATTGGACAAGACAATGTACGGCCAACATGGTTGGACATCGGGTCGAAAGTGCACGACCAACATGGCTGGACATCGGGTCGGCAGTGTACGGCCAACATGGCTGGACATCGGGTCGGCAGTGTACGGCCAACATGGTTGGACATCTGGTTGGCAATGGACATTCAATATGGCTGAACATCAGAGTTTGCATTGGTAGTGAACAACCATCTTGGCCGGTTATTCAGAAATATATGGCAACGGCCATGAATAGTAAAAGTGGGGAGTTGATGAAATATTTTTGGTCCCCCAATTCAAGTTGTAAAAATGTCTTTTTTACATATATAGGGAGAGGTAGTTCGTTGATGGTGCATATGCGGACTATGCACCAAGTAAGCTTCATAACTTAGCCGGAAGAGTATAAATGATGCATAAGGCTCATTTATAGTTGCGTAGCCTCGCGAAGAGGGCATTTTATGCTTAGGCATCGTTATGCCATATTTCGGACCAAACATGCATCACTTGGATGCATTTCGACGGAACGACCTATACGGACTAGGCCATTTCCATTATTGCTTGGCCATGGACATGCAAACGAGTTGGCTTAAGTTTTTGTCCCTTCGTGGATGAACTACGGTATGTGCTTGATCCCTTTAGAGTAGGGAAGGGTACGTAGGCAGCCACAATGAGTTGCAGCGTTGCCGGTCCAACACGTTGTCGCTCATATCATCTACTTTAGAGATGATTGCGACACTTTGGCCTCTCATATCATCTGTCTCGGTAGATCGACGCAAGAGATGATTGTGGCCATACTTGATGAGGCTAGTTGCATTCCATTCCTTGGATGCTCATACTTCCTATCAAGGCGTTCGACATAGGCTAAAAACCCGAGTGTCGTAATTTAGCTCAAGAGGAGTCCATTTTGATGAGAAACATCCCAAAGATCAAGACATGTGATCTATAGATCCACATGGTCACCCGAATTTAGCCAAATTCCATCGTTTTAGAGCCTCAAAAGGACGTTTTTGCCGTATTAAGAATTTTTTTTATTTTCTTGATAAACCCTCTGCGGAATAAGGGTAAGTTGGAACGGTGTGGAAACTAAGTTTGTCGCATCATGCTGGTCGAGAATGCCTGTGTGGGAAAATGAGCGTGCATTTTCCTAGCTTTAAGGCCCGGATCGTAGCTTCATCATGGCGCATAGGGAAGTTACGGCATGCGGGGCAACGCGCCAAAGGCGTAATTTTCCGGTCCATCACATCTGAACTCTGAATCATCATTGCATCTGCACATATATCAGACAACATAAGAACTAGTTTTATATACGATGTGAACACCATTTTTCTAGTGACACAATCAAATAAAGAAGATCATTGGATCTGGATTCATACAATAAAAAAGTAAGTAAAAGATGCAATATAAACAAGTAAATAACAAGAGATTCACACAAAGATAATTAACGTGGTTCCTCAACGGAGTGTCTACATCCATGGGAAGGTAAAATAATGTTTTATTAGGATTTTTGTTAGAGCATTGCTCGGTCGAACTCGCATGTGTTGCTATCTCAAGCATGTTTGTCAATACTAGTGATCAAAACTATAAAGTCTTTGATTTCTAGTCTACTATAGCTAAGGTCTCGGACTAGGATAGAAAGTGTAGTTGAGCTCAAGAACTCCATAGTGATCATCATACAAGACGAATGACTACTCAAGGACTTCATCGATTAAAAGGTATGTGGAGACTTGAACTTATCTATCACTCAAAAGTTTATCTATTCTATCTATATCTTGACACAAAAGTCGTATTACTATATATACTAAGAATATACACATATGATATTTTGAGTTGAGTATATCTCGCTTATCTATTTCTCGAAATATGTGTTGGTAAAGCTTTCGCTTTAGCCAAGTTCATCTTTACCTAGTGACGAAAGTCATGTTATGCTATAGAAAACAGTGGATTTATAGTTCATGAATCGATTCGAGTGAATCACATCGTTTTTGCTTCAATTGTGTCTTATGTAGTACATAAAGATATAAGCAATTGAACAACTCTCTAACTAGCTCATTTGAGTCATTTGAACTAGTTATGGTGAAGAAGAGTATGGTTGATATGAAAATTATTTTGGCTAACCATTTGGTTAACTAATGTTGAACCAACTAATGTATAATTTTGGGTACGGTTTTCACAAGCCTACAAACGTGCAGTACATGTGTGTATAACAAGTTATGTTTTCGATCTAACGGTTGATAAATATTAGCTTGTATCTAATCAGGTTTTCATCTAACGGTGAATGTTGAATGCTTTGTTACTAAGCTAACATTGATTGCAAGCCCTGATTTGAAAGACTATATAAGGGAGAACTCTAGAAACTAGGAAACCTAATCCCCACACATTCTGTGTGATACTAGTTTGCTAAGATAGAGTCGATTCTCCTTTAACCTTTGGTTTTCTTCTTCTTAAACCAGGTTAACGACTAAAAGACATCATTGGAATTGTGAAGCCAGACCGATACTACTTTTATCGTAGTTGTGTGATCTAATCTTGCATCTTCTATCGTACGAGTACAATTGTAATAATTGGCTTGAGATTTATATCTCCGATAGGCAAGATATAAAAGTAGTCACAAACACTTCGTCTCATCGTTTGTGATTCCTCAATAATCTTCTTCGCTGCGTCGATTAAATTTATTGTGAGGTGATTGATAAAGCTGAGCTATTCTTCAGGAATATAAGTCTAATTTTATCAATTGGTTCCTGTTCTCCTTGATTTATCAAAAGACGGAACAAAACTCATATGTTTATTCATAGGCGACGAATTTATCTATCCTTGTATACTTTTCTATGTGAGACAGATTTGTTTATTAAAGTCTTCGACTTTGGGTCGTAGCAACTCTCGGTTATGGGTGAGATCAACTAAGGGAATCAAGTGCGTAGTATCCTGCTGGGATCAGAGGCGTAGGAGCATAATTGTACCTTAGATCAGTGTGATATTGGTTGGGGTTAAACTACAGTCCAGAATGAAGTTAGCTTGGAGTAGGCTAGTGTCTGTAGAGGCTTAATACAGTGTATGTTTAATCTGGACTAGGTCCCGGGTTTTTTTTTGCATTTGCGGTTTCCTCGTTAACAAAATTCTGGTGTCTGTGTTATTTCTTTTCCGCATTATATTTTCTTATATAATTAAAATAATACAGGTTGTGCATTGTTCAATCAATTAGAATATCCGACCTTATTGGTTGTTGATTTAAATTGATTGACACTTGGATATTGGTCTTTGGTACCATCTAAGTTATCTCTCTTTGATTAAGACTCGCAGATTGTATTTGCTTGAGTAAATGAAATTGAGAGGTTGAGATAATAACTCCTTGCGATATTTTTATCTAGATTGAGTCTGACAGTCTAGTTAATTCTCTAGTAAAGTGACTCGGAGTTGTCCATACAGATTGCTAATCGAAATATTGGGCGTGGTTGTTAGACCCCCGCTTTTTCAATTGGTATCAGAGCAGGCAAACACGTTCAATACCTTACAAGTATGTGTTTGTAGCGATATGAATCTATGGAAAGAGGTGTTATCTCAATTAATGTACCACCAGTCTTTGATGGCTCTAATTACTTATGGTAGAAAATTGATATGCGAGCTTTTCTTCAAGCACGTTATTTCCAATCATGGGTATATGTTGTTAATGGCTATGATGCTCCCGTTGAGGCACTTGGAGGTGTAAACGTTCTAAAGAATATTGGTGAATACACTCCTGCCAAGATTCTTGTTGCAAAGAAAAACTCTGACGGTTTGAATGCGATCATACATGTCATTACCCTAAATCTTCAACATCATGTGTCTAATTTCACTAAGTCGCAAGAAGTTTGGGATATCTTAGTAACCGTATTCGAAGGTAATTCCAGTGAAAAGGAAGCTAGACTTCAAAATCTTATTTACGATTGGGAAAACCTTCATATGGCAGATGAAGAAACATTTGGTGAGTTTAATCACAAAGTGTCTGAAATTGTTAATGCATCTTTTGCATTGGGTAAGATTATTCCTGAAAAGGACATTGTCATAAAAATTCTCAGATCGCTGCCAGCTAGATATGATTTTAAGAAGCATGTCATCGTTGAGGGAAATAACCTTGATACACTTTCCAGAAACTCTCTAGCCGGAAAGTTAAAAATTTCGATCTTGAACTGGAACAAAGAGAGAAACGTCATCTGACTGTAAGTCTCGATGTCCCAAATTGATTGACAAAAAGGATGAGAATTACTTTAATTCAACTATGTCATTGTTTATACAACAACTTAAGAAATCTCTTAGACAGAGTAAAACAAAGTCTCAAAAGAAAAGGCAGACAATCAATAAAAAGGTTCAGAAAAACTATGTTAATAATTCCTGCTTCAAGTGCTATAGAAGTGTTCATGATACTTCTAAATATCCAAACATGAAAGTGAGTGAGTTAACTAAAGCATGGATGGATACTCTTGACTTTTGTCCTGAGGACGATATCTATGAAGGTTCACTCAATCTGTTTGCTGATAATCATGAATGTCCTCCAAACAGTCCTGATTATTCCATGATAAACAATCCCACTTCTTCAGAAGTCCTTCTATGATATAAGGAAGTCGTATTTAAAAGGATTGAAAATCTGGAAAGTGAACTGTCTGATTTGAAAAAGGAGATGACTTGCAATCATGATTTTCAAAACTTTTCAATTCTTTCGTTAAAAAGTTGTCAGCAAAACTCCCCTGGTTATATACCTGTCTTAAGTCACTCAGAAAATGAGGATAGTATAGAGAATCACAAGAACGTATCTAACCTTGTAGATTCTACTTGTGATTATCAGGACCTTATAAAAATTTGGAGCACTGAGAAACAAAAAAAAACTCTCTTCTACAAAAGGTTGGTTGCAGAAGAAATCTCATACAAAACCCTCAGCCCTTGTAACCGAGATTTCCAATATAATGCATAGTTTCCGAAAATCAACAATCAAGGTGTTCAAATCTATGCTAAAGGAAAGAAATGATGATGTTCACAACTCTTCCTTCTTAAAAACAAGACGGAAACAAAGTATAACTTCATCATCCCAAAAGAA
Organism: Papaver bracteatum; assembly: GCA_023529315.1. NCBI lineage: Eukaryota > Viridiplantae > Streptophyta > Magnoliopsida > Ranunculales > Papaveraceae > Papaver > Papaver bracteatum. Next base: position 220,568 of record JAJJWX010003401.1, on the reverse strand, counting down.
GTTACACAGTCCTGAAAGGGATTGAAACATGTACAGTTTATGTATTGAGAATTTTTTGTCTATCCCTCTTCGACAAAAAATCATAACCTTCAAGAGGGTTGTGATGAATCAATATATTTATATTTTTAAGGTCTTTTTCTGAGGATAATCAAAATACTGTTAGGGTTTTGGTCAAAGGTTATTTTGGATATTTATCTTCTTAGTTTCCCTTAAAATAAAGTTTTCCAATAAACATTACATTTATCTCTTCTATCATGTCCTCTTCAAGTCTTTCAAGAAAAAAAGTGATGTTTGGACTGTTGTCTTTCCATCAAAGAAAATACGATTTGATTCTTCGGATAATGGTGTGAACCCTGATTTTCATGGTTCCTCTCAAGAAGGGAAATCTTTGTTTCTCATTCTGAAAAGCTCTCCTTGACCATGAATCTAGTCTTGGAACAAGTTCGTGCCCTGAAAAGTGATTTAGAAACTTCTTCCAAGAGACTTGAAGAAAATATGGAAAATATGGAATCTATAATTGATCTGATCGAAGATGAGCTTGAAGAATACATAGAATATGAGAAGATTATGCAAAGTAAGTGAAATGTTCTATGAAAATCTTATTTACCTAGTAAATCTTCTATTGTTCTTGTTTTATTTAGAAGAATAACTAGTATTTTGGAATAGTCATTATTGTGATTACACATAGTTATATCCAAAGTTTTAATCTTCTTGTTTTTAGATTTATTGGTTTAAATTCTAAACTTGTTTGGAAGATGATTTTTGCAGTATTAATATTTTTGATTTTATATATGGAAATATTGTTATGGGAGATGTGTGTTTATGTCCATGAACTTGATTGTCCCATATTTTGTCAAAAGTAAAGTCGTTCGTGAATTGATATGCAAACATTGATAAAAGAATGAATAGACTTTTGACAAACACAAAAATTAAGCCTATATTGTCAATTATTGATGTAAGATAGGCTAAAATCTTTTGTGATTCAAGGATTATGTCTATTGTATTTCATTATGCAAATGGTGATGAGAATAGAATGAATCCTTGCTTATTCCACGGGATAAGGTCGATTATCCGATCCACAATTTTTGTGTAAATAATGTGTTGTTCCAAGTGTCTTATGTTGAGCACTAAAACAACAAAAGTTGATTGCTGTTGTGATTAGCTTAGTTGTTTTTCCGTAAGTTACTTTATGTTGAACATGATTGAACTAAATTAATCATCTTGTGTGATTATTTAGTTATCACTCCATAAGTTTTCATATGTTTGAGCATTTCTTCGACTGAGTTGGTTATTCATGATTAACTTAGTCATTGCTCCATAGATTTTCTTATGTCGAGTGTGACCAATTAAATTGATTACTTTTGTAATAAGTTTGGTTCAGTATGACAATTAGATTATTTACGAGTTTTCTTGTGATTAATCTAGTTGATTTCTTAAGTCTCCATAATTTTTCTTGTGTCGAGCATATTTAGTCAAATTAATCTTGGTTCGCTTTGGTTAATATGATTGAATATTTATTTTTGGATTCCAAATTAATACTTGTATGTGATTTGTTGAGTCTAAGGAAATCCTTATTTTTTCTTGAAATTAAGGTCGCTCTTGTTGTTCCCTTGGGAATGACATTTTATGGTGGAGAGTTCTTTTGAACTTGTGCTTAATTGCCAAATCTTTGTGGGGAGTGTGGCTGTGAAATATTGGAGGGGTTATCTTGTATCTTTATGAACTCCTTGATGAATGCATTTAGCTTCGGCTTTATGATTGCATTTAAACAAGATGATATACATTTACCTTTGGTCATGAAATGTCTCTTACGGAAATTTCATTAGGATCCCGTTCTTGTACCTTTGCCAATTTTATTGACAAAAAGGGGTAGAATTAATATAAAGTTCACACTACAAATGCATATGGTTTTCGGATCATTATGTAAGGGAGGTGGTTTCCATGTGAGATGGAGTATTGACTAAGGGGGAGTGAAGTATCACCATAGTATTGTTGTTAAAGTTGTGATGCAATTGGACTTTGACGATGTGTAATGATACTATGACACTGTATAACAATGATTGAGAACTCTTGTTTTCTCATTGTTATAGCTATGGATTTTCAACAACGATGGTGCTAAACTTACAACCTTTGGGATCATCGGATTACTTGGAAGTGACAAAAATTTCGAGTATTGTTGAAGATTAGACGACATGTGGAATAGGAGCTTCAAAGTTTATTTATATACTTTTTGTATTCCATATCTATTAATAGTTTTTCCACTAAAATTGGAAAAGGGGGAGATTGTTAGAGCATTGCTCGGTCGAACTCGCATGCGTTTCTATCTCAAGCATGTTTGTCAATATTAGTGATCAAAACTATAAAGTCTTTGATTTCTAGTCTACTATATCTAAGGTCTCAGACTAAGATAGAAGTGTAGTTGAGCTCAAGAACTCCATGGAGATCATCATACAAGACGAAGGACTACTCAAGGAACCAATGGATCTTCATCGACTAAAAGGTATGTGGAGACTTGAACTTATCTATCACTCAAAAGTCTATCTATTTTATCTCCTATCTTGAGACAAAAGTCGTATTACTATATAGACTAAGAATATACACATATGATATTTTGGGTTAAGTATATCTCGCTTATCTATTTCTCGAAATATGTGTTGGTAAAGCTTTCGCTTAAGCCAAGTTCATCTTTACCTAGTGACGAAAGTCATGTTATGTTTCAATCATTTTGGAAATTTCTCTAATGAAAAATAGTTTGTGAATAACAACTATATAACGCCCTTTGAGAATGTTTCAATGATTGAAATGAGAGTTTAGAAAATATAACCATTGGAGGATATAAGCATTTGTGTGGAAACGCATATATGTATAAGTCTTTAGTGCTTGAACCGAAGTTTGCGAAATTTGTTGATCAAGTGAATCCGGAGAAGTGCGTGATCTTCAGTCCGCGAATTGGCGGAAGTTGTCGACAGAGAATTTCTGATGGAGTTTGTGAACTCCGTCCGCGAACTTAAGTCCGCGAACTTGAGTAGGTTATGTCTAAAAACGATGTTTGTGAACTTATATTAATAAACTAAGGAATGCTAATGCAAATCGTGGATTTATAGTTCATGAATAGATTCTAGTGAATCACATCGTTTTTGCTTCAATTGTGTCTTGTATAGTACATAAAGATCTAAGCAATTGAACAACTCTCTAACTAGTTCATTTGAGTCATTTGGACTAGTTATGGTGAAGAAGAATATGGTTGATATGAAAGTTATCATTTGGCTAACTATTTGGTTAACTAGTGTTGAACCAACTAATGTACAAGTTTGGGTACGATTTTCACAAGCCTATAAATGTGCAGTACATGTGTGTATAACAAGCTATATTTTTAATCTAATGGTTGATAAATATTAGCTTGTATCTAATCAGTTTTTCATCTAACGGTGAATCTTGAATGCTTTGTTACTAAGCTAACATTGATTGCAAACCCTGATTTGAAAGACAATATAAGGGAGAACTCTAGCAACTGGGAAACCTAATCCCCATACATTCTGTGTGATACTAGTTTGCTAATCTATAGTCGATTTTCCTTTAACCTTTGGTTTTCTTCTTCTAAAACCAGGTTAACGACTAAAAGACTTCATTGGGATTGTGAAGCCAGACCGATACTACTTTTATCGTAGATGTGTGATCTTATCTTGTATCTTCTATCATACGAGTACAATTGTAATAATTGGCTTGAGATTTCTATCTTTGATAGGCAAGATATAAAAGTAGTCACAAACACTTCGTCTCATCGTTTGTGATTCCTCAATAATATTCTTCGCTGCGTCGATTAAGTTTATTGTGAGGTGATTGATAAAGCTGAGCTGTTCTTCGGGAATATAAGTATGGTTTTATCAATTGGTTCTTGTTCACCTTGATTTATCAAAAGACGAAACAAAACTGATAGGTTTATTCATGGGAGACGAATTTATCTATCCTTGTAGACGTTTCTATGTGAGACATATTTGTTTATTAAAGTCTTCGACTTTGGGTCGTAGCAACTCTTGGTTGTGGGTGATATCAACTAAGGGAATCAAGTGTGTAGTATCCTGCTGGGATCATAGGTGTAGGAGCATAACTGTACCTTGGATCAGTGCGAGATTGGTTGGGGTTTAACTACAGTCCAGACCGAAGTTAGATTGGAGTAGGCTAGTGTCTGTAGCGGCTTAATACAGTGTATGTTTAATCTGGAATAGGTCCCGGGGTTTTTCTGCATTTTCGGTTTCCTCGTTAACAAAATTCTGGTGTCTGTGTTATTTCTTTTCCGCATTATATTTTATTATACAATTAAAATAATACAGGTTGTGCGTTGTTCAATCAATTAGAATATACGACCTTATTGGTTATTGATTTAAATTGATTGACACTTGGATATTGGTCTTTGGTATCATCCAAGTTATCTCTCTTTGATTAAGACTCGAAGATTGTATTTGCTTGAGTAAATAAAATTGAGAGATTGAGATAATAACTCCTTGAGATATTTTTATATTGATTGAGTCTGACTGTCTAGTTGATTCTCTAGTAAAGTAACTCGGAGTTTTCCATACAGATTGTTAATCGAAATATTGGGTGTGGTTGTTAAACCCCCGCTTTTTCAGTTTTGATCTGTTACAAGGTTGATGAGATCCATTAATGATAATGAAGTCCAGTGAAAGTTTTTAGTAACGAAGGAAGAACTAAAGTAGAATGAAGGTAGCAAAACAACCCAACTATTATTCCTCTCTTCAGAGGTAGTGGATCTCTTACCCCCTCCCTTTTTGGTTCTCCCCATCTCCCCCTTATCTTCCTTATATTCCTCTCGTTATAGGGAAAATATCTTGACATATCTTAGCTTTCAAGGATCCTTAGAGTTGATGTAGTGTGTCCATTGTATTGTAATATCTTGCATCATCTCTTTACTTCTCGCCACGTGTACGTGTAAATTATGGTGTATACAATTTGCCCCTTTTCTTGAGGGTCGTTGGTGAGCGATCCTTGAGAAAAATCACTTATTCCTTGCTTTTCGCGCTTTAACCTGTGCATCCGTCATGCGTCTTTTGCGTTCTTTATGGAAGAATTTCGGTAAAGAATATACTTCGTTGCAGTATATATACTTTCCTATATTCTTTACCGAAATTCTGAAATCCCCTGCAAACAAAGAGATTCAAATGTATCTTACCATTTCTTATTGGGATATATCTTGTTGTATATAACCATCCTTCTTCACAAACAAAGAATCGTACTGCTTCTCATCCAAACCGAACAAGATCTTGGTAAAATTGAAGATTTCCTCCCAAGAAATGCCTTCTTCGTAGCCATCACTGATTGTTTTTCCCTCAACCATGAGGCCTAGAATTTGATGATAGCATCATTGGGAGTTACCGCCATCTCACTATATGGGAATGATATTATATCAGTCTCTGCATAGAACCTCTCACAAAATGCAGATACGGTAACTTTGTCATACTCAACAATCGAACTATCCACTGCAAGCCACAACCTGAAGTTCTTGACAATCGCTTGCACCTCCTCACATTCCTTGTCAAGTGGCCATAACGTCATCATAGTGCTTGAAGCTTGGTGCCTCATAATATAGATGGCATGCTTGTGATCCTGAGTACCAAAAACACAAAACTAAAACAAATACTAAAAGAAAATTTAAGATATATAGATACACTTAGAACAAAGTTTTATTGAGATTAATTACGATAGCACCATGAATTTCACGTGCCCATGTGTCTTTGTATCCAAAAAAAATATGTCCACCATCTTCTGGGGGTCCCTAGTGGAGACTGACCTGGTTCCAGTATGACCTTCAAGTGACTAGGAAGCATGTGGGAATCAACTGGTTTAGTGATAGCCCACTTCGGTCTTTCGGTTGCGGTTGCAGTTGAAATTGCAGTTGCAGTTGCAGCTTCAGTTTGTTGATCATTACCTGTTTTTTCTCCACCTTCTTCTTCTTCCTCTTCCTCTTCAACAATTTCACCATCTTTATATTTATCTTTATCTCCATCATTGTTATCACCATCACCTCCTCCAACATGTGGCATGTGTTGATAATCATCATCATGCTCATTATCTCCTCCAGCAGACATAGTTCTTTCAACACCATCATGATCATTACCTCTTCTACCAGATGGATTTGATTGATCTTCATCTGGAGTTTCATCTGAATCATTGGGTTCCGGTGGTTGTTGAGAATCATTCTGTTCATGGCTCTTGAGCGTTCCCGACTCAACTAATGTCCCTCGATGTGTTGCAGTCAAGAGTTTGTCACCAACACGAGGAGGTCTTGAAGGAGGAGTAACATTTTTCTTTTTTCCATTTTGCAACCTAAACAAGAAAAATTAAAATTAAACAGTCGGTAGGGTCGACAACTATAATCTGTGTCGGCTAAACAATAGCCGGAAGGGTCGATAACTATAATCCATGCCGACTAAACAATAGTCGGCAGGGTCTTATTCAACTAACGTGTCGGCTTATGATAATTATGAACACATTAGATATAAAAAAATTATGCTACATATAGTCGGCAGGGTCTATAACTCATACAATGCCGGCTTTTATACCGTCGGAAGGGTAGTATTCAAATACTATGCCGACCTTATGATTTTAGGCATTAGGAGACATCAAAAAATTTCAAAACACACCGCCGACAGGGTAAAAAATTATAACCAAACGACTGTAGAAAGTATATATCGCCGGCAAGGTATTAATGTTGAATACCCTGCCGACCCTATAAAAAGCGGTTACAGATATTAACAGCCGGCATGATATTCAACCTAAGAGCTTGTCGACTGACCCTAAATATGAAAAGTCGGTAGGGTCGTGAATCAGAGACCCTGCTGGATAAATAACTGCAGATTCACAATTTTGATTTTTCTGACCTAATTTGACATGCAAACATAAAATTGAAGTACTGGAGTGAGTTTAAATAGGCCCTTACTTTCTCAATCGCGCAATTTCTTTTGTTTCAGTGGCGTTGATTTCTTTTTCTTCAACGATTTTTTTACTCACTTTTTGTTGAACTAAATTTGCAATTCCTGGGTTATATTAATTGAGTTTTCTATTTGTTCTTTTCATACGACTTGCCCTTGGCGAGGGCTCCATGTTTGAAGATTAATCGAAATTTTCGAATCGATGATTACAACGAATTAATCGACGAGTTTTCGATGGTGGGGGATGGAGAAGCCGGTAAGGTAGAGGAGGAGAAGAAGAAGAGGAGAAGATGAAATGGAAAAATTATAAATGATTAGGGTAATAAGAATTATAATGGGAAAGGGTAGTTTTGTAACTTCGCCCATTAGGACACCCCCTTGGCCCTTAAAAAGAGTCCACTTAAATTTGGGTATACCCGAATTAATCTGGGTATACCCCAATCTCGCCAGGCTAAATAAGGGTCTTAATAAAATTTCCATGTAGGATTTTTAGCACCCGCTATTGGAGATGCTCTTATAACATGCATTTAGAATTAAATAGGTTAAAATCTATATCAATTAATTTACATCTATATTAGTTAAAAAAAAATATTTTAGAAAATTTCCCCTAATATAATGATATTTGGATAAAAACAGGGACTGGTTATAGTCTAGGCTAAGCCCTCCCCTGAGACAACACCACCTCACTGATGAAGAAGATTGTTTCTTGTAATTGTGAAGCTGTGAAGGTCATAAACGAAAAAGAATTCTCACAAATCAGTAATTATTTTGAGCAGCTTATTAAAATCTATTCTTTATTTATTTCGACATTAAGAAACTAAAAATCCATAGCACGGGAAATCAATTCTTGCTGTAATAGTTTTTCTTTTGCAAGAATTAATTCTTGCCAGAAGTTTTGATTTAAAGGCACCTTCTACGGTTCTGAAAGTGCCCGAGTTGTGAGGATATTGAGTTAACACCACATTTTTTAGTTTTTGTGCAACGTGAAACATCCCATAAAACTTACTGGTTTTTCCTTTATTTTTTTCCTTCTTTTTCTTGAACAAGTTTTTTGATAAACAAGTACTTGAATATCATGAAGAAGATCATTCAAATACTCCAAATTAGCTTTAAGACTTCTAGATTTTTTGGCCAATTGATTTGTCCCAACATTACCTACTCTCTTAACAGGAAAAACATTTCCAATCACTAATTTTACTAAAAAAAAATCTAATAAATTAAACCCTGATTCTTTCAATGAACCTCGAAAGTTTGATCATTAATAGACTTCACTAAAACCTCACTGTCCGATTCAAGACTAATTTATTCAAACTTCTTGATATAGCCCAGCTTACAACTTCTTTCATACCCAAGCATTTCAATTCTTATACTTTAATGCCTTCAGTCGTTCATCCATTATAGTATCTCTCTTTTGCACCAATGCCGATACCTGCAAAGTCTCTCATTATTAGTCTTATGCCTCCTTGTAAAGTTTCTTTAAGAAAAGAGACATCAAAAATTTATCTTAAGATAACCATTTTCCGGTGGTTTTCATATCTGCACTTGCAAAAGGCTTCTAGTACTTAAGGAGATAATATAATTAGTACCATACTCATTAGAGTTAATAAAACTATTGATTCTAGTAATAGACAGTATTCTATTGGGATGGAAATTTTGGAAAACCTTAGAACATCTATCTTTTCAGATAGTCCACATAGTTTCCATAAGCAACTGAATATTGTGCTTAATAGAGTCTCTAGGATTGCCATTCAAATTATTTCCTACAGAAAACCAAGTAATCACTACAAGAAAAGTGGTGTATTGCAACACCTAATTCTTGTGGCTACAACCCACTTTTCATGTGGCAAAATCCTTTTGCCACATATTTTTTTTTGCCACACCCTATGGCAAGAAAATGTGTGAGAAGAAGTTATTTCCACCCTTTAAGTGGACTGCGGCTATAGCGTGGCTTTTTGCCACACCAAACGGTGACGCAATATCACGATACAAAAAAGGCATTTTCCAATTTTTATATATTTTTATTTTAAAAATATGATAATTCAATTTCCTTTTTTTTTCCTATTTTTTTTTTCTAATTAATTTTTCTAATATTATTTAATTCATTTATTTTCTTTTGATGTTTTATTTAATTCCGAATCATTTGATTAAGAGAAAAGAAAGAAACTAAAGAGATCAAATTTAATTTTTGTTGAATTAATTTTATTTCTGATACAAATTGAGTTCATGTATACAATACAAATTTAATCAATACAAATTTGAGTACATAAGAAATTTCATCAATACAATTTTTTTTTAAAAAAAATCAATACAAATTTAATCAATAAAACGATTGACGGATACCATAAACATCGCAATTTTGAGGAAAAAAAAGAGAAAAGAAACTAAACTAAACTTTATCCCAATCTTCTTCTTTGGTACTCCTGCAATTACACAAAAGCTTCTTGATTAGGGAAAAACGGCTTCTTAATAAATGGTCTAATTCTATTTGTTAAGATCTTAGACACAATTTTATATGAAGCATTACAAAGAACAACGAGTCTGAATTCATAAGGTAAGTTTGAATTCTTACATTTTATAATTAGAGATATGTAGGTCTTATTTAGACATCTAGTCATGTGACCGCTTTCAAAAAACTTCTGAACCACATCAATAATATCTTTACCAATCAGTTGCCATTGAGTTTGATAAAGTCCTGCTTGAAATTTATCTGGACCAGGTGAACTCTAAGCATGCATGTTCTTAACCACATTCTCAATTTCTAGAGTAGTAGGAATATCATTCGACATAACATTATCAAAATCAGAAATTATAGTAGGGATAATATCAAAAGCATCATCAGATAAAACAAGATTAGAAATACAACCGGACAACAACACTAAGATGAAAAGTAATAAGATTACTTATGTCATTTATATCCCTGAGCCAATTACCATTAGAGTCACAAAAGAGCAAAGATATTATTGATATACATCCTCTTATTAACCATAAAATGAAAATATTTAGTGTTTTTGTCCATATCATGAATAGACTTGTCCCTAGTTTTTTCTTTATAAAATTTGGGTTTTCTTACCAGTTTTCTAGATCACTGATTACTGCTTCCTTAGTGAATAAGAGAATGCATAGGAACAATATTAATACTCTTTGTGATGCTAATGGTGTTTGGCTTAGAGATAGAGAGGATATTTCCCATATTCTTACTACTCATTTTAGCACAATAGTAAGCACTAGTAATCCTGTTATTAATGATGATGTCTTTAATATTATTCCTCATGTCATAAATGATAATGATAATACTATTTTGAATATTGTTTCTACTGATGAGGAAATTTTCAATGTTGTTAAATCCATGCCTGCTTGGAGTTCACCTGGGCCAGATGGATTTCAAGCAGGTTTTTATCAAACCCAATGGGACATTGTTGGTAAAGATGTTATTGTTGTTATTAAGAAGTTTTTTGAAACAGGTCATATGCCTACTAGTTTAAACAAAACTTATATATGTCTAATACCTAAAGTTAAGGACCCTAATAAACCATCTGACTTTAGACCAATTGGACTATGTAACGTTTCTTACAAAATCATATCTAAGATTTTAGCTAATAGGATAAGACCTTATCTCAAGAAGCTTATTTCCTATTATCAGGCTTCCTTTGTACCTGGCAGAGCTATCCATGATAACATTATTATAGCACATGAAATCATCCATACTATGAAGCATAAAGAAGGTATTAGTGGAACTATGGCTCTTAAACTTGACCTTTCTAAGGCTTTTGATAAACTAGAGTGGAATTTTCTGTTAAAAGTTCTAACTCAATTTGGTTTCTATGACTCTTTTGTAGTTTAATACAGTAATATATCTCTACTACAAGTATCAGTGTGCTTCTTAATGGTTCACCCTCCCAAGAATATATGCCTACTAAAGGCATTAGGCAGGGTGACCCATTATCTCCTTACCTGTTTATTTTGGCTATGGAATTTTTGTCTAGGAGCTTAATGGTTGCTGAATCCAGGAAGGACATTACAGGTATTAAGGTTGCTAGGAGAGCCCCATCCATCTCTCACATTCTTTTTGCAGATGATATTCTCATCTTTGCTAAGGATGATATGCATAACATTGGTAACATCTTAATTGTTTTAAACAATTTTGGTGTTGTCTCTGGTCAGACATTGAATTTTGACAAGTCTTGTGTCTATTTCAGTGGCAATTTAAGCCCAGCTACTTGTGAGGTTTTGGCAAGGCATTTGAATATGAAAATTATTATTGACTCTGAAACTTACTTGGGTGCTCCTTTGCTCTTGGGCCATTCTAAGGTTAGATCTTTTGATCCCATTGCTCAGTCTTTTGAAGCCAGATTAAAAAATTAGGTCAGTATTTCTTTAAATCTAGAAGGTAGAACTACTTTAGTGAAATATGTTCTAAATTCCCTCCCTTCTTATCAAATGGGTTGCTTTAAAATCCCAAAGACTACTATTGATAAGTTAGATACTCTTACTAGGAATTTCTGGTGGGGTCATCACAAGCATAAAGGTATAAAATTTTTGGCTTGGCCTGCTCTCAATAAGCCAAAAGAATTAGAAGGATTAGGTTTTAGAGACATAGAAAAATTCAATAAGGCCCTGATTATGAAACTTTCCTGGAAAATTAGTTCTAAGGATGAGGAATTATGGACTCAAATTATGGAAGCTAAATACTTTAGAACTGATAGTTTCCTTCACCTGGATAAATTAAAAGATACTAGCTCTTGGATCTGGAAGGAAATTTATAGGTGCATTACCATTATCAGAGATAATAGTGTTTGGACTATTAGATGTGGTAGCAAGGTTAAAATTTGGCCGGAAAACTGGGTTTATGGACTAGATCACCTTCCAGAGCCTTCTGTTCTAAATATTGGAACTAATTTAATTTATGTTAATGAACTATTTATACCAGGAACTAAAATGTGGAATGTTCAGCTGATTATTGATGCTTTTTCAACTGACATTGCTGCTAAGATATTATCTATGCAGGTTCCTTTCTCAGGCTCTAATACCTTAATTTGGTTGCCTGACAGAAAAGGTGCCTTTTCAGTCAAAAGTGCCTATAAGGTGTTATGTAACACTGATTCTGGTAATGTAATCACTCAATTTATTCCTAGTAATACCTGGAAAGCTCTATGGAGATGTAAGGTTCCTCACAAAGTTAAGTTACTAGTATGGAACTGTCTTAAGAATATAGTTCCAACTAGAGACAAAATATATAGGTATAAACATGATATTGATACTCATTGCAGTATTTGTAATGCTAGTCTTGAAATAACTGATCATTTGTTTTTGGATTGTCCTTATGCTAAAATTTTATGGCTTGGAATCAATATTAATGTCAGTAATGTTATTCATATGCATGGAGATTTACTGCATTAGGTAATAACTTGGTTTGGTATAGGTCTTTCTCAAGGTAATGTTTCTCAATCTGATACAGAGTATAAATTACACTTGATTATGATAAGTTTATGGACTATCTGGAAGGATAGATGTGCTGCTGTTTTTCAAAATGTTAAGCCAAATAGAATGCTATCTTTGGGTTCTATTTTAACTTTGGTGGAGAACTGTAAGACTAAGACTAATAATATTGACACTACTGATGTTAGTATACAGGTTCAAGACCACAAGTGGGATCCTCCAGATAGAGATTATGTTAAAATTAATGTGGATGCATCTTTTGATAAGTTAACATACACATGAGGATTTGGACTAATTGTGAGAACTTCTGCAGGTCAATGCATTGGAGCAAAAGGGTGTTTCTTCGATGGAGGAATGATAGAGAACCAAGAAGTGGAGTATCTGGAAAGTTTGGCTATGAAGCATGCAGTAGATTGGGCAATTGGCGAAGGATACTCTAAAGTTATATTTGAGTCTGAAAATGAAGTAGTAGTGAGATCAATAAATGAGCAAAACTCTTTAGCTCATTGGAGGAATCAAGGAACTATTCTTGATATTAAGTTTATTTTACAAAACTATGAATTTTTTTCTTATCATAAGGTGGTTAGGGCAAAGAACTATTTAGCAGATAAAATAGCTAAAAAAGCCAGAATTAATAGTTTGAATTTTGTTCATGTTGAAAATCTCCCTCCAGACATCTTAACCAGGGAAAACGGAAGATCTTACTCATTGTAACCAACATATTTAATCAATGCAAAACCATTTTGAATCAAAAAGAAAAAAGTTTTTTATGTTATTCTGAATATCTCCAAACTTCATTTTAATCCACGAGGATATAGTTATCTTAGCACTTTGAAGTTTCTGATTTAGCTTATATGAAGGATTACCTTGTACTTCTAAGTGCCAAGACATTTCCAGTTTTTCCCTAAAAGTATTGCAACATAACCAAATTCTAAAGAATTTAAAAGGTTTCCATAAATATCTGGGAATAGGGTTAGAAATAAGAAAAACAAATCAATGATTTTAGGAAACAAAATTCAAATGAAAAATCTTTAGCATTTAGAAAACTAAGCAACCAATTATTATTATCAATAGCCATGTCTATTCTAGCTTTTATACTACTAATCCCAAAAGAATTTCTAGTCCAGGTATATCTCTACCATCATGCCTATATCCATCAAACCAGTTTAATTGAATCTTGTCTGAACCCAAGAATCAATGATGTTGTTACCTCTAAATAAAAGAAAGTTTAAATCCCCTATTAATAGCCATGGTTGTTGAACATCCTTGCTAATTAATTCATATAAAAGTCACATTGAATCCCCTTAGGTTCATTATAGGTTGAACCATACATGAAAGACATAAGGGCTTCAGGTTTACTAGGATCTAGCTTAATCAGGGCATGTATAATATTATCTGCGAAACCAAATATTTCAACATTTATCATATCCTTCCACATATGAATTAGTCCACCAGCATATCATATCCTACCTATACATGTTAAATTGAAATAATGAACAAATTGAGAAACTAAGATCATTCTACTCTCATCAATTATGGTTTCACAAAGTAAAACAAAATCAAGATTTTGAGTTTTGAGTTTGACCAAATTATGAAATTGTTGTTTTGTAAAATTGTTAGATATACATTGCACATTCAAAGGTAGGATTTTGATAGCGCTTAAAAATAACAACTTGTAAAATATTAAAGGATTAAGTCTAATAAATTTACCTTGGGATCCTTAGCGTTGCCAGAATGATTATCCCCTACTGTGACTATATTAGTTTCTTGTTCCAGTGTTCAGATTGGTTTGATCCAACTCTTGAGTGTGATGAAAATAGCCTGTTTTTCTTTTTACTAAGCCTACCACCCATATTAGCATCTTCTTACAATTCATCATACATAAAATCATTTCTTACAACAACACCTTCCTTTGGAGGGATAAATCCATTCACTTTATTAGTACTCTTTTGATTTACCTTGAGAACTTGAGTACCAACCCTGGAAATTACAATCAGTTTTTCTTTCTCCCTTTTTAATTTTACCAAAGTAATGTGGTTTAGTATGTGCCTTGACCAGATAATCATCTGCTGCTTTACAAAGTCCTTTAGTATGATCTAGATAAAATAATTATGATAAATTTTATGAGGTTGTTTCTCATAAAAAAACGGATTCATCTAGCGAAAGCAGCATTTATAATAGCCATAACTCCCCTCATCATAGGATTATTGAGATCCATCTAAATCAAGGTAGTCAATATCGATTATACATGCCGATATTATATGTTTTTATCGGGTATCGGAAAACACCGATACGATATTATCGGTTGTACAAGACGATATAGACCGATATATCGGTTTTACTTATACACCGATAATATCGGTTTCAATGAATAAATTTTCCATCAACATGCATCTTGTCTTTACAAACAAGGACAACGTCAATTAGAGAAGGTAAAAATTCATAATATATTTATGATATAAATTGATGACTATATGGTAGGATATAGGATCGAAACCATATTTCGATTGCAAGGCAGAGAAATGTAAAAGATAAAAGTGAAGGATAATAAGAAACATTTTCCGGTATAATGGGATAACAATCACAATGTTGGCTAGTAAACCACCTTGTATTTTGAAAATTTGAGATATATGCATGATTCTTATTATTTTTTACTATGGTTTTAAAAATATTTGAAATTTTAGTTCTAATTATGTATCACCGATAAAAACCGATATCATTTTTTGTATATATATATTGGACCCGGGCGATACGAGACCGATACGCGATATTAACTACCTTGATCTAAATAAAAATATTTACCGGGTCCCCTCCAATTGGAACTGCATCTTCAGGATCAATTGCAAGAACATCACCTAATTACTTTCCCCATGTAAGTGACATCAGCCTTATTCATGTGTTTCAGAAGAATCTTCTTTTGCTGAATCCAGAGACATTGTTTACTCCAATATATCATTGGTGCTCCAGTGTCGAGCAAGATAACAAGAATTATAATAGTGCAAGACAACAATATTACCATTGGTGCTCCAAGGTAATAGTACAAGACAACATGATTACCATTGATGCTCCAAGTAATAGTGCAAGACAACAAGTGTCGGGCATCAAAAACCTTATTTAAAGTATCTTAGTCTTGAAGTTAAACTACATAATATTAGTATCAACTTCGAAAACTTTAAGATATTCAACATGAATGAAATCCCAAGTAAAGCCAATAAATTTTTCCACAGTCATGATCCCCATTTCCCTCTCTATTCCAAATAAACATATTTCCTCACCAAGAAGTTTGTAACGAAAATTTTGAAATTTGAGTTTCCTTTGACCTGGATTTTTTTGAAACGGTGATGAAATTTCTTCTCCAATTTGAACATGGCAATCTGAGCATTGAAACAACTTTAGCAAATGCCAGAATCACAACTGTAAACATGAAACACCATTTGGGATAAGACAAATTGCAAACATATTAGGAAAAGAAAGAAACTCAACTTGTTTTAACAAAAGAAAAACTTAAAATAAAAGTGATCAAAACTTAAAATATCAAAGTGGTAAAGAAACCAAAGATTGAATCATGATGGAAAACTTAATTTTTTTGAGGAGATACTTAATACGAAGTTAACTCAAGACAATGATCAAAAGTCTATTATTTCCATGTTTTTCCCTACCAAGCAACAAATTTTGATAGGATTTGAGGTTTCAATGTAGGGTGTCCCATCTTTATAACGTATCAGTTCTGGATGTTGGTCCATCGATCTTACTGAGTGTTTGTTTTTTGTTGACTAGGCGTTTGGATATGTTTTTTGTTGGCTTGGTCCTTGACTCGGCATGAGTCAGATGTAAGATCATATGTTTTTTGTTTGAGTTAGATATGACTCGCGACCTGATTCGGACCTAACCCCAACCTCGGACGCATTAGACCAAGAAATAAAATGTCCTTGACTTGTGCAAAATAAAATGTCCTTGACTTGTGCGACACAGCAACTGAGTCGTGTATTTTTGAACCAATTGAGGCAGGTCTGACCCAAAAATCAGATCCAGATAAGTCAACGAGTTGGATTAAATTAAAAAAAAAAAAGTGTTAGTCTTAGAGGTTGTTATGAAGACATGAAAAGACTCAGTCTTTGGAGGTTGTTTTAGTCTGTAGACAGCATAAATTGATCATTTTAATTTTTAGGGACATTAGTCAGTAGTCGGACTCGGATGATGGATCAGCTGTCAAGAGGTCTACTGATGACTGAACTCATTAATCTGGAATTTTAAGTCACTAATGAGACACCCCATGAATCTAGCTCCTATTTCTTTCCAAAAAAACTAATTCTGCTTCCAACATAAACAAATGACAAACTCATAATTGAGCAATTAGGTAGGGAAGGCTCAAACTTAGATTACAATCAAAAGGGTTAGGTCCGAAGACAGACTTTATCAACAGATTATTAATGTTTCTTGTTACTATCTCTATATTGAGACATAATTTTTCATTAGTGATCAAATGGAGTTAATCACGCACTAATTAATGTCTATCTTAGTTTTGTTCTCTTTAAAAGAAAGACCAATGTTGCACCCATAATTTTTTTCTTCTTCTTTGGACGTGGTGTTGATTTGACTATATATAGTCTGCATATATTAGAGCATGTTTAGTACGATTTTTAAAAACAATTTTCAAAACCTAGCTTGATTGGGATATACCCAGATTAATTGGAATATACCCAATAAGATAAAATAGGGTCATTTTGAAGCCACCCCTTAACCATGTGTAAAGGGGCGTCACATAATGGTAGAGGGGCGACACCCTAATAAGACAAAAAGGTCATTACAAGTAATTTTCAAGTGTCCCTTATCAAATAAAATCTGGAAATGACTAATTAGCCCTTATTGTTGATAATCAAGATTAGTAATGATAATCAAGATTAGTGTTGATAATCAAGATTAATGTTGATAATTAATTTTCACTTATCATATGATTCATAACCCTAAAATAGGTTATAAAAAAAAAATTAGAGAAGAAAAAAGAAACTTTTGTGATATTTGTGAAGGTCAACCTCAACCAATTGAAGAAATTAACCAACAAAGTGAAAAACCCAACATTGAAAATGACTAGGTATACTTCAAAAGTAATGTAACAAATCAAATTTTTTAAAATTTCAAAGAACATACTTGGTTGGAGTTGGAGTCGTTATCAACCAGAACTATATATTACTACGTAATGTATCAATTACCAACTCAGACTGGTTCAATTTTGGAAAACCCAAAAATTTGGAAGAACATACTGATTGGAATGGAGCTCGTTATCAATCGTAACTAACCCTACGGTTGGTAACTAATGAATAGAAACCAACCAGAATAACTAACCTACGGTTGGTAACTAATGAATAAAAACAACCGTAACTAACCTACGGTTGGTAAGTCATCTTAACTTTTGAACCGTACATAACTATTTGATAAGTTGTTAACCTTCAGGATAATTTACGGTTGGTTAGTTTAATTGAGTTTCAAACCGTGAATCAACATATTCTCAAAACTAAGAACTTGCTATTGGTATTTGAGTTTAAACCAACCGTAACATCAACCCAATCAACGAGCTACTTGTCAGATTTGAGTTATTACCAACCGTAACTAGCATAAACCCAGAAATTTCAATTTCAATTTTTCATTCAAAACCCTAATTTTTGATACAAAATTAACTTAAATCCAACACGATAAACTAAACCCTAACCTGGTTTTCCAAACATTTTTCAAATCGCCGATTAATCAAGACGATGACATTTTCGGTTTTAATGGAGGTTAGGGTTGATGGAGGAGAAGAGAAGATTTTGAAGCCACCCCTTAACCATGTATTTTCTAAATGGCTAATAAACCCTTGTTTAATTAACACTAAAAATTCTGATTAGGTTAATTAATTAAGTTTAGATGAATTAATTAAGTAGATTAAAACTTATGAATTTAAGTTATGAAATTTTGTTTTTGATTGAACTCATTTAGGAAGATTTTTGATGAAAAAAGAATTGTTTCGAGAATTTTTTTTTGCAACGGAAATGATAACATACTATCCAAACACTTCTGAAAAGGGGATTGCGAAGTTGATGTATGAAATCATACTCAAAATTAAAGAAGAAATCAACACTTTCAGTTTTGAAAGTATGAAAAGCCGGCAAGGTCGACGAATGAAGACCATGCCGACTATATTTGTCCGGCAAGGTAGATGAATGAAGACGATGCCGACTAACTTTGGCCGGCAGGGTATTCAAATGAAGACAATGCCGACTTTATTTTTTTGAGACGACTAATATTAATCGGCAAGGTCTACCAAGAAAAACCCTGCCGGCTGTTGAAAAATACCATGCCGGCAAGGTCTTCAAAAAATAATACCCTGCTGGCTGTTGAATTTTTTTACATTCGCCATGGCTATTATGAAAAGTCAGCAAGATATGCATGTTACGACCTTGCCGACTAAAGACACAGAAATTATAATTTTCCATTTCTAACCTAATATAACAATCACATAACAACAAAATCACACAACACAATGATGGGTTTGAGTTTAGACATCACTTAGAGTCTTCTTTTTGCCGGTAGAATCAACCATTTTTTTGGAAAATCAATGTTGAAGATTTTCGGTTGATGGAAGAAATGGAAGAAGATGAAGGGAAGAGCAGAGAGATTAGAGAAGAGAGATTAGGGAAGATTAAGAGTTTTTTAGTTTTTAATTTTAAGGTTCAATTTTAAGTTAATTAGTTCAAGGGTATTAAAGTAAAATCACCAATTTTGGCCACCCCTTAGCAAGAGCACTAGGTCCATTTAAATTTGGATATACCCCAATCTAGCCAGGTTTCAAAAATAGTTTTCCACTGTTTTAAAAACATATCTTTTTTTCCTTATTTTCATTTTCTAAAAATTGTTTGGTAGGATAAAAACTGTTCTTGAAAACCAAAGAAAATCAACTAAACCAGATCAAATGTAAAGACTCATCTAGGAGATAGTGACACTGTCCATGACTCACTTGCATTCATTCCCCTGATTTCTTAATTTGTTCTGAAAAGAAGAAGAAGAAACAAAAAATAAGAAAAAAAAGAAAACACGGAAAACAATAATTTGTTCTTTTCATTTTTTTGTTTTCAAAAAAACAAAAAACAAATAGAAAACATTTTTAAACGTATTTTCTCATGTTTTCCGATTTCTCTGTTTTTAAAAATAGAAAATTATTTTTGAAAACTATATCAACACTTAGAGTAACTCGTGAGAGAAGCAAAGAAGGTAACTTCGGGACAGCAAACACAGGATGACATGGGAAAAAACCCCTTAGCGCTTTCCCACGTGAAACCAGTTTCTTTTCGAGTTTTTTCACTGAATGTCCTCTTCCTCCATGAGCGGCTAATCAGCCGTCTCGTGGGCTCTGATGGTTTAAATTTCATGGATTCATAGATTGCTGCATCGTTTATTTGAGATTTGGATTAGGGTTTAGATGGCTAGAGGATTATTTTTAAAGATTTAGTGGGTGATTTGTTCGAAGTTCCTAAAAGAAGATTAGGCTTGAAGATCTGCAGGAAAAAAGAAGATTTGGTCGGATCTCTTTATCTGTTAATCCAAAATCAACACGATTGCATCTGATTTTCACTTATTAGTGTTCAAGTAATGATTTGTCTTGGTTCGTTCAATTTTGCATCGATGAAGGAAAAAGTTGAAAATTTTAATTTCAGTTCCTGAGAAATTCATTAAATTACTAGCTAATGGTTCAATAATTTAATCTCTAACGACATTTGTAAGCTCCCTAACAATTCTTCATACATCTGGTGAAATTTCCCTCAATTCATAATTATCAATTAGGTTTCTACATATCAACACGCTGGTTCCTCATGATTAGGTTCATCTTTTTCAATAAGAAAATTTCTACCCCATAATCCCACTTGCTAATTTCTCGCTTATAAATACTCTTGAAGATGAAGGTTTATAGCATACATGTGTTATGTTTATCTAATCAGAAAAGAAAACCAAACCCAATAAACCTGTTCACAAGCCTCAAATTCAATACCAGTAGCTTTATAGCTGTGAATTTATGTATCATCATGTTTGATGTTTGGCATGGTGATGTCTATCAATTAACCAACCAACTCAATCAATCCCTGAATCTGAACAATGGTAGGCAGTTTAATATCAATGAAATCATTCCTTCTAGGTTTCAAAACACACACCTGCTATGGACTAGCTGCCTGATAGGTACCTTTGCTGAACTAGTAGAAAAAAACTGCTGGGATATCAAAAATGCTCTTCTCTTTCAATGGGAGATTCATGGGGGATTATCAGTAAGAAAGGCAAGTGAGTGGGTTTACATAATCATATTTCAACATGATTATGAGATGCATAGAGTCCTTAATCTAGCAACTAGAAGAGTATTTTGGGATTTATTCTGCATCAAGAAGTGGGAAGTGACAGATAACTTAGAGTCCTGGTACCCTACTAAAGAGATGTTCTTCATCACAGTAAGCAACCTTTCACCAGCACAAGTATCAAGTGGAAATGTTAGAAGATATTTGAATTGCATGGGTGAGATACTTTCCTTCTCTTATCCTGTGAGGCATAACAATGGAAGATTTTCGATTACTGTTAGAGCAAGCATAAGAATCAGGCAGAGACTTAGGTTCTCTGTAAATGCTGAAAATGAATTGGGTCATGTGAATCCAGTTTATATTGAATTTCACAACTTTCCATGTAATTTATGTGAGTTCTGTGATATGATTGGGCACAAGAGGCAAAATTGCATGCATTTTCACATGGCTCAACATCAAGCTGAAATACAAGAAGCTCATGAAAATGCAGTCCTAGTAGCCATGCAACAAGAAGTAGTCTTACAGCAGGAACAAATGCAACCAGTGATGGTGCAAAAAGATATGGAGTTGTCTGAAGACAGCTTTCCAAGCTCTTTATCTGATCAAGATGCTACAGAGGTAACATGTACTAATTATTTATCTCAACTTGCAATAGAAAACTCTGATCAACATGAGAACATGAATAGTACTCAAGACAATGAGAATATTGCACCTGCACAAGTCACTATTTCTGGACAACTGTTAAGAAATCTGGCACAAAGAGATTCTTACATGTGGAAGGCAATGGATAAAAGAGATAGACCTGGAAACCTGCTAAATTTGTCTAATGGTATGTGGGGGGAAGGCTCCTCTTCATCTCAGCAGCAAATAAGCAATGAACATGCATAATATTTGAATAATTGGGCCGTGATGCATAACTATTTTCACTGGGATCATCCTTTCCCAGTCCCAAAAAGACCTAGACTATCTGGTTTGGAATTAAGCTTAGCTCCACCAAACCAAAGTCAAGTGGATTTAACGGAAATTGATGATTCTGAAATTGGTAACAATGTTAAGGCTCTTCCACACCAATGGTACAAAGGGGGTTCCTCAAGTAACAATGATGAAGAAAATGGTGACAATTACCACAATAATCGCAGTCATGCTTATCCATGCCCCCAAATCTCAAGATATCAGCATATAGTTCTTTTTGGATCCATGTACAAAGGCCATCAGAGCCCATGCGCTTATTATCCATGTTTTCTTGATTGCTTTAGTTGTTGTTTTAGTTTTTATTCTGTTTTGTCAGCTTAATTACTTAGATATAGTTGTACTTTCCTGGTTCTTAGTTTCATGCCCTTTAGTTATTGCAGTTCACATAATATAGATTTTATATGTTTTTCCTGGTTTACTGTAACCTGTCTTGATTTGCAGCCTATGTGTGATCTGCTCATATTCTAAACTCACTACCTTGTTAATTCCCAGTCACTCCCTTTGGTTATAGTTTTTTTCCTGTTTTTGCTCAGTCCAAGATCTATTCCCTGATCCTGTGTAATTCTCGATCTATTTAATTTCTTTGTGGTACCTGGCTATTTTTGGTAAATTATTAGTTGCATTCTATCTCTCTGAACTATAGTTCTTTCTTTAGCTTTGTTTTTTGGTGGTTAATTGAGATTTTCTTCCATTCCATTCCTATAATAGGGTCCTTTAGTAATCCTCACTGTTTTTCAACTGTTTTCATAATGAAACTCCTCTCATAGAATGTCCAAGGAATTGGAACTCCATTGACTAGAGATCATCTAAACCAGCTATGCCAGGATCATAAACCAGACATAATTTTCCTTTCTGAAACAAAAGCCCAACTAGACAAAATGGAAATTTTCTTAAAGAAGTCCAATTTTTATGACTGGTTCATTGTTCCATCTGTGGGAATATCTAAGGGGTTAGCAATTGCTTGGCATAATAACTTGGAAATTAAATTATTATCTGAAAATTTCAATTTTTGCCATTTAGAATCAAAAATAGGAGATACAGTTATAGAAATGGTTTGTGTATATGGCGCAGTGGAAGCTGATGAAAAATTCTCTCAGTGGTCTTATATTTCAGAGTTAGCGAAAGGAATTAAAAACCCTTGGTTTTTAATTGGGGATCTAAATATCATCCTAGACCCGAGTGAGAAGCAAGGTGGAAACAACACAAGCTCGAGTAGCAAAGATTTTGTTACAAACGTAATAGACTCAATGGGTTTACAAGATGCGGGTTATGAAGGTGCACCATTCACTTGGTCAAATAATAGGAGTGGAGAAGCAAACATCTGCGAGAGAATTGACAGAGCACTTGAATCTTTCCAGTGGATTCAATTATTCCCGGATACAAAGGTAAGCCATCTATCCAGAGTAGGGTCAGATCACACCCCGATCTTATTTTACTCGAACCCGGAACCAAAGAAATTACAAAAGCCTTTTAGATGTATCAGATCCTGGTTAAACCACCCTACGTTAACTTCAGTTGTTGAGGCGTCTTGGAAAATAAAATCCAGTACCTCCTCAAATTTATCCCAACAACTAAAATATTTATCCTCGGATTTAGCCCATTGGAACTATGAAGTTTTCGGTAATATCCATAAAAATATAAAAAGAATAATTACCAGGATAGAGAATATTCACAATTCGGGAAATATCTCTAACAAAATAGCAATACTCAAGGATCTACAAGCGGAGCTTGGGAAATGGTACGAAATCAAAAATGATTATTACCATCAACTCTCTCGTGATAAGTTTTTCAAGGAATACGATCAAAATACTGAGTATTTCCACGCTTCAGCTTCCAGTAGGAAAAAGATGAATGCAATCCACACCCTCAGAGAACCCTCAGGTATTTGGATCTCAAATAGAGAACAATTAAATTCCCTTCTAATAAACCACTTCACCCAGATTGGAACCTCGAATTTGAGCAACTTTAATATCGATTTATCGGAAATAATTACACCTTGTATATCCAATGAAGAAAACATCGCCTTAACTCAAATCCCAACTCGAGAAGAAATTTGGTGTACCCTTTCCAATATGAATCCTTGGGGTGCCCCTGGCCTAGACGGTTTTCAACCGGGATTCTTAAAAGCAATTTGGGGAGTTTTAGGGCCTGATATCACCTTCACAATCCAGGAGTTTTTTAAAACAGGAAATTTAGACTAGGAATTAAATCACTCTTTCATTACCCTTATCCCAAAAAACACCACCCCTCAAACACCAAGTGATTTTAGACCCATCAGCCTCAGTAATACAGTCTACAAACTTATCTCCAAAATCCTCGCTAATAGACTAAAGCCCATTTTAAACAAAATCATTTCCCCAAACCAATCCACTTTTCTACCAGGAAGACAAATCACCGACAACATCATCATTGCTCACGAGCTAATTCACTCGATGAAAACATCGAAGAAAAAGAAAGGTTTCTTAGCGCTAAAATTAGATCTTTCTAAAGCTTTTGATAGGTTGAGTGGCCTTTCATCAAAAATGCATTGTCATCCTTTGGGTTCAACGATACCTGGGTCCATTTAATATATCAATGTATTTCCACTACATCGTTCTCAATCCTCCTAAATGGCTCCCCATGTCCAATTTTCAATACTTCCAGAGGTCTCCGACAAGGGAACCCTCTATCTCCCTATATTTTCCTCATTAGCATGGAGATCCTTTCCAGGCTCTTAGAAAAGGCTACTTTAGAGAAAAAATTTCTGGTCTAAAAGTAAACAAAAATGCCCCAACAATATCGCACATTTTCTTTGCTGATGATTGTTTTTTATTCACCAAAGCCGACCTGGGTGAAGCAAAAAATCTTCTTGATATCTTATCTTCTTTTGGGGAGATCACTGGCCAATTGGTAAACCTCCAAAAATCTGGAATTTATTTCAGCCCAAAAATCCATCCCAAACATGGGAAAATAATAGCAAAAATTCTAAAAGTCCCCCTGATGATGAAAAAAGATAGATATCTTGGAACCCCCCTTTTTTTCGACAGAAATAGAAAAGAGAATTTTGAGCCTCTATTACAAAGATATTACAACACACTTCAGGGGTGGAAAGCAAAATTGTTATCTCAAGCGGGAAGAACTGTTTTAATACAAGCTACTCTTCAATCTTACCCCACTTACCAAATGCAAATGTTAGCTCTTCCCAAAGAAACTTTGGATAAACTAGACAGAATTCAGAGAGATTTTTGGTGGAAAAAAGACGAATCCAAGAAAAGAGGCGGATATATAAGGGCGTGGAATATTTTGTGTCATCCTAAATCTCAGGGAGGATTGGGCATCAAAAACCCACACAAATTTAATATAGCTCTGCTCACAAAGCTAGCCAGTAGATTAATAATTGAAAAGGACCAATTATGGGTAAAACTTTTAGAAGCAAAATATTTCGATAACGGAAACCCAATGGAACTGACTAGAAACTATGAACTTTCTTGGATATGGACGAGCATTCAAAAAGGTCTGAATATTATCAAAGGAAATTACACTTGGCAAATGAAAAATGGAGAGCAAGTGAAGATTTGGGAATACAATTGGATACCCAACGAAGATATTATGAATCAACCAATTGATAAAGAAAACCCCTTACCACAGAAAGTTAAAGATCTTTTCAATGCAAAAGGAGAGTGGAATTGTGATTTAGTAACTAACTTATTCACCCCCGAAATAAAGGAAAAGATTCTAACAATTCACCCAAGAGTGGAAGAGTCGGATAAAATTAGATGGAAACACCATGATTCGGGGCTTTTCTCAGCAAAAAATATATATAATTTTTTAATCAATCAAGGCCAGGATAATGAAAACGACAAGGATTTCCCCTGGAGTTCTTTATGGAAAATTCAAATTATCCCAAGAATTAGATTATTCATCTGGAAATTAATTCAAAAGGCCTTACCCACAAAAAGCAGGCTGGCAGCACACAACTCGGAAATTTCGCCAAATTTCCCCATGTGCAATTCTCAAGCGAGGGAAACGGAAGTACATCTTTTCAAAAATTGCCCTTTCGCGAAGGCCATATGGTTTGGGTGTTCTCTTGATGCAGCAAATACGCAAATTCCTACAGTTTCGATTGAGAAATGGGTTAAAACTTGGATTGAGGACCCAATATTATCTAAGTTCAAGGAAAAAATCGCTATTACTACGTGGTTTATTTGGAAATACAGGTGTGAGGTAGTTTTTCAGCAAACAAACCCAGATCCCATAAGACTGATCGAACAAATCAAGAACTTCATGAAAGAGGAAAGCACAAAGGAAGACCTTTCAACTAAAAAAGGAACTAAGACTAATAAACCATCTTGGTCGGACTTCAATTCGGATTGGATAATATTTGTTGATGCTGCTTTTAAAAAGGTGGACTCATCTATGGGATACGCTTTCATCCTTTACTCAACCGATCAAGAAGCGTTTATGCATATTTCAGTGGGTTCAGAGTTGGATTTCTCAGCAATCCATGCAGAAGCAAAGGCGATCCTAAGAACATTGAAATGGTTAGAAGAAAATCTCCTCTCAAGTGTTACAATAGCAACATATTGCAAAATTTTGGTGGATTCTATCAACAAAGCTGGTGAGGTCACTTCTTGGGTAACTGAGAATACTGTTGCAGAGATTATGCAAATTCTAAAAAGACTTCCTCAAGCAAAAATTAGACACATAATTAGGGACCATAATGAAGCGGCGGACTCAATAGCTAAAGAAGCGAGGATTTCGTAATCTCAACACAGGACTAGCCACATTCACCAGAAGGTTAGAAAGGAGAATATCATCTCCAATATAGTTGCAAAAAATGAAATTGTAGAATTACTCTTTTAGTCTTAATATAATTTCGTTTTACATCAAAAAAGAAAAAAATCAAAGAAGGTTAATTATTTTTGGTAGGTTTTTGAGTAAACACGTAGCTAGAAAAAAAATGAAGCTAGACCTGATTCAAGGATTGTCCAAAAACTTAGTATCGACCAATTTTTAAGATTTAGACGAAATTGGAAGTGCTATAACTAAGAAAGACGCACCAAATCGATTGAATATTCCATGATAAGGTCCATGACATTATGTCATTCATTGGACATTCCAAAAAAATCAATTATTGGTAGATAAGATATACGATAGCATGAAACAAAAAAGGAAAACAAACAAGAAAGCAAAACCTTAAATGGTTCAGCTTTTTGCACATTATACCTATTGCTCTTGAATATCATCATCATAAAGGGCCGCAAGTCATATATCATCCTTTTGTATAGATTGAAAATTCGTAATCAAATGTATTTAAACCCATATAAATTAAATATATTTGTTAGAATTTAAATGGGGCGGAGTAGGCGATTTTAAAAATATGTACAGTTCAAATATACTACCTTCATTTTTAGGAATAGATGTAATATCATTTTTTATTTTATAAAAAAAATGTAAATTCATAAACAAAATGCATTTAAAACCATTTAAAATTAAATTATTTGTTAGTGTAGAATCGACTGTAATGGGAAAGAGTAGGGAGTTTAAAAATATGTACAAGTTAGAATAGACTACCTTCAGTTTTATGAATAGGGGTAATATCATTTTTTTATTTTAACCTAAAAAATAGAGCAAAGGGCATAGAAATTGCCCATATGGTGGAAAGGGTCAGCCAGGGAAGAAGTGTGAAAAAACGGGACAAACAGGTGCGTTTCTGACTCAGTTGACCCGCTGAGTCAACCATTCCCGTTTTATTCCTAACCCACCCTCCCTGGTCGGGTTAGTTCCTAGGCTACCCAAAAAAATAAACTAGGTAGAACTGTAAACATGTCTTATATAATAAATTGGGCCCAAAAAATTAAACTAGGTAGAACTGCAAACATGTCTTATATAATAAATTGGGTAAACAATAATAATATTTAGATTGTTAGCAATGGGACCATTCATCTCATTGAACAAAACTAAAAAAATCTGATCCTGAGATGATTTTCAGTATCTTCATTGATTAAGCTAGACAAACACCTTTCAAACATGTAATGTAGCTATAGGTAGTTTACCAATGCAAAACATACAGACAGACATCTCTGTAAAAAATTACCCAATACTATAGAATGTAAAGAAAAACGAGCGTTTGTCGAATCTTAATTACACAGAAACAGAAATTGCAAGAAGCAATCATTCATGCAACCAAAGGAGCAACATCAAGTTATAAAACCAGCAAGAAAGAATGGGTCTTTCATATCATTAAAATGCAACGTTGCAACTAGTGTAGTGTTGATGCTTTGTTACTGGAAGAGACCACACAAACTTGGTAGCACACTTCCATAAAGTGAACAACCAAAGTCCCTAAACACAAAATCAAGAAGAACAAGTCAAAGCAACTGAAGATCAAGTGAATTACCAAAGCAAAACAACCTATGGTACTACTGCAACCAAAACAGAAGGCTCTTCTCGGATGTTCAAAACTTAGATTTCACAAACAATCAGAAGTTGATTTTTTGATTCATTCCCAAAGTCCAATGCCTCGTGCATCACATAAGATTTTATTAGAACAAATCCCAGACAACACTCACTAGCACCAGCTTAGCGGGGTGTAAAACCTAGGATAGCTCCTGCGTTATTTGCTGGTGGTAAAGGATGAATCCCAGACAACACTCGCTGGTGGTAAAGGATGAATGAGTTTTGGAACGACCACAAGGTCCCTTCCAAGAACTAGGATAGCTCCTGCATTATTTGCAGTACCTGTAGCAAGCAATTACCCAGAAAAAAAATGAAATAATTAGATCACTTTAGAGTTTAATCCGGAAGGAAAGGATACTGGAAGTAACGTACCACAATAATTGGTAGCCGAGAAAAGAGTTATCAAATGTCCCTGAGTGAAACGCTCAAAACCATCCATTACACACTCATGTGCTAGACATTAAAACCTTAGTTTAAAGACAAGTATAGCTGTTGGAATCCAAACTTCTAGTCTCTTAGCTTTGCTTGGGGTGTTAGCAACTTAGCATTTGAAGCTGCATTTTCCATAGATGCTTCAGCTAATATTGACATTTTAAATCAAACTATATTAAACTCCTAGTTGACAAAATAACTTGTGGAAGTGGAACTATACCAGGAGTTTCCCTAGCATATAAAATGAATTAACCAATTTTTCTTCTAAATCATTCTTCTAAATATATGAATCACCTAAACAAGAATGTTTATCTACCAGATTTACATACAAATTATCAATAACAAGAAGATGCTCTAGACATTAAGTAACAAAATCAATTTTCAAAAACCTCTATGAAACCCTAAAGTATATCCAATTTTGAAATAAACAGATACAATAACACATACCCTTTTGACATAATTCAACCTTTCTTGAAGATATGCCAAGTAACATGAAGAACTGATTGTATTTGATGAAGGAAGGAAATTTAAGATTCTACTCTTCGTCGCATGTCAACCCATAACCTACCACCATTTCCTATCATCCAAACCCATATAGCCTAACCCAACCCAACGTACTGTAACTAACTCAACTGGGGAGAGTATATTTGGTAAGAATCAGTACTGGTGACTGGACGGGTCACCCTGAGTTAGGAACACATATAATTGTTACCTTGTTGGGAAGTTTTGTGCCTGTACCTTTCTACAAAATACGTAATATTCCAGACCTTCGCTTTAAAAAATAGACCAAATTGAAAAATAAATAAATAATAGTAACTCTTTTTCAGAAATGGAGGGAATACTTATTTACGCACTGAGAATTTGTTGGCAAGTGGAAACATTCATATCTCTGTCCTGGCCAACAATTTAACTTGTGAGTCGTTGTAGCATCATTTTCCTCTATGGAAGCTGAGGTTTGAACCCTGCTAGTTTGGAGAATGGTTTAGCTTTCATTTCCTCACTAATAAGACCGGTCATTATGGGCAAGGGAAAGCCATGAGTTTGTCACTTTTTCACCCATTATGAGTATCACAAAGTGGAAAACAGACCTGTCTACTTGGTGTAATATAAAAATAGCGGTCAAGACTCCACCGCTCGGTAAAGACTTGACCTCACCTGGCTAAGTGGCAAATTTTCTACTTAGCCAGGTGAGGTCAAGTCTTTACCGAGAGGTGGAGTCTTGACCACTCTTTTTACATTACACCAAGCGATTTAGACTAAACCGCTAGCGGTAAAGACTCGACCGCCAGGTGCAGACTACACCTCTTAGTATATCTGATCCAACGACGATAAATTCACCCCCATAAATACCTAATTCCAATTTCATTTCAACTCATACCTTCTTCATATTTTTTTAGCTCTTTTAATTTTTCAAAATATGAACATGGCTCAGTTCGTAGAAGAGCAACATGCTATCGAAAATCAAAGAGTTGTAATCCGATGCAATGTGCAAAATGAAATAAGAAGATCAAGAGCTAATGTGGCAAGAGCACATAGTCGAAATTTTGGTACTGCAGAAGACGAATATATTTGCAAGAATTATGTTTTGTTTACTAATCATGCCATCGTTGGTGGCTCACTCCAAGCCATGTCATTTTGGGTTTTTCTGAAATATGAAGAGGAAACGATGAACCTTAACAATCGTTATGCGATGGTATTGGGTGGTTGGTTCAACATAATTTCTAAGAATGTTAAAAAGTATATTGCTTTGATAATGCAAGCAACTCGAAACATGAGGAGTGGTGAAAGGCTGATGGACCTTGAACAAAGGTGTCGTGCGGAGTGGATCTCTAACAACGGGGAAGAGTTCCGATATGGAAGTTATTATAAAATCTTAAGAGGGTTGCCCAATTTTAATCCAGTTTATATTTTTTAATTTCTTAATTGTTAACTTAAGCATGAATAAAAAAATAAATTTTCATTTATCAACCAAAAGTGCAATTACATTAAATGATCATCCAACAAAAGTGCGATTAAATTACATCTATTATAAAATTTCTATTAAATTACATCGCTATCATACTAACGATTTTCCTCGCCTCCAAAAATATATTTCCCTAAACTTGTTTGATCCATACTCGCAAACTCATCAAGATGAGTCTGAGATGGTGGTTGAGTAGCATCATGCGATTCAGAATAACCTTGAAATGATACAGGAGATGATTGAATTGGGCGAGCATGTGCTTGAAATGGGTGAAATGCTGATGTGGTCGGGGTAAAAATTACAGATTGCCTAAATACATCAATGCTTGAGCCACCACCAGGAGTGTGTGCCTATCCTTGGGGAATTTGCAAGAAACGACCAGGGTTCACACCAGAGATTTGGATCTAGATATCTATCATCTCTAAATCTCCTTTATCACATACGAGAGTGTCTTTCACTAAATTTGGAGTATAATGACGACTTATGCGAGCTCCACGGCCACCACGACTTCTTTGAATGCTATCACCAAGGATTGTACGTATGTTATCATGACCACTTGTTCCTACATATATCTGGACGATGTTAACCACCACGACTTGCACTCATACTATCATAACTTGAACCTACTGGAGTCTCAGGAATTGGAAATGTCAAATTGTCCACCTGGACCTGCATATCTCTCAAGTGAAAATTCTAGAATCCATTGAAAAAATTCGTTAAAGTGTTCAACTGGTTCTGATACTCTCATGGTAGTGCCATTACCATGTAATTTGGATACCTCTGAGGTATACCTTTATAACCAAGGGGAACAGTGACAATATCTCCTGAAGAAGATAAAGTCTTGACTTCTCAAGATATTTGGGGCATATTAGACGAACCTATTTTACTGCTAGAGTACGTATGTGCTTTACCCGACTGTGGCGGAGGTTGGGATGGAATATCAGTAAGTCGCATATTACCGATTGCTGAAAAATCTGCATTACCAAGTTTTGTGGTTGCACAACAATTTATGGATTGCAAACCCTTTGGAACCAAATAAAGTGATCAAAATCATTTTCCGGAGTTTGGATCAAATCTCCAACTTCATCCCAAAGTTGTTGATTAGTTAACAACTTCACTCGGTAATCAAATGATATTATCGAGGTTGGAAACAGGTTGATTTCTTTTACCTTTCTGTCTTGTAGATGAAACATATGTCTTTTTCCGTAGTACCAAATACCATGACCAGTAACAGGACTGTAAAACACATGTCGCTTAAGGCTTAACTGTAGCATTCTCTGTGTTGTTTCTTGGCCATACTCCTAAATACTAATATATGACATCTCATTCATGTTTAAAGTTGTTGCAACCTCTGAACTACAACAATATTTTGACCATTATTTATCCGACCAATCCAATTTTTGACTTTGTACTTGTACATGACTGGAAAAATTATACAGTTATCGTGAAGCTCAGGTTGACAAACATCAAAATAAGTGTACCACCAATACTGAAAATAACATTAATAAAAACATCATTGTTTTAATATATTTACCAGTTTAACAATTGGATCAGATAAATAAAAAGAGATTGTGGTACTTACCTCCAACACGTACCCATAATCCATTCAATCTATTTGAATTACCAGACGAGGTTTTACCAAGAGTTAAGCTTAGTTCACCTAAAATTGCATCCCCCCAATCATATGTTAGTGTTTTTGATAAATCTTCTAAATCATTGAGAAAACCAACTAATGTCACTGAGCTAGCATTGGGGGATATAACTTGTCCTGGCACGTAATAACACAAAAATACGTTCAAGCTCAGCATAATCGCCAGTTTTTGAATGTCCCCGTTCTTCAACCCTCCTAGCATAACTCTTCAAAAAACTCTTCAAGCCAGATACTCTTATTCAATTTGCGTGTAATTTTTGGATTCTAGCTTTCCTCCAACATCATTTGAGTACAAGGGAAGTAGTTGTTTCCATTTTTCTTCTGACTCCCACTTCATTTGGTTAAATGGAAGTAAATCTCCCTCACATGCTATTCCTATCAACATGTACAAATCTAACAATGTAAACCCTAAAACCAACATGGTCTTAATTAAAGTATGTATCTAAATCTAAAAATTTAACTTAAATAAGACTAAAACAATTGAATTGGAAAAGTAAAACTTACCACATTCGAAAAAGAACATATTTGAAGTTTTCCACCAACGTTCCAATATAAATCGCATAATCTGAGTCACGTGGTTTTCAGTTTTCACATTATATAAACGTTTTCAATGATATTTTCGCTCGCTTTCTTGAACAGGCAACGAAAGGAACTCAAATAAATATGAAAGGAACTCAACGAAAGGATATTTTCGCTCTCTCATTGTATTTGTATCAGAGCATCCACTCTTAGTTTTAGGTAAACCAACTCGCTCGGGATGGTTATATATATATATATATATATATATTATGCACCAGGACCAACTAGTCGTCTAACATCTGCGATCTATCTTTTTTTATCTTGAATCCAGACACCATCGCATATTGCGGATATGGATTTTCGTTTGTCGTTTCTATTTGTTTTTCTTTGACTAGATGTTTTGGTACTCATTTTCAGATTAATTACTCACAAAAATTGTTCTGGCTTGCTCTCTTAAGAAAGGAAGGAAAAAAGAAATATGTTTGAATGAAAATTGAAGAGGATGGTGCTATTGATATATATGACGGAGCACCGACCGTGAGCGACGGAGTCTCCACCATTCTTGATCCTTGATCATTAACGATTTAGTCTGCACCATTTGATACATACTCCATCGATTTACCTTGTTACCATAGTAGCATAGCCAATTTTCCAGGCCACCTGGCATGGCAAACTGATGGCTTTATGACCCCATAGGAACTGGCCTACTAGTAGTTAGATATGATGGAATAATAGGACGAGAATGTCTTGTCTTATGCACATTCCTGAGAAAAACTTGTACCAGGTTCTATGACTTGAATGAGAAACGACTTTTGCCCAATTTCGCGATTTACTAGAGAGAAATGGACATATTTTGAGGTTGATCGGGCCAAATTTGTTAGTTGCAAAAGAGGTAAGAAGGGAAACAAGGAGATAAGAGCATAGATTTTTTCAAATAAGCTTTGCTTTGAAAACCAATGATAATCACTCACTCTTGTTACTAGTGTAACTAGATTACCCACATAATACAGACACCAAAAACTTGTCATCAGTTTTGTAAAAGACGATTCTACCCTCATTCCATAAACATGACGATTTGTATCCATGTCTTTATTCCCACGATCTCACTCTTCACTACCAACTTATTAGGACATGGCTTCATTTAGAGGTGTAAACGTGTCGGTCAGGCACAGCTCGGCACGCGAAATCACGTGCTTTACGTGCCATGTACCGTGTTGTGTTGTGCCAACGATTTAAACGTGTTGTACCATGATGTGCTTTACTAGTCAAAAGTTAGGCACAACACAGCCCACGAGCACAACACACGAATAAACGTGACGTGCCATGCCGTGCTGGCACACGTGTTATAAACAATTTGAAATCACTTAATGGTATACATTAAGTCGGACATTATCACGAGAATCTAAATAGATAACATATCATTTGAAATTATTTCAAGTAAAATTAACAAGTTTGTTTAATAAAAAGAAATAGCTCATCAAATACAAGATTGGATCATTGTCATGTAAATTAATGTTTTAGTCAAATATATGTAATGACATTATAACAATGATATTTAAATATATTTTCTAAATATTTAGGTATTATATGTGTTGTTATAAATATAAGCCATCATAAAATGTCAAAAACTAGCTAGAATAATAGTGATTTTTTTTGTGAAATATACAAAAAATGTAAAGTATCATGCCTTGTTACGCGGTGTTCTTGTGCATGCTATGACGTGCTTTCTTAAAGTGTTGTGCTGGGCCACGTGCTTATCCGTGTCGCGTGCTGTGCTACTGTGCCGATTAGGCTAACCCAACACATCCCACGAAACTAAAATGCTGGGTCGTGCTGGACTAAATCACGTGTTAGGCTGGGCTGGGATGTGCTCGTGCTAGCATAACCCAATTTACACCCACTTCCCCACCGTTACCCAAATAAAAACTAGGAAATTCCTCTTCGTTTTCTTATTTAATTATTTCTCTTCGCGATTTACTTGTAATCAATATCTTGTATTATGATATTTTTGTTATTCTTGTAAGCGATCATGTAAATTACGATTTTGATATGAATAAATTGAAATTGTTGATTGACCAAAAAAAAAAAAAATCATTATAAAATCATTTTGAATATTCACCTGGTTTTTACATTAGCCCCATGAGACCCCCCCTTTGCTAATTGAGGTTACTCGACAAACAAAAACCAAAATCATTTACCAAAATACCCTACATATTATTAAAAGGTTTAGAATCTGGATATAGTTTTCCCAATTTTCACCGTATTTAATTTTAAAAATAAAGAATTAATTTGTCTAAGTTAGCATGAATTTTCGCATCAAAAAAAGAAAAGAAAAGGAGTTAACATGAATTCCAATTATTAATTTTTTATGTATAATGATCATCTAAGTTCGAGCTACCTACGATCGCAATATATATATTTTTCTTTTCTTTTTTGAAAATAAGACTTATATTACTGGGCTTCCGTGAATCTGCGAATTCAATCTCTTCAGAGACAAATTCATGTTGAGTAGCTCTTCCAATGACTAAATTTCTTGAATTAACATCAACATTTGAAACTATAGGGATATTGTCATTTAAGTTACCAATTTCATAAGATTTGGCAGTGTCAAAGGTAATTGCCGAAATTAAAATACTAGGAGAGTGTTCATTCCAAAAAGATGTGGTATTTGTGTTTTTTCCCTTCTTTACTAGCAAGTCTGCCACCTTATTTGCTCTGCTGTCTACATACTGAAATCCTAAAAAGAAAACTAGTTTTTCTGATAATAACTTTACTTCTTCTAGAATTGCTAAGCTCTTCCATTGGACTATGAAAACTTTGCCTTGTAGATAGTTGATTGCTGCCTGGTTATCCCCTTCTATCACCAAGTGTTGGATGTTGTTCCAAACAACCCATTGAGTAGCTCTGAGAAGAGCTACAACTTCTGCCTCTTCTGCTGAGAAGGTCCTGCAACTTCCCATCCCTGCTGCTTGGAAAGTTCCTGTCCAATTACGTAAAATAAAACCAAAACCAGCATTAGTGATTGCAGAAAACCAAGAAGCATCACAATTTAGTTTATCTGTGTTTGTAGAGGGGAGGGTCCAACTGATGATTAGGGTCTTAGAAGTACTGTTATTTTTCTTTCTCTGATTCTTATTTTCAGGGTGCTAGTAAGCAAAATGTCTGGTAATATCTATGGCTAATTTTCCAGGGGATCCTTTTTTGTTTTCGAAAACTCTAAGGCACCTTTCTTTCCATATAAACCAACACTTAGTTGCTACCAATGCCATAGATATGGATTGTAGGTTCACTATTTTCCATTCATCGTAATGATCTAAGAAAGATTTGTTGACAATGTTAGAGGTAAGATGTACTCCCTGAGATGCCACTGGAGGTAAATTCCAAACAGTTCTTGCATAAGCACATTCGAAAAACAAATGATAAGTAGATTCTCCCACTGATTGACAGAAAACACAAGTATTATCTTCATCTACAACTGATTTTATCTTTAATTTAGTTGGTAATGCATCTTGCAAGCATTTCCAAATGAACAATTTTATTCTCTGAGACGTGTCCATACTCAGTAAGCCTTTCCAGAACTTCTTAGATTCATGAGAAACTAGAATGGAAGGGTTTAGAAGCTTGGCATATAAAGACTTGACATAAAATTCCCCATTTCTGGTTAATGTCCATCTTTATTTTTCTTTTTTCAAGTGACCAGTTCTTGTAGTAAATAGGATGATATTTAGAAATTCCTGCACTACAGAGGTATCAAAAATAGAATGTAGTAATTGAATATTCCACTTCTTTGTTTCTGAGTTTTTTAACTCAGACACAAGTGTTATGTAGGTGTTTGTCCTTTGGGCAGAGTTTGCCAGAGTGTTAGCTCTGGAAGGAAGCCGTCTGTCATCCCAAATGTTGATGGAAGAACCATCTCCTACCTCCCATGTACTGTATTTCTTGATGTGTGCTATGCCTTGTAAAATACAGTTCCAAATCCAAGAGGAGTTTGATTTTTTTTTAGATAGTTAGGCTCCATATTTTTTGAAGTACTTTCCTTTTAAAATTTGGGCCCATAAATCGTTTGGATGACTAACTAGTCTCTATGCTATTCTATTAATCATGTCTTGATTTACCTTATTTGTTTCCTTAAAATCTAAACCTCCTTGTTCTATAGGCCTGCATAAGAAATCAAAAGCTTTTATGTAAATTCCTTTAAAATTTGTGTGTTTACCCCACCAGAAATCTATTTGTATGTCGTTTTTTTTTTTTTTTTTGGTAAGACAAAGCATTCCATGCTAAAAATGGGCATGCTAGAGAGCACAGACTTGTTTAAAACTAATTTACTAGGCTGTGATTGTATTTTTCATAACCAAGTCTTAATTCTTTGTTTCATTTTTTCTATGATGTTGTCAAAAGCCTTCAGTTTGGATCTACCTATAAAAAGTGGGATTCCTAAATATGTGTCTTTTATATTTATCTTTTTTATTTTCATTAATCTACAGGTTATGCCCTGATGTTTGTTATGGAATCGCAATATGTATCTCAGATTAAGTATTGGTGTAAATTGGGATTTATCACTTCTCCAAAACTGAACTTGTAGCTGATCAAGGTGAGCTCCAAAAATTATTCTCAAAGATATGATTCTCTAGTATTTAGTATCCTTTATTTTCAGGATCTTTCAAACATTATTATAACATTACATCAAGTCGATGTTTCTACCGGTTGTTGAGTTCCGTGTTTCGAAAATATATTCAGGTTGAAGTAAGTTTTTGTTTTTACAAAAATCCCATCGTGATCATGTGTACATATATAAATTTCTGGTAACTCTTCTTGATTCATGTAATAACCTAACAAGTGATCCAAGGGCCACAAGCGCCAAGCTTGCGTATGTCATATGCATGTGTTTACAATTACACAAATCTCAAATTTTTAAAAGATAATTAGTCATGGGTTATAATCAATCAATAATAACACTTTAAACTAATCGTATTCAATAATTGGTTTACCTCATGTTACCTTATTCGACTGACTCATTCATATTACAATTCCTTATTATATTAAATAAATATATACCAAAAATCCCGCAACTTACCCACAGTGCTAATGGAAATCTAAGACACATATTAGTATGTTTGTGGAATAACAAAATAAAGATCTTATTTTTTCATTCTCGATTGATTAGTTACAAATAATCAGTGCTTCATTCCACATAAATTGTCTTTTAATCAAGATTCCCTGCAAAGAAATTGTTTAATTAATTAGTCTGAGTGGTTATCAATGTAAGATACAAAAAGAGCATCAGATTCAGCACTACACTCATTTGGCATATGTGCACATAACCCATCTTAACTAATTCAGCATATTTCAGTTGCAAGTCCCTTGGTGCAAACTGTGATTTGTCGGTTCGCCCATTAGTGTACTAGGTGAGAAGCGTTTTGTCTTATATCGGATTTTGACACCCTCAGACAAATAGATACGCCCGTTAGTGTCATGGCTGCAAATTTTCTTTCTTTTTGATTTTTATGGTTTAGTGGTCAGTTTTGAATCTTGATTGCAAATTTATAAACTTAACCTAAGAAAAATGTCACATAAAACAAAGTGAGGTATAGTCACTAACCCACAGCCACACAATGTATACATATATTGCCAAACTCAAAAGTCTCAACAAGCTATGTACTCCTTTACATGTCTACCATGCCAAAATCATGAAGCTGTCAAGAGATTTAAAATGTTGACTCTTGGACTTTAAGCCACTAATGAGACACTCTATGAATCTAGTTCCTATTTTTTTTTCTTTCCAAAAAAGCTAATTCTGCCTGCCAACATAAACAAATGACAAATCCAGCAATTTGGTAGGGCTCAAACTTAGATTACAATCAAAAGGGTTAGGTCCGAAAACAGACTTTATCAGCAAATTATTAATGTTTCCTTGCTTGCTTTCTTTCTTATCTTCTTCAGACATAATCTTAGATTAATTAGCAAGTGGGATAATCACGCACTAATCACTATCTATCTTTATTTGCTGATTGATGGTTCTCTTCAAATTGAAAATTTGAAAAAAATTACATTAATTTTCTGAGACACGGCGTTAAGTTGACCTTAAAAAGTACATATCTCACTACTAATAATTGTATTTTCACTCCCGAAAGAAAAAGTAGACTAATAATTTTTTTGTGAACGAAACATTAATTAATGATATGGTATATGAGTAAACACGTAACGTAGCTGATTTTTTTTTTTTTGAGCTATGACCTATTCAAGAATGAGATAGTTTCCAAAAACATGTGTCATTGTTCTTGATAGACAAAAATGGAGGCGATGTAAGACACCCCAAATTGATTAATATTCCATGATAAGGTCCAAGAACTATGTCATTAAAAATAAATGGGATATTTTGACTTAGGTGCCCATAAAATGGTATGTCTTTGCGTTTGGTGCCTAATTTTGTCCAACTTTGAGTTAGGTGCCCAGTGGGTCTCAGTCAAACGGTTGAACTAACAGATAACCAGTTGACCGTCAAGAATTTAATTTTAATTTTAATTAATTAAAAAAATACTTAACGCCGTTAATGGCCGTCAACTTTTGTTTCTTCTATTCTTCATCTGAAGTTGATTCAAATTCTTTAGGATCAAAACCAAGATCCTCGAGGAAGTCGCGCGAAAATGATCCACCAAAGTGAATTCTTGACAAACGCTCTAATTCTTCATCTCATCCACCGACTCAAGTCTACATTAGTTGATTGGCATTCTTTATCATCACCAACACCAACACCAACTTGTTCTTTGTCAGGTTTAGCGTTTACCTGGTTCTTCCTTCTTCTGATTTTGGGTTATGGCCTATATAGGATACAAGAAAAAGCAACATGAGAGGGAGGGCAAAAAACATAGAACTAAGAAAGTGGATTAACCTTTTGACATTACCTCAAGAAAGACAAAAAAGTTACAGGGAAAGAATTATTACCTCAGACTTGTTGTTGTCTTTTGCTGCAGCTTCGACGCCATTAGCGTTACTTTTGCTCTCAGCTGCTGCTCTTTTGACATTGTTGCTGCTGTTGAACACTGGCTGAAAACCTTCTTTGACAATAACTATCATTAATTCAATTGATCGAGGTACAGGAACAGGCTCAGCTGCTTTACGTTCAAGCAAAGTATCCTCATCTCTCAAGCTTGCTGAATTCTTCTCAGTCATGACCGTAAAATCCAACCCAAGGTTGCTGTAAAGTCGTTATGTAACTGCAGTAGCTCAGGACGATGATATTGCCAACTGCCACGTCCAGCAACGATGAACCAAGAATAGCGCCGATGATGCATAGTCTCGTAACGAAGATGTAAAGCTGGACGATGATTCAAAGCTCAATTCAGGTGAACAAAAGATTCAACGATTGATGGTCCAATCCCGATGACGACGAAGAGCTAAAGTCCTTCTACGAAGACGATGAGCCCAAGTCTAGCTACGACGATCCACAACGATGATCTTTGATGGCGAAGACCCTCAAAGCTCTGTTCATCTGGATGGCTCATTTTCACAACACCACTGATTGGGTAAGCGATGGGTTCTCTCGTGTTTGAATTGGGCAGTGGCTCTTTTTCAGTGGTCATATGAATCCCTATAGCGTTCCAGTCTCCGGTAACAACAATCTTGTTATTACTAACTGGGTAAAGTTAGTAAATAAAACGAAAGTCTAATTTTCGTTGGTCATTTCACAATTTTAACTGTGAATTCGACGGTCAATACTGTCAAACACAGTCAATACGTGGACTGAGACCTAGTGGGCACCTAACTCAAAGTTGGACAAAGTTAGGCATCAAACGCAAAGGCATACCATTTTATGGACACCTAAGTCGAAATATCCCAAAATAAATAAAAATCAAGTAGATTAGATATATGGGGGCACGAAACAAAACAAAAACCTTAAATGGTTCAACTTTTTGCACATTATACCTATTGAATATCATCATCATCATCATCAAGGGCCGAAAAGTCCCATATCATCTCTTTATATAGATAATATATATATATATATATATATATATATTGAATTTTGGCTACTGAGTAGTTTACAAAATTTGCACAATCCAACTACTATAAATGGGAGTATTTATTTTATGCAGTAGGAGTCGGTTGGTAAGCGAGAACAGTTTTAGTTTTAGCTCCGTCCTGGCCAACAATGTAACACTAGTGATGCATATTCTCTGTGAGCGGTTGGAACATCATTTTCCTCTTTTG
Source organism: Papaver bracteatum (assembly GCA_023529315.1). Lineage (NCBI taxonomy): Eukaryota > Viridiplantae > Streptophyta > Magnoliopsida > Ranunculales > Papaveraceae > Papaver > Papaver bracteatum. Next base: position 179,687 of record JAJJWX010003401.1, on the reverse strand, counting down.
AGGTAGAGGTTCGAATCCTTCTCATTGTCTCTGGATTACAATTTGATATACTAATTTTTGAAAAAAGGTTTACCATTCGTTTCTTTACTAGGACTAGTAGTTAGATATTGTGGACTAATGACATGAGAATGTCTGTCTTATGCACAATTTTGAGAGAAACTTGTACCAGATTCTAAGGCTGAAATGAGAAAAGACTTTTGCGCAATTTTACGAACAACTAATGCCCAATTTAATTAGATAGAAAGCGACATATTTTGTTGTTGAGTAGAGAACGAATTTTGGGCCAAATTTGTTAATTGCCAAGGGGTAAGAAGGGAGACAAGGAGATAAGAGCATAGATTTTGTCAATTAAGCAGCTTTGCTTTCAAAACCAATGATAATCACTCACTCACTCACTCACTTTGTGACCAGTGTCTAACTAGATTACCCACATAATACAAAAACCAAAAAACTCATCAAAATAAAAAGACGATTATACCCCTCATTCTCTAAATATGACAATTTATATCCATCCGTCTCTTAGGATTTGGCTTCCTTCCTCCACCTCCTCAACGTCCAACCAACATTACCTAAATAAAAACTAAGGAAATTCCTCTCCAGTTTTTTATTTTAGTTTTTTGCATTTAAAATAAAATTATTATATTATTATTTTGAACATTCACCTCGTTTTATACTACCCCATGAGAGTACGAGACTCCCATTGCTTTTGTCAGCAATATGACAAACAAACAATCAAATTCATTTACCAAAATACCCTCTAATTTATTAAATAACGTTTACAAATTCAATATAGCATTTCCCATCTTCATCCTGTTTAATTTAAGAAATAAATAATTATCTTCTTGATTTTTCTAGCATAAATTTTTAAATAAAAATAGGAAAAAACAAACGGATAAGGGTAATTTGGTCATTTGAGTATCTGTCGAACTTTGTCTCAAATCAGTTACTTTTAACAGAGAGCGTAGGGGGAGAAAACAGAGACACAGAAATCAGAGAGAGAGAAGGATTCAGAGAGAAAATTACAACGAAAACAAAATCCAAAACAGAGAAGAGAAGAGAAAGAAAAAGAGAAAAAGAAAGTAGTTTTGGCAGAATACAAAGACGATTCTCTGATTCCCGTTTAAGGGATCAGAGGATCATCTCCATTACCATCACCATCACACTCATCATTACCATTCATTATTCACCATCAGAGCCTTTATAACAACAACAACAACAAACCCCATTGGTTCAAATTTTGTTGTTATGAATCTTATTAGAGTTTTTCTCTTCTCAAACTCTTTTCAATAAGAAACCCAGAAAATAAAAATTCCTTTTTATTTTTTGTTGTTGTTTAAATTGATTGTGTCTCATTAAATAGAAGAAGAAGAAAGGAAGAATGGGTTTGTTATCAGAACCACAAATGGAAGGAAGAATGGAAGGATGGTTATATCTAATTCGTTCAAATAGAATCGGATTACAATATTCACAGAAGCGTTATTTCATTCTCGAAAATCATCATCTCAAGAGATTTAAATCTATTAAGAAAGAGGTATAAAATAACTCCAATGGCTTAACTTTTCCTCACCCTTTTCCATGGTTTGGTTTCAGAATCATGTCAAAAGGCCTATTATTTGGGGCAAATTATTTAATTTGGTTGAGATTTTAATGGTATGATAATGGGTTTTTATTGTGATTGTTTTATTGATCTGTGCCATTGATGATAACCCATGTTCTATGTAGAGAGATATTACTTTTGTTATGAATATAAAATGTCCTTTAACAAGATACTGAATATTCTATTGAGGTCACATATGAATATTTTTGATTTTGTAGTATTTGTACTAGTGGGTTTTTTAAACAAGCCATGTTTGATTAAGTAGTATGGTAGAAATCAACTTCTTTTTCCTTGGGTGGACGCCCTTGTTGTTTTGGTCAACAAATCGCCATTTAGAAGTTGTCATCACTCACTGTTTGTGTTTGCTCAATAGTCCCAAAGAGTATTATTAAGAAACTATCAATTTGTTTTGTTCTGTATTAGTGTTTTTTGGATATTGTATTGTGCCCCATTACCCTTGATGTTGTATGAAACCTATGGTATAACCGTATAAATGATAACATGTTTATACCATAAATGGATTAACTGTGTTTGTAATTAACTTGACAGGATCCTGTTAGAAGTGCAATCATTGATTCCTGCGTACGGGTTATGGACAATGGCAGGGAGAGCATTCATAGAAAAGTATGTACTTAAAAGGCAGGCTAGTATTTAAATTGGGTAGTGATGTTTTCTTACTTCGTTTGTAGTTCAGCAATGACATCTTTTATTGAACTGTGCAGGTATTTTTCATTTTTACCCTATATAATACCTCAGACCACAACGATCATCTTAAGGTGCGGTTAAAGTTTTTAAACGTAGCAGTACATGTCTATGTTTATCTGTTTATTCTTATAAACTTTAAGTGTATTGTTCATTCATTTGAATAGTTGGGCGCAACTAGTTCAGAGGAAGCAGCAAAATGGATCCGTTCGTTCCAGGAAGCTGCTATGAAGGTTCTGGACTACTGAATTGATATAGATTGTTGGAAACTTGTGTTACTTAAGAAATCTTTTTTGAAGTTTTGTGCTATTTGCAGGAATGTGTGGCCCCAAGAGAGAATATTTTGGATGGTTCCAAGAAAATGTGGCAATCTTTCAGGTACCAAATCACTTACAAGTTACAACTCTCTATGGCAATATCTCAGAAATTTGTCTTCTACTTTTTTTATTGTTGCAGAGATTAAGTTTGGCATGATTCTGATGATTAAATAAACAAAACTCCTTTACGCATTTTTTTTCCAATGAGAACCAAGCGTGTCTTGTAATAACCATTTTATTATGATAGGTTAAATGGTGCAAAAGCAAGAGGTCGTACAAACTCCATAGATTGGACTCTTTGCTCACCTACAAACCAGGATCCGGTGGATGTTATTGCTCCATCTCCTTGGACAATATTTGGCTGTCAAAATGGTACATGCTAAAACTCTTATTCGTTCCAGGTTCCAAGATGCATACCTGGAATCACCCATTAACATTCTACACTTGTACAGGATTACGTCTGTTTAAAGAGACAAAAGATATTGATCTCATTGGGAAGGTAATTATACAGATTATTGTGCATGTTAATGTTTGTTAAATTATGGTTCTGTCGCTGAATTTGTACCTACTCTCAGAACTGGGATGACCATCCAGCAATAATGGCAGTTGGTGTAGTTGAGGGAACTTCAGAGGATGTGTTCCGTACACTTATGTCACTTGGTCCATCTAGATCAGAGTAAGTTATTTTTATATGTTTTTCTATCTGTACATGAAAATTCTGTCTGTGGGGTTTTCGATGTACTTTTCACACCCAGATTATTAAAGCTTAAGGCTCTTTTATTAAAATCTTAAAATTCTCAGAAGTACAAAAAACGATTTCATTTCACATTATTGTATCAGACTATTCTGTTGTGTTGCTTTATATCTAATAAAAATTTCTTCACAGGTGGGATTTCTGTCTATCCAGAGGCAGCGTGATTGAGCACCTTGATGGTCATAACGATATTGTTCACAAGCAGCTGAACAGTGATTGGTTACCGTGGTCCGACTTGGAACTTTTTTACTTTTTGAAGACAATATATGTCAACATAATTCTCAATGCAGCCAGTTATGCACTGACCTGTTATTAACGATGTTGCTGCTTTTGTAGGGGCATGCAAAAAAGAGATCTACTATTGCGGCGATATTGGAGAAGGGAAGATGATGGAACATATGGTAGTTAATTCTTTGAAAGGCATTGGATATATTTTTGAAGAATTACATATATCCTTATCTGAAACCGCCTAACTTGGAGTTTTTTCCTCTTCTGCAGTAATTTTATACCACTCTGTGTTTCACAAAAAATGTCTACCCCAAAATGGCTATGTTCGTGCCTGCCTTAAAAGTAATGTATGCTTTGCATTGTGGTTTTATAGAAATGTTACTCCTACTTTTTAGCTTTCATATTGTGAGGCTTTTGGCCTCACGATTCCTTTCACTTCACATGTGATTGTAGTTAAACATTAATCTTAGCCAGCAGTGTGAAAGAACTTATGTATGCTCTTATGTTGACTTTTTACCCTTTACTCTTTTCACCCTCGTTTCTTAAGTTTATTGAGTATACGGTGAGGGAGATGGTGGATGCGCCTTTCTTATCCTCCTAATTTTCTTCTCTTCTTTTAAGTTTATAGGCCGTCTTTCTATCTTGATATTAGATACTTCTGTAAAGTTTAAGCTGTACTTATGAGATAAGTTTATGCGCTTTTGAAGGTGGAGGATACGTAATATCTCCAGTGAACCAAGGGAAACAAACAGTTGTGAAACACATGCTTGCAATTGATTGGAAATTCTGGAAGTCATATGTAATAACATCGTCAGCCAAATCTATAACCATTCGTATGCTTGGCAGAGTTGCAGGTACTTTTACACAACTGATTGCATCTACTCATTTGTTCTTCATATAGGATACAAAAATTGTTTAGCAATAAAAGACGCAATTGCTCCAAGGAGAAAATTTCTTCTCTTTATTCAGATACTGATAAGGCTCAGGTCACATAGCTTCTTCTCATTCGTGTAGCCAGGACAGTAGCCTTTCCTTATCTATTTTTCTATTTCCACAACACATGCTTGCTATGGCACCTTCCCCCCGCCCCCCCTTCTTTTTTTTTTTTTTTTTAATTGGAGGCAGTACTATTTCTATTTCATTTCTTTTTCTCTATTTCTGTAAACTCTGTACAACAGTGACTCTTTCAAACATAAAACATAAAGATCTAACTAGAGTTCTAATCTTGAAACTTGCAAATCTCAGAATTGTTAGACATATAAACTAATAGACAAAAGGAGGTAGTACTCTTGTACTACGAACACTCTGAATGAACTCCTGTCAAACTCACTATACATTTTCTGTATTTGCAGCATTAAGAGAATTTCTTAGAGCCAAATCTGGAAAGTACTCAGATACGCCCTCCTTACAGCTGACAAGAGATATTGGGTTGCCTCTTACTGAGAAAGAGGAAATTAAAGTTGAGGTGAAAACCCATGAAGAGAACAGGAACAGTGGAGGAGGGGGGTTAGTGGAAGAAGGGTTAGAGAAGTCATCTTCCGTAGCTGTTAGCCTTGGGGGACTAACTGATGTGACTGATGAATTTTTTGATGTTCCCGAGCCATCTGATTACCCAATGGAGTATGGTTGGGGTTCTGACACGAGTCCAGATATGCAATCTCAGGACCTACGCCAGCCAAAGCTTTCATCAGCCGCTAATTTTGTGAAAAAGTTGCATGATCTTGCGGGTCAGTTTTATTTGTCTAAATTTTATCTCATCATGACAGCTACAGAGATGTATACTGTTTTTCAACTCACTCAAGACTTACACATCATGCAGTTCAGAAGAAAGGATACATGGATTTACAAGACATGGTGAAGGAAGACTCTCTCACATGCTGTTATGGTACCACACTGCCTAAAGATGCGAGCTGTAACATGCCTTGCAGTTGGAATCAAGCAGATCCATCCACATTTCTTATTCGTGGGCCTGATTATATAAAAGACCATCAGAAGGTTTCTTCTCTCACTAATGCTTATAAAAGTATATTTGAAGGCTTCAATCATAGAGAGCTTTTTATATGAGATTATGAAATTTCTAGAGTGAGATTTATTTGCAATCATAATTTCTGGTCATTGTCCATGCCTTTTACTATTGTGTTCTGTTTATTATGTAGATCAAGGCAAAAGGTACCTCGATGCAAATGGTTGCTGCAGATTGGTTAAGATCTGACAAACGAGAGGATAATCTTGGGAGCCGCCCTGGGAGCATTGTTCAGGTATATCCATAAATCAATCAATTCTGTCGTCTCTCTTTCTCTATATCTATCTGTCAGATGCGCAGAGCATGCTTCACAGATACGAAAGACATAACAGAGTGTGTACTAATGAAAATAATTTGGATCCTGCAGAAATATGCTGCACATGGAGGTCAAGAGTTCTTCTTCATTGTAAACATTCAGGTAATGAGATATAGTTACTTCATTCTCCGGTGTGACCTTTATTTGAGTACAATATTTACCGTAGAAACTATGTTGAGGCAGGTTCCAGGTGCAACAACATACAACCTTGTACAGTATTACATGATGACTAGCCCAGTGGAAGAAAATCCTTTATTGATGAACTTTATCAATGGCGATGATGCATATAGGAATTCGAGGTTCAAGCTTATACCCTACATTTCGAAAGTAAGTGCAAGCAGAAGTTAATTTTTCACTTCAGACTTAGTGGACAACTCTACCAAATGTAGTTCTTATTTTTATAATTCATTCGTTAATAAATTATTGTGTCATTCAGAAAAACTGTGTATGGGATGTAAACTAGTACTCAAGTGTGTTGATTGGGTTTATTCTTCAGGGGTCATGGATAGTAAAGCAAAGTGTTGGAAAGAAAGCATGCTTAGTGGGTCAAGCGCTTGAAATCAATTACTTCCGGGGGAAGAATTACTTAGAGGTATCAGATAATGCATCTACATAATCTCCTTGCAGTTCTGCAACAAATCTTAAGGTCTTATATGTGACTGTCTGCTGACTTGAATCTTCTATTATAAAATTTCAGCTTGGGGTTGATATTGGATCATCAACAGTTGCAAGGGGTGTAGTCAGTCTTGTTCTTGGTTACTTGAATAACCTTGTTATCGAAATGGCATTTTTGATTCAGGTAGCTAATACTCCATCCTATTTTGACAGTGTTAACAATAACAGATGAAATTTTTTGCTCTTCTGTTTCATGATATTGTCTTAACGTCTTGAAATGCGTGGTCTACTCAGGGCAACACACAGGAGGAGCTTCCAGAGGTTCTTCTAGGAACATGTCGGTTTAATCATCTAGATGCCTCAAAAGCAGTTTTAATAGGACCTTGATGTAACACAAACAAAGTTTCTGTTCCACCATCACTGTCGATAACCTAGTGCTCAAGAGTAAATGAAATTTCTAATATTTTGAAAGCAACGTTAATGGCGATACAAGTTTGTATATGTTCTACTAAAAATCTAAAAAAAGAAAAGAAAAAGAAAAAAAAAAGAGAAGGAAAGAAAGAAAGATATAAACATTTTGGCATTCAAATTCTTTAATTCGGTTTGCAAATGTTCAAAAGTTGGAATCAGATGTAATTTTTCTCCATTCTGACATTTTTAGGGAGGGAAAATCACATATTTTGTAAAGATAACGCTCTCTGAGTAGTCAGATTTCATTCTTCAATTCATTTTCTGTTACTGATGAATCGTATATTTGTACCTATTTTTTATGGCATGGAATGATTATCTATATCTATTATGTTATTAACACGTTTCTGTTGGTGATAATGCTGCTGCTGCTGATCAGCTACTAAGCAGATTACAACTGTATGTCAACGAGCCAATTACAGGAAATGTTTGCGTTTGCTAATTGCAGTGTCCTTATAGCAACAAAAAGCACATCCTACCAACCAAATTACTATGACATCTCTTCAGTATTGAACAAATCCTCCTGGAGGAACTTCGAAAGGGACTCCATTGCTCGGAAACATTTCGGCTGGGTCATAGGGACGGTTCTTCAATTCTTGAGGAAACTCGGTAGGCTTAAGAGAAACTCAGTAGACAACTGTTTTTGATAAATACCCATCTCATTAAATATTGCTTCAAAAAAAAAAAAAAAAAAAAAAACCTACCAAAAGATTAAAGATGAATGGAACTATGGAAATGTTGCGGTGTTTCCTTTATGCAACTACATATGAAAGCTTTAATACTTAATAGAAACCACTGAAGTCAAATTCTGGATTGGATTGGCGTCCAGTGCGAAAGAAAGAAACGGCGCCACAAGAGATGAGATGTAGAGGATTTTATTGTATCAGACATGTTATAACATCTCCGTCTTCAGCTTCCCCGCATCTTTCGCACATTAGGATCCCTGCATATTTTTGTTAAGGTAAACAAAGGGAATATCATATTTATACTCTCACAAAACTAAAAACAGTTAAACAGAAATAAAAGAAAATTGCAAGCTGTGATCTGTGATCAGCACCTTTCAATGTGGTTAAGTATTAGAATCCTTGGTCCACGAGGGATTCCTGCCATTTCAAGATCACTGCACAAAATGTAGACAAAGGGGGAAATGGTTGTCATCATCTTCGTCAAACAACACACACAAAAATTAAGACATAAAATGAAGAGTTATTTTGTAAAAGGGTCGTATGTTTACGGTGTAATTAGGGTCTGGGTCGTACAACATGCCGTTGATGCATTAGGGTCGTAGACTGACTTTGACCGTTAGACTTGTTTACCTAAATGCCCTTATGATATGATGAAATGATGTTAAATCATAACCCAGTTTATAACTAAACTGTTTATACACAGACATTTCAACAAACACTTGATCTGCATATTCAAACATCTTCCTTCAATGATTACTATCAATTGGTAGAAGAATCGATTTGTGTATATCCATTCGATTTATGTACTTTATATAGCAGCATCAGCTCAAACTAAGAAATATCAAATGTGAGCTTAATCCACTACTACAAAATCGAAATACAATGGCTAACGGAAGGGAACATATGTTCTGAAAGCAAAAATAACCTTTGATTAACCACCACTAGCTCCATCCAAAAATGCAGCCTACATCCATGAAAATCACTAGCACTATCTCGTAGGTACATATTATCTTTTATAACTTACGTATGGGTCACTTATTGAAAGATGAAAAGAGCAATAGATATCTTCCATGAAAATCGCTGATTAGCTTTGTCTCGTAGCAAAGAATTTTCTTAATTGAGACTTACTCTTATTAATGAACCCATCAATTATCCGTATTTGAGAAACTTCAAGTCCATCAGCCATAAAAACGTGAGTTTACTGAATCTGCAAGTTTATTGAACCCACAGGAATGGAGACTTGACACCGGCATTAGAAAAAAAATGGAAGAAAAAGATAGAAAAGGATCAGAGGCTATATGTTTTACAAATATTCAAACCGTCAGTGCTAGTCAATAGATAGTCAGGGGGTTATATAATTATAGAAAGTTATCTAACAGTTCACTAACAGTCTTTGGTTAGTCTGCGACCCTAACGCATCAACTGCATATTTTACGACCCAGTCCCTAATTAGGTATTAAAGTAACGACCATTTTACAAAATAACTCTAAAATGAATTCTTCCAACAGTACTTGCCTCTCTTTAAGCAAAGGCATAAGATTGTCCGTGAAGTAATGTTTCTTGAAGTTCTTCTCGAAATTCTGAAGACCTAGGTTTGACAGCATGCATCTTGTTCTGGTGTAGCATGTACCCTCTAGTACTGGCGGCCGGAAAAAGCTAAACACCTGGACATATGCAACATCAAGCTGAATATGTACTGCTCAATTGAAAAAAAAAAAAAAAAAAAAAACAACATTTTCCCCCAAACATGCTTGCTTACCTTGTGGCAAACCGCAAAGAGTGCCCCTGTTGCGATTGCATCTTCAAGCGGACTTTTACCGATCACTGAAGACAAGAATCCAGAACAAAAACCTGCCACCATTTTAGCCTCAACGTCGTCTTTCCCTCTAATTCTTTTCATAACACAAGATACACCTGCATTGGTGCCTGACATAACAGCGACGTTACGAGCTGCTGTCAAAGGAGTACTGCCGAAAACCTGTAAAATACAAAGAGCCAATCAATTTAATTATGTATAAATGCATCTAGGAAAAGAACTGACGGCTTTATAATATACATTACATGAAAAATTTTGTGCGCGGCTTCAATCTTAGCAACGCTTCCAGAGAAAAAACCAAAAGCAGCTCCTTGTAAAGCATAGTTGGTGGTCGCAACAGCAGCTTCGACAGGTAAAGATTCCCAGGATTGTTTAGAAACCCAGCCTTGGAAACCATTTCCCAAGTCCTTAAACTTGGTTTGAAGCTGAGTTGTTACCGATTTAATATTAATATTCTTCTTATTCTTATTCGGTGTCAACACCAGCGCTCCTCTTCCTCTGGCCATCGTTTACTAATAATAAACTCTTCTTCTTCGTGTCTTCTTTGTTAGTTTCTGCCCTAGCTGTGGAGACTAAGAAAATCACTTATAAACAGAGAGGGAGATCGAGGAGGGCTATTACCGGCCTGATTTGGTATACCACTAAATTGTTTTTTACGAGGCCCAACACCAAGCCCACTTCTCATTTTTAATCCCACTTTTTTTTTTCTTTAGAAAAATGAGTCAATGTAACCTCGGAGAGGCATATAAAGGCTGTTTAAGAGAGATATTTGGCAGAGGTTGTAGTAAAGTTTTACAAAATGAGAGTAAAGAAGCACTCCTCCGGGAGAAAAAAAATGTAAAAAGAAAAAAAACTGAACCAGAAGAACTGTTAACGTAATCGACAGAGACAATCAAACACTAGCAAAACTTTAGATAAACAACTGTAATGCCCTGGTGAAGTGGGAGCTTCACCAGAGTGTTTGAGCTTCCTCTGAAGTTGGATTTGTAACCAAGTCCAGTAAAGATCTAGCTCCTAATGCTACACTAGACCACACATAAGGCTAATTCCATACTATCATCTAAGAAAGAAGCATCTAAGAATAATACATGATCAAACTTTTGATGAGGACTTGGAAGAGAACTTGCACTATAATGCCAAAAAGAATAATTCTTAGGAACATTAGTACGAAGGTAAAAATCTTGTTGACTCGAAAATATATGAGATTAGGTTAAGCGAAGCATCTCTGAAAGTATTGTCACATTTCTATTTCCAAAAGGTTAAGCGAAGCATCTCTGAAGGTATTCACATTCCTATTTCCAAAGGAGCCAACAAATACTTGCGCTCCAATCTCAGGCCACTAGACACTAAAAAGAAGTCTGCCTTCAGCTTCTCCACATCTATCGCAGATCAGGAACCCTGCATATTTTTGTCAAGGTGAACAAAGGGAAAGTCTTAATTTTATGCCCTTAAAAAAATTTGAAATAAATAAATAAATTGAGTTGTGACCTTTTGATGTGGTCAAGTATTAGAACCCTTGGTCCAAGAGGGATTCCAGCCTTTTCAAGATCCCTGCACAATTAAGACATGGGAAATGGTACGTTGTCATCATCTTCAAGAAGTATTAATTGGGGATATGGGAATAAATTGGGGGATATAGCTACGGGACAAAATAGGTGTCCCAATAGCAATTCTGGGTGACCCCCTATGTAATTTTTTTTTTTAATTTCTAATCTAGCCCCCACTAATTAGGATTAGTGATTAAGTATAATTAGTAAAATGTTAAGTATTTGGGGGATAAATTAGTGTATATTTTTATTTGTGTTTGGGTGAGAATAGGAGGGAAAAAAATATTTGAGAGGAATTTCTTTTTTTGAAAATGGGAAGATGATTGTGATGAGAGAATTACTGATAATAAGAGGTTGAAAAATTGATTTTTTTTCTTTGAATCCACCATTGTTGCAGCTGAAAAAGCTTGGTGCCGGCATGGTATTCAACCAAAAACTCATGCCGGCAATTGTTGGAAATGTTCATAAATTGTTTGCCACTCTCCGGGGGGTTCGGGGGGGGTGTAGCTCTCTCGTTACGATTTTTTTCCTGGTTTTGATCTTCCGAATGTTGATTTTTTCTCGGTTTTGAACAAGTACCGGCATGGTAATAGTTTTTTCGAAGCAAGTCCCACCCCTATAGTATTTTGCTTAAATACCTATGCCTAACAGAATGAAAAGTATCCGAATGTTGATTTTTTTTTTCACTTGACTACTAGACATTTATAGGAAATTATCGGGCATGCCGGTCAGTGTTCCGGATATGGTCTTCATCAATTCCTAAGCATGGTATTCCTCACTTCCATTTTGAATTTTTCCCGGCTTTAAAAGCTTGGTGCCGATGGTCAAGTTGATATGAAGACCATGCCAGGTATTGTTTTTCCGCATATGAAATAAATATGAAAACTATGCCGGAAAAAATAAATGGTCTTCATATCAACTGACCATGCCATATCAAGCTTTTTAAAGCCAGAAAAATTCAAAATGGAAGTGACGAAGACCATGCCGAATTGATAAAGACCATATGCTGGAACCCCGATCGGCATGGTCTTCATCAATTCCTAATGGTCATCATCACTTTCAAAGATGATCTTCATCACTTCCGAATAAAAAAAAAAATTCGTTTCCAAAGTGAGGTGAAGAGAATTTGATATAGAGTGGGAGAGTTTAGAATTTGAAAGGGAATGGAGAATATTTGGGTTTCAAAACACTACCCCTAAATAAGATTAATAAGAAGTGGAGATGGAAATGAGGGATATGATTTAGATTTTTGATTTTAAGTTTTTAATTTTTATTTTGAGGGAAGAAGTGGAGATGGAAATGGGGGATATGATTTTGTTTTTTGATTTTAAGTTTTTTATTTTATTTTGAGGGAAGGGTATTTTAGTATATTCATAACCAAAAGTCACCCCTTAGCACACACCATGGGTTGGGGGAAGTAATTCATATCCCCCAATTAATTCCCATATCCCCCAATTAATTCTTCATCTTCAACACACAAAAACAAAGACATGGTATGATATCCTCCAATAATACTTGCCTGTCTTTAAGCATAGGCATAGCATTGTCCGTTAACAAGCTTTTCTTGAAGTTTTTCTCGTAATTCTGAAGGCCTAGGTTCGACAACATGGATCTTGTTCTGGTATAGCATGTATCCTCTAGCTGACAAGAGTTAGATCTAACCACCATCTACACAAAAAATCAAACCGAAAATAAATTGCCTGATTAAAAAAAATAAATAGCATTTCAGTTCCTCGTGTATTACCAAATGTTATTAAAGAATTGACTTTTTAACTGGCATATCCACACTGAATGTGATGGTGTCCTATGTGATATTCTTAGTAACAAAACAGCCACCACTGAAAAAGTTTGGGCGTTCTTGCACCTAATTGATCAAACAAGTGATCCTTCTCTTTTAACCATGGGAATGCTAACGAACATGTGACTGACACTGTCCTCTCCGTGAACAGAATATACTTTGGAACCAATACTCCGACTACACTGCTAGTAATAAACAGTAATTTTTTTTCCAAAATGTGTCTAGCTCTATGTTGCAAATGGAACTCCTACTACACTGCTAATAATGTTTAACAAAATGTGCCGACCAATAGCATACGAGGAGAGAAATTATGTGTGGCTTGTGGACTAATCTAACGTTCATGGGATAAAGAGATGTGGAATATATTGAAAGGGAAAACATGGAACCATGTATGGGAAACAAGCAACTCTGACAAAGAAAAAAACTGTAGCCGATTGCTATGCCACAATTAAGAAAATGGAAGACGGAAGTTACCTCATGCACAAGACCTTGACAAACTGCAAGGATGAGGCCCATTGCGATTGCCTCTGGGGCTCTAGGAGAAGGAATATCCTTGACCATTTGATACATAAATCCAGAAGTAAAAGCTGCTACAGCTCTGCAAAATGAAACGTTTCATAGACTTTTCACTTAGGTGCAAAGATGATGACCTGACTCTTTATATTTCGAGAAAAAGATAGTGGCCCAAGTCGAACAGCAAATTGTTCACCTCGACATGGATCCTCCATGACTTTAACAAGGAGAAGCAACAAGATGAACGTTGAATACTCATTTTCCTGAATCCTAAGTGTACTCTATTCTATATTGGAGGCCTAAACGAATCACTTGCAAAGCCTTGAAAGTTATATGCTTTAACAAAAGAAGATAAATTTTTATTTTTTCGGCAAAGAAATGGAGCTTTCACCAATCATACGCTGGATACAAACATTTTCTTTTCTACTTGGTTCTTCTCTATTCCAAAACTAGAGATGCAAAATTAGCAAATAAAAATATGTTAGAGAGGGTGTAAAATTAGGGGTTACCTAGCCGGGGTATCGTCTTTCCCTCTAATTCGTCTCAATGCACAAATCATAGCACCATCGGTGCCCCTCAAGACAGAAAAATTACGAACTTGCACTAAACGAGTTTTGCCCAAATTCTGTAAAATAGAGAGATTCAATCATTTATCATAAAATTCAACTCTTTGATACTAAACTTGATGAAGTATTTGAATATGATAATGCTAAAAGAAACGAATTCAGCTTAATACAATACATCACCTTAAAAGGAAGAAAATTATTGATCGCTTCAGACTGAGCAAGGCTTCCATAGAAAAGACCAGCAACAGCTCCTTGTAAAGCATAGGTTGCAGCAACAGCAGCAGTTTCAACAAGCAAAGGTTGTTTACAAACCCAGCCTTGGAAACCCTTCTCTAATTCGCCCCATTTGGTTTGAAGCTGAGTTAATACCGATTCAATGTTGTTTTTCTTGAGTGGCAGCGACACTGATCCTGATCCCCCTCCCTCCATCTCTTCCTGCAAACCCTAACCTAATAATACTGATAGCAAAACTCTTCTTCTTCCTTTTTATGGCTCTGCCCTAGCTTTAGATGATTTTGAGCAGAAACCTAATAAAGAGAGAAGGAGAGAGGGAGGCTCTGTATTTCGCATATATGCAGTGTGTGCAAGCGGGGGATAAATTTAATGATTTCTCCGCTACCCTTTCTTGAACTTCTTACCTTTTTACCCAGTTTGCCTCGACTGTAGCTCTGACTCTCGTTTAACCCGAACCACTGACCAAGTCAACCAGTGGTTGACTGCTACTTTGAACCTATATGAATTTGCTTAGACTAAGTCTTATGGGGTGCTAGTCTAGCACCTAGATTAGCAGTCCACGTCAGCCAGCAAAAGAACCTAAGTCTTATGGGGTTCTAGTTTAGCATACTAGTCGCTTAATCAAAAAAAAACCAATCATTGTAGCCACTTTTTCATGCATTTTGCTATTAGAGAACCATTCTCCCATTTTTTATTAGAGAAAACAACTTTTCCCTCTATGTGTATAGGAATTATTCCAAATATGGAAACAATCCTGACCCAAATAAGGAAACTCGTTTTTTCAACAAAGTCAATGCGCGAAATCATTCCGCGATGAAAAAATCGATAAACTCAACAGAAGATCATCATCTTCTTCTTCTTCCCATTTCTTTTTTTTTCTCCCGGAACTGCATGTTAGAGATCAGGCGAGCGCGGAAGTTTCGTATCAAATCGTTGGAAGGGTTTGATCATCATCGCGTTTGGAGTCATTTGAGACTAGCTTGGAGCGAAACCGTCTACTAAAAATTGATTTGGGTAAGATTTTGAAACTTTAGGTTTTTTTTTTTTTTCCGATTATCATGATTTTTTGATGAAATTGATATGATTATATGATTGTTATTTGTTATTTAGATGATTTAGATGAAATTTCTAGTATTGTATGATTTAATTTGAATTTTTTTGAATGAAATTTGATATTGGTGAACTTTGTGAATGAAATTGGATATTGAAATTTGTTTTGATTGTTAAACCATAATGTTGTTAATTTTAGTTTGCTTAATTTTTGTTGAATCTGATTTGGGGGTTGTATTGTTTCTTTGAAGGTCATTTTGTTTAATTAGTATTTTTGATGAAGCTAAATTTGTATAAAGATTTGGAAAACAATACAATCTTGGCACAAACCCAACAAAGGGAATCCGACTTGAAGATCCTACGCCAAAATTTGAATGAAGTACAACCTTGGGAGATACCCCTTTACAAGAAATGGAAGAACGAGATTTTGGTTCGTAATGGCTTTGATCCAATCCTCTAAATTATGAGTGATATTTTAGTTATTAGAAGTTCATTTTCAAGTTTGAATTAGAAATAGGATTTCAATTTCAATGTACTTCTTAAATTTTTAGAAGTAGGATTTTAATTTTAATGTACTTTTTAAAATTTTAGAAGTAGAATTTTAATTTCAAAAAACATTGTAACATTGTTTTGCAATGTAATCAAAAAATTTCTTAGTTTGCCAAATTTTAAGATTTTGAAACAAACAATCATTGGAACAAATAGTCAAACTTTTCAAAATTCAAAATTTGAAAACATAACTGTGTGGTGGTGTAACATGAGTGTGAGAAAACAAATAATGAAAACTGTATAAAATTTAATTACTGAACGAGTGAAAAGTAAAAAAAAAAAAGGTCAAGCGCGGAATCATGCAACGCCAACTATTTGCGTGGAATGGAAACGCGCTATGTGCTTGCGCTGGACCATTCCGCGCAGATGCTTGAAATATTCTTCTCAGCTACTGTTTAGCTCACGAAAGTTACTTTTTCCAGTATTTGAATCATTCTGCGTATCAATCTAGCATACTACTTCACATGCTAGCAACTGGTAGGAAAGAGAACTAGTGTTAACTTTTTTGTCACACTTTTTTTTTTGAATTGTAACACTTATGTGCTAATCTAGGACCTCCAATCTAGCCCATAAGACTTAGTCTTATAAAAGAGTTACCACTTGGCAATCTGGACTCTGATGTCTTGGTTGTAGGTACACCACTAGCAATTGAGGTTTCGGTTGTTTTATATGGAGAGGATAGACATGTTTAGATGATTCAAGAACATCCCGGCAATCAACCTGTCTAACATATTTCCCGTTGGTTTCTATAATATTTCAAAATGTCAGTTGCCATTCAGTTTCTTGCTGAAGTGAAGGCGACTTTGCACGTAGTAAGTCATGCCCTTGCAAGGCTCTTCAATAATAAATTCGCAGGTACATCAACTTCAACTGCCAGAACTGGATAAATTAGTAACATATGTGCAGAGATTACCTATTTATTTGGTGTTCAAGTTAGGATCTAAAGTTATTTCATTTATTTCTCAGTCTAGGTAAAATCCCAAAAATTCACATGCCCCGTAAAAAAAAATTCACACTGCCGGGCTACAATCAATTTGGCATGGATTACGGAATCAATTTGGAAAGGTTGTGCTGCAATCAGAAATTTGGGGAGGAATAAACACCGCCGCCGCCGCTGTGCTTAAAGGATAATAACCAAATGGGAATACAAGGAAAATGGCTAATGGCCAGTAATAGGAATACAATTCAATCTTAAAAGAGGGACCGAAACGATAAGGGATGTCAGTGGCTAAAACACATATCCTCTGAACAAAAGTAGCATATAAATGATAATAAAGGATGTCAACTCATAACAAAAGCTTTCAGTCACATACTAGATCATTGTGTTTTCAACTATACGGTTATACCTACCATTACAACTAATTATAATTTAAGAAATTTAGTAAAATGTACTTCTGAAATATAAACAATTTTGCTTTTAGCCCCCCTACAGTTTTCAGCTTCCCCGCATCTTTAGCAGATCAGCATCCCTGGATATTTTGTTAAGATGAACAGAAGGAAAATCTTACATTTACAACCTTAGAAAAAAGTAAAAAAAAAAAAAGTATAAGAAATGGTGAGCTGCCATCAGTACCTTTCAATGTGGTTCAGTATTAGAACCCTTGGTCCAAGAGGGATTTCTGCCTGTGCAAGATCACTGCAGTGCAGACAATTAAGGCACGGGAATATGGTTGTCAGCATCTTCAGAAAACACGATACACACAAAACAAAGACAGAATAAGAATTCTTCCAACAATACTTGCCTTTCTTTAAGCAAAGGCATAGTTTTGTCTGTTAACAGGTTTTTCTTGAAGTTACTCTCATAATTCTGAAGGCCTAGGTTTGACAACATGCTTCTTGTTTTTGTATAACATGTATCCTCCACTGGCGGCTGAGAACGTCAGATCTTAGCTGCGCCTGCGCCTGCGCCTGCACCTGCACCTGCAACTGCAAATACACAGCAGATTCAAGCTGAATATGAACTGCTTGATTGAGAAAAACTAGTGTTTCTGTTATGCGCGCACTAATACAGAATGTTATCCAAAAGAATGACTTAAGAAGGAATGTCCACACCGAATGTGATGCCATATGTGATATGACTCTACACCGGGTATGAAGGGAGTACTAAAAATGTTAGTTGTCCACATACAACTAACACTGTCCCCTACCTGAACAGATTAGACTTGGGAAGCAACAGTCCAACTAATACTAGTAATTAACAGTAAAGAAAAAATGTTTCAAACCGTGTTTAAAAAAGTGGAAGGCAAAAGTTACCTCATGCAGAAGACCTTGACCAAGTGCAAAGACGAGTCCTACTGCGATTGCATCTGGGGCGCTAGGAGAAAAACCGTTCCTGATCAACATTTGAAACACGTAGCCAGAAGTAAAAGCTGCCACCACTCTGCAAAATGGAACATTTCATTCACTTTTAGGTAAAATGAAAATCACCCTGACCCAGCTCGTTTATTTTCGAGAAAAAGAGAGTGAAGGAAGTTGAACAGGGAACTGTTTATCAAGCCATGGAGCATCCGTGATTTTAACGAGGAGAAGCAACAAGCTCAACGTTGAAAACTCATTTTCTTGAATCCTAAGTATATTCTGTTCTATATTGAAGGTTTACATGAATCACTCAGCCTGGTGCAAAGCCTTGAAAGATATATGAAAAAGCCTGTATTTTTATTTTTACTTTCTTGTAAGAAAACCTAGATTTAGTATTGACCCCTTGGGATTTTTCTCTGAAATGGAAGTAAGTCCTCCTCACAGTCGCATAGAGTCTACAAGATATGACCGACAGTTCATTTTTACCCACTATACACATCACAGCATGTCAGATGGACAGCAAAAGATTATGCAGGTAAGAAGCGCTAATGCAGCACCTAGCAGATCTAGTCCAGCAAATTATCACGAGAGTCATCAGTAAACGTTTCTTCTTAACGAAAACCATCAAATACCTACAATGACATCTTGGATTATGGTAAGGGAATGTCATAGCTTGTGTTATACTAGTGAATTCTTGAAGGAAGTTTCATCCACTAGGAGCAGTCAAAGAAAGATAGCATATCCACTGAATGCATCAGATGCGTGCCGCTTTTCTCCAATAACTTATAATGCTAATGTTATCCATACAGCGTAGACATACATTGCATGTACAGACTAGTGGACCGCGAGCTAAACACATTTACTTTTCATTATTATATATTATATAGATATAAGCTCATAACGCATCTATTTTATCTTGCAACGTGTGAACTGCATATCTACGAAACTTCTGACATGTTGCTTTTGGGTGGTAAATAACCAACTATTCAGACTAAAGTTCATCAACTTAACATCACAGATCTGCATCAAAAAAAAAAAAAAGAGAGAGGCCCCAAACCCCAGCGGATAGAACAAAGATTTTAATGAGGAGAAACAACAAGCTCAACGTAGAATTCTCATTTACTTGTCACCCTTGGAGTTGAAAACCCATTTGTTTCTAGAAAGTAAAATTGGGCGTTCCCCTCCTCTAGAGTCTAAGGATGCTTCCAAAGACAAAGCAACTGCAATTGTCGATTCAGAGCAAGGTACATCTGAATCTAAGCAGTTCTCCACTGTCACTTGATCCTTATTGTCTTGTTGTAGACTATTATAATCTTCCCCAATAACCCTCTCATTACCACCTTCTTCATCTACCCCAATTAAAACTTCCTTGCCTTGTCGATCATCTTCTTTGGTTTCTTCTTCTTCTTCTTCTTCTTCGAATCCGTGAAACCTGTTATGAGATTCAAAACCCGGGGGAATGGCTAGATCAGCAGATGAGGTGCTAGCATCTTCCACAACCGGTTGACCATTATCAGGATTAGCATACGGGTTCACTGAAGGAATCTCTAAGTACTTCTCATTTTTATTTTTGCCGGTGCCTTTCTTTCTTTTAAAAGTTTTCCACTCACCAAGCACCTTTTCTTGTTCAGATTCCCTCTCACCATTCACATACATCTCTGCACATGGATCAACAGCAGAAGACGATGCTTTCAGAGTAGCACCCCCGCTCAACTCATTCTCACATAGCAGCAAGGAGGACTCATTATCTTCTTCATTGCCTGCAATTTCACTCCCATTTAAAGTAAGAGCATCATCACCTTGCCCAATAACTTCACTTTCATGCTCTACCTGTGCAATGTTCGTGGAGACATCCTCCACCTCTACATTCTTTGTAGCATCATTCCCAACTCTCTTTTGACACATGGAGACCAAATTTTCTTTTAATTTTGTCTCGATGTTGGGAAAGATCCCTAGAGTGACCAAATGAAGAGCAAACATCACATCTTGGTGGCTTCCAAGAGTACTCCACGGAAACTTGAAACTCAACTCCATCAAAAGATATTGGGATGCAATCTGGATAGTTGAAATTTACCTCTATTTCTACACAAACTCTAGCAAATCTCATCCTAGTTCTAGCTATCGTGTGCTTGTCAGCGTGTAAAGGAACCCCCAAGTAGCTAGCTATCTTACTTATCCCTTTGGCATTCCATAAATGGATGGGGATGTTCTTAAAGTTTAGCCAAATTGGTACAGTCTTCATCCATTGCACTGATTGTTCCACAAATAAGTGCCATGGTTTGATCAAAAATGTAGCTTTGTTTGAAATGAAAAACTCCACCCAATCTCCATTGCAATCGAGTCTATCTTCTTCAAGGTCAAATTCAAAAATGTAAACGTTATCACCGTTCATAGTCACACGAAATTCCCTTTGAGTTTCCAAAGTTTTTTCAGAGCAATCTCAACTTTAGGAAAGTAAACTCTACTACCCACAAAATAGCCAACAAGAAAAGATTCACATTTCCTAATTTCTTCAAGCAAAATCATTGAGATACATTGCAATTTTCTTACCTTCAATTAAATTTGGTTTGTGGAAGGATAATTTGCTTGTAGAGGCATCTTCACAGTAACCTTCTCATCGAGTGAGCACTGATTTCCATTTTGAATCCTAGGTGTATTTGATTCTTTTTGATGGCGAAGGTCTACATGAATCACTTGCAAAAGTTGTATGCTTTGGGGGGCAAATCCTAGATTTTTCTGATTTTGCTGGTAGGAGTTTTTTCATGAATCAAGGTGGTCCACCTAGCAGAATACTTGTCTGGATACAAACATTTTCTTTTCAACTAGTTGGTAGTCTCTATTCCAAATTTAAAACTCAGAGATGCAAGAAAACTCAAAATTAGCAAAGAAGCAGTAGCCATAATGTTATTACCTAGCCGTGGTATCATCTTTCCCCCCTCTAATTCTTCTCAGAGCACAGATCATAGCACCATCGGTCCCCCTCAAAACAGAGAAATTACGAACTATCAACGAACGAGTTTTGCCGAACCTCTGTAACATAAAAGGAGTCAGATCATATAATTATGTATATGCAACTAAAGTTTGGAAAGAAAACTTGGGATCAAGGAAATCACCTTAAAAGGAAAAAAATTATTGGCCGCTTCAGACTTAGCAAGGGTTCCATAGATATAACCGGCAGCAGCTCCTTGTAAAGCATAGGTTGCAGTAACTGTTGGAATTTGAAAATGAACCTTCGGAGATATACGAGCACGGTTGTGTTGCTCGTATAGAGCTCCTAGGAAGCAAGATCAACTCTTAAACTCTCACAAACTCTTAATCTTATTAATCACTTCTTGCTTCTTACAATTACAAATGTTGATACACATGCCTATTTATAGGCTTACAAGACTACTCTAGTTATATCGAGTTTTCCAAAATGTCAACTAATTTGACTACCAACTTCAACCACTAACATTTTTTCCACATGTTTTACATTATGTTACTTGACCAACTTCTCTTGATCTTTACCTACTCTAGCTACTTCTAGAGTTTTCTAAACTAATTAGACTAACTAACTAATTCCAAACATTTGACTTCTACACTCTTCTAAACTAATTGGGCCGAACGACCGGAGGGCCCAAAGGTATGACCACTTTTTTGTTAAATGAACCTAACAATTTTGATAAAAAGATTGTATTTGATTTCCATGTGGTTTATTTTTGGTTACTTTTTCACTAGACAAGATTATCCCTCCCTTTTAGTCCAATTACTATAACTCTTTGTGTATCCTACTCTTGAAGGGGTATAATTGGAAAACAAACTTTAATATAACATATCTAAATATCCGTGTCTTAGAATTTTACAAATTTTATCTCGTTGGAAAGGTTATAAAAAAATCTACGCAAAGAGTATAAATAACAATATCAAATTTAAAATCCATCATCGGATTCTTCTTCGGTCGGCACTTCCACCGTGGCAACGGTTGTACTAGTCTAGACAACTTCAGATTACAAATTATTATTTCCAACATAACAACAACAGTTTCAAGTAAAGGTAGTTCAGAAACCCAACCTTGGAAACCCTTTTCTAATTCCCCCCATTTGGTTTGGAGCTGAGTTAAGACAGATTCAATGTTGTTTTTCTTAAGTGGCAACGCCAGTGATCCTGATTCTGTTCCACCTCCCTCCATCATTTGCAGGAAACCCTATAACCTAATAACAATTAACAAAATTCTTCTTCTTCCTTGTTTGTTTCTGCCCTAGCTTTAGATGATTTCGAGAAGAAACCTAATAAAGAGAGAAAGAGAGAAATTATGTATTTCGCAGTGTGTGCATCATCGGTATATGCAGCTCCTGATCACGAGCCATTTTTCTTATCCCACGAAGCAGACCTTTATCTTGGACCCCTTCTGCCACTTCGTCTTCGTTCAACTCTTTACTTCACGGATGTTTAAGGGAAAGTTTTAGTCAAAAACGAAGTGTCATAGCCCATAAAACCGAGTCTTGTGGAGGTTCCATCCTCCTAAATGCCTTTACACATCACCATGGGTAGAGCCTAGCCTCGACGGTGATTCCCGGAGAAATCAAGGGACGGACAATGATTACCCGTTGTCAGCAAAAAAAAAAAACAAAAAAAAAAAGGATAACCATCAATCATTTTATCCATAACGGTTATCTATTCTCCGTTTTCTCCAAAACGGTTACTCATAAATCGTTTCTTTTAACTTGACCGGTCAACCACGAGAGACCTAAATAATGATTTTTGTTTTCTAAATTGTTCCAAATTCTTGACAGAAAACCTGAATTCATCCTAATTTCATCAACAAACACGACAATAATTGTTAGATAGAATTGAAGAGATAGAATGAAGCACATATTGACCATCTTATCCAAGATTTGACATATATCAATTATTTTGAATTGAAACTAAAAAACCCTTATCATAACCACAGTCATAATAAATTTCGTTGAGATTAAGAACCCTAATCATGATCAAGTAGGATTGAATACAACAATCAGAATTCAATAAACATGTGATAAGTAGGATTGAATACAACAATCATGATGAAACGAGTCACAAACCTTTTATTTTGTGACAAACCCCAAGTCTTCCCTGGTGGTGAATAAGCAAAAACCAATACAAACACAAATCTATCGTAAAACCATCTCAAACTTAAGCCCTCTTTTTTTTGTTGCTGCAACTGAGAACTTTCACTTAAATCCAACTTCTGAATCAGAAACCATTAGTTTAGTTTAGTTTTATTTGATTTTTCTTTGTGATTTATGTGTTAACGAAGCCACGATAGAAAACAAGTGTAAAAGAGGTCAAGATACGGATGATGGTTATTCGTTTTACATTCCCTCAAAACGGACAATGGTTAACCTTTTCATGGACTGGGCGATCATTACCCGTTTCTATTGAGTAAAACGGCTACTCATTATCCTTTTTTCACTTTTTAACAATGGATAACCATTGTCCGTCTCGAGAATTTTCCCACTGGGATTACCACATAGTAGGGAATGGGAGAGGGAAGAGGTGCTTTAGACCACTGTTTTTTCAGCTGGGAAGAGTCTCCATAAGACCCATTCTAGTTGATGCGTGTCGTAACCACAACAAATTAATTAATATTTTTCCACTTAATTAACAAGTAATATAGTGTATTCAAGTCCGTTCCCACGAGGAGCAAGAATTTTTAGTTGTTTGATGGTCACAAAAAAAAAAGGGTTTGGTTTTAGTTTTGAAAAGCAAAAGAAAACAAAGCAATTAAAAGTTTAAGTTGAAATCAATAAGAAATGTTAGATCAAGGGATCATTCTTCCTTGCAAAACAACGGTCCAAGTTATGTTCTTTTCCACTTTTTATTAGTCACAGATTTTTATCAACCGTAGGTTAACAAGTTCACTTAGCTAACCCCAAAATTCCTCGTTTTACTGAGTAACAAGTCCGCCTAGTTATTAGATTTTATTTCAAAGAACCACTTACAAAATGTAATTCAAAAGTACGTGTTTGAGGGTAAAAACTGATTCTGCGGTTTTTGGTAAATTTGGGTGTGTTGATGAGAAACGGATTCAAAACCTAAACAAATGCACTGCATGGGAGAACTTTTAGATTCGAGAGATCAATCTGTAAGACTCTGGACTAAACCAAGAAATGGCCGTTCCAGATTCAATTCGGTCACAAAGTGAAGGAGAAGGGTTGATCTTAGGGAGGGAAGCGAAGAAGGTGTTTGAGATCAGAATGTTGAATTATGAAGGTGTGGATGTTTTATGACTTGTATCAGAATGTAGAACTGGCTTGCAGGACATAAGTTATCATTTCTTGGTGTTTTCTGGATAATTGTGTTGATAACACTTGTCTTGTTATTGTCGAAATAGGTTGAAAACCTATTTATATAAGTCATTTGAGTGCAACCCTGATCTCATAGTAAGTGGAGGAAGTTAAGTAGTGGAGAGGTGGAGTCGTGTGGAAGGTGGTGACCATCATGTTTCCGTTATGAGGGAAGACTAGTCACACCTTCACCCACTACTCTCATTATTGTTAACCGTCCATCCTTCCTGACACTTTCTCATAATGAGCGCGTTGCACGCCGCATGTTATAAACCGCCGGACCAATACCCCAGTGTGTATCCCCAGTTTATGACATGTTTGATTTCTCGAGTAAATGGGTCAAGTCGTGAGACTCGCCACTAAAAGCAACACATAGTGCTTTTGGGTTAAATAATAAAGTTATTTGTGAAATCGATATTTGCATAGCATCGCTTTCAAACAAGTAGCTGAAAAAATAATCTATGTACTAGAAACATCATTGTTTTAAAGATCGATTGAATCAGTCACGAATTGAGCGTGAGGAATGATGGCCGGTGCCCGGTGGTCACAATGCCACCTTGTTGGTTTTTATGAAAACAAATCTACACCATCCAACTAGGCTAGCGAAGTTGGATGGTCGAGATGATTTGTGAAATTTGTTGGATGTCGTTGAATTATGTGTAAGCAACGCAACTAGTTACCTTTGGGCGATCGTTTGGGATCCTTATGAGCTATTAATTGCTTGACTGATCATTCCTTATGAAAGATGAGTAGACAGTGATCACAGTAACAACTTGTTGGTAACCTGAAATCAAATCTAGGCCGGTCGACTTAGCTGGCGAAGTTGGACGGTCGAGATGTTTTGCGGCAGTTATTTATTTCCATTAATGTAGTTTAAGGGTTTAGGGGTCGTGCATCCCACCCTATTTTGGTTAAACGACTTGAAGTACAACGCACTAATTCAAGCAAGCCTATCGGCCCTATGCAAAGACGGGGTGCCAGTGAGCGCATTGACCTCTCTTGGTCCGCTTGAAATTGAATCTAAGCCACTTACTTTGGATGGAAAAGATGGACGATCGTGATCGATTTGTGGCAGTAACATACTGGCACAAACACCAATTAGGGTTTCAAAGAAGCACGTTCACCCTACTTTGGCCTTTGGGTGAACGATCCCATATGCTCTTGGCTTGCCGTGAGCAAGTCGATCACCTATGGGTGTAGCTGGGTCGCCGGTGGACACACCAGTGCTTCTTTGATCGTTCAAGATATGATCTAAGCCGTCCAACAAGGCTGGATAAGTTGGACGGTCATGATGTTTTGAGACCATATTTGTTGGTATTAGCTCGTTTGAGCTTATTTTCAAGAAGCGCGAACACCCATGTTTGGGTTAACATTTGAAGCGCTTGTGAATAAACTAAATAGGACTCGATCGACTAGGGCTAATGGGACCGCCGGTGGTCATCATGATGATCTCCTAGTTCCGCTAGAAGTAGGATAGGCCTATTGAATTGCGTGGCCAAATCGTGTGGCCATGATCGTTTTTTGAGACTGATATGGACAGTCTAGATTTTCCTTAAGGAATTTAAGTGCATTCGATCGCGCTAACTTTTAACTAAAAGTTGTGCGAATACGCTGATCTCTTTGTTAGAGGGTGATGTAGCCTACGTGAGTGTTTTCATGCAGGTCTCAACACTGACACTTCGGGAGATTCATGCTACTCCGCTGCGAGCGAGCATTAATCGTCATGTCATGCCACTATTGAGAGTTCGGCTGAGAACATAGTATAGGAAAACACTAGGCAGGTCATGCATTAGTGCATAATGCAATAGGTTTAAAGTTTATAGAATATCAGGGGTTGTTGCTTTACTCACCATTCTGAATAAACTTCATAAATATGTTGAATTGCTCAGTACATAGGTGTCGATGGAGGATTTTAGACAAGGGGTAAAATCATAAAACCCCATGACCTAGTGTTACCCGCAACACATTAACTGAGAACATTTAATTCAGATGTAAATAATTAATAGGGGTATTTTTTCAAAATACCGGATTAGGGTTTTCAACACAAAACCCTAATTCCAAAACCAAGCCGCATACTGCGCACCATGACAACTATGCCAAAACCAAGCCGCTACCTAGTTGTAGCGCCCGCAACTTGGACTAGGTGGACGTGCGTGCCATTGGCACATGCCAACACGTTACCACTAGCCACTTTCTATTCCAAGCCGCTACCCAGTTGTAGCGCTCGCAACTTGGCCTAGGTGGTCGTGCGTGCCATTGGCACATGCCAACAAGTTACACTAGCCACTTTCTATTCTAAGCCGCTACCCGGGCCAGGCGCCCCACAACTTGGCCTAGGTGGCCGTGCGTGCCATTGGCACATGCCAACACGTTACCACTAGCCACTTTCTATTCTAAACCGATACCCAGTTGTAGCGCCCGCAACTTGGCCTAGGTGGTCGTGCGTGCCATTGGCATATGCCAACACGTTACCACTAGCCACTTTCTATCCTAAGCCGCTACCCAGTTGTAGCGCCCGCAACTTGGCCTAGGTGGCCGTGCGTGCCATTGGCACATGCCAACACGTTACCACTAGCCACATTCTATCCTAAGCCGCTACCCAGTTGTAGCGCCCGTAACTTGGCCTAGGTGGTCATGCGTGCCATTGGCACATGCCAACACGTTACCACTAGCCACTTTCTATCCTAAGCAGCTACCCAGTTGTAGCGCCCGAAACTTGGCCTAGGTGGCCGTGCGTGCCATTGGCACATGCAAACACGTTACCACTAGCCACTTTCTATTCCAAGCCGCTACCCAGTTGTAGCGCCCGCAACTTGGCCTAGGTGGCCGTCCGTGCCATTGGCACATGCCAACACGTTACCACTAGCCACTTTCTATCCTAAGCCGCTACCCAGTTGTAGCGCCCGCAACTTGGCCTAGGTGGCCGTGCGTGCCATTGGCACATGCCAACACGTTACTACTAGCCACTTTCTATTCCAAGCCGCTACCCATTTGTAGCGCCCGCAACTTGGCCTAGGTGGTCGTGCGTTCCATTGGTACATGCCAACACGTTACCACTAGCCACTTTCTATTCCAAGCCGCTACCCAACTGTAGCGCCCAAGACTTGGCCAAGGTAGCCGTGCGTGCCATTGGCACATGCCAACACGTTACCACTAGCCACTTTCTATTCTAAGACGCTACCTAGTTGTAGCCCTCGCAACTTGGCCTAGGTGTCCGTCCATGCTATTGGCATATGCCAACATGTTACCACTAGCCACCTTCTATTCTAAGCCGCTACCCAGTTGTAGCGCCCGCAACTTGTCCTAGGTGGCCGTGCGTGCCATTGGCACACGCCAACACGTTACCACTAGCCACTTTCTGTCCTAAGCCGCTACCCAGTTGTAGCGCCCGCAACTTGGCCTAGGTGTCCTGCATGCCATTGGCACATGCCAACATGTTACCACTAGCCAGTTTCTATCCTAAGCCGCTACCCAGTTGTAGCGCCCGCAACTTGGCCTAGGTGGTCGTGCGTGCCATTGGCACATGTCAACACGTTACCACTAGCCACTTTCTATCCTAAGCCGCTACCCAGTTGTAGCGCCCGCAACTTGACCTAGGTGGCCATGAGTGCCATTGGCACATGCCAACATGTTACCACTAGCCACTTTCTATTCCAAGACGCTACCTAGTTGTAGTTCCCGATGTAGATGGTGGATTTTCAACAAAGGGCAAACCCATAAAATCATGATATTGCATGTTCCTGATACGGCTCCAGGCGTGTGACGATTCATATTTTACGAAGCCATGATGAATATGTTTTCGAAAAGCCTCTACCAACCGAGCGTTCGATCCCTGACATTTCATTGTGACCTCTATGTAGAATAATAGAATTGGGTGGTCCTCCTACATAATTGTTTGTTGAGAGGGCTTAACGCCTTCAGGACGTCGGTGATACTCACTGTTCCCTGACTACATGAGAGCGACCCCCCTCTACATAGAAGAACGATTGGGTGGTTCTCCGTCAGATTGAGAGCAACAACGCCTTCAA
This sequence comes from Papaver bracteatum, assembly GCA_023529315.1. Classification (NCBI taxonomy): domain Eukaryota; kingdom Viridiplantae; phylum Streptophyta; class Magnoliopsida; order Ranunculales; family Papaveraceae; genus Papaver; species Papaver bracteatum. The sequence continues at coordinate 151,277 of JAJJWX010003401.1, read as the reverse complement.
GACAGTGACACTCACTGATCCTGACTATGTAGAGCGACGTGTTTAGACTCGGGTGTTCTTAGTAGTGTCTGAGAGCACCCTCAGGATTTGCCGTCTCCTGACTATGCACATAGATTAATTCTGACGTGACATTCACCACTGAATTCCCAGAATAATCTATTATTGCTCATATTCCATGGTCGAATCCACGACCTGATCCCATGGAATGGCAATAAAAATTTGCTCTTATTCCATGGTCTAATCCACGGCCTAATCCCATGGAATGGCAATAAAAATTTGCTCATATTCCATGGTCGAATCCACGGCCTGATCCCATGGAATGGCAATAACAATATGCTCTTATTCCATGGTCGAATACACGGCCTGATCCCTTGGAATGGCAATAACAATTTGTTCTAATTCTATGATTGAATCCACGGCTTGATCTCATAGAATAGCAATGAAACAACTATATTATCTCATTACTCCGATTTCATGACCGAATCTACTTGTCTCATGAAATGGTGATGGATAAATCTCAACTACTCCGATTCTATGGTCGAATCCACGATCCCATGGGATAGTAATGCTCATTTTATTATTCTTAATTCGTAGTCGAATCCCCGTCTGATCCTTCGAATTAATAATGAAATATCTATTCACTCTTTTTACTCAGTTTCATAAATTAATCTCCACTGGATCTCGTGAATTGATAATAAATACTCAATAATTGAGCATCTGGACCATCACTGAGTAAGCCCCACAAAAATGGTGCAAGTGCACTCGACAATGATGCACGAATGAGCATCCAAAAACGTGAAACAATGGAGAGTTCTCCACAAAATAAGAGAGAGAAAATAATAAACAGTAAAATAATGGAAAGCGCCCATGGCCGGCCGGCCGTGCCCTAGCCATGGCCGGTCCCATGTTTCCCCATTATTTTCTTTATTTTCTCACAATCTTCACAAACCCATGGAGAGTTTTCCATCTTGGCAAAAAACTTCCCAATTTGTGCAAAAACTCAAGAGTTCTCCATGACTTGGGGGATTCACCAAATAAATTATAAAATAAGGAGAAGTGTGCAGGACCGGGCAACCTAGCCGGCCGGCCATGCCCAAGTCGTGGCCGGTCCCACACCTCACAATCCTTAGCTTTTTATAATTATTATTCCAAAACTTCATGGACTCTCCATAACTTCAAGGATTCATGAAAAATAATAATAAAATAGGGAAAGGTGTGCGAGACCGGGCAACTTGGCCGGCCGGCCATGCCCTAGCCATGGTCGGTCCCTCACCTTGCAATCCCTAATTTCTCATTATTATTATTTCCCTCAACTCGTGAAGCTCATGGGTTTGAACAAAATTCGTGACTTCTCCATATTTTCTCAAATATGGCTCGAATCACGCAAAACCAAAAAGCCAACATGGTCACACGACCGGCTAGCCCCTCACGGCAATTTTGGATTATTAAAATATTTTACTTTAATATTTTCAAAATATTGATGAATTGAGCATACATGCTCATTCCACCGAAAAGTCGAGAATTCCCAACCAAGATGAAACTCTTCTGAAAATTCACAACATCGCTCAAATGCGCATCAAGAAATACTGAAACTCTCAGTATGGAGACACGGACATCATGGAAACACGTGCATGCCTCCATGACTGACCAGGTTGCTTCTAGGGCTTGCACGAATCCGGTCCACACGTTTTCATAATTCCGACCTAAGTTGCTCAATCGCTCATACTGGGCCCAAAACTCTCTTTTACCGTCCCTCTTGAATTCTTCCTGAGTTTTACTTTTGAGCTATTTTCATCTCCCGAACGAGCTCAAAACCTAAATATTCCCTCGTTGGGAGATGGGAAATTCTTTTACGTATCGAATAGAGGGGCGGACCATCGAAATCTGAGTCCGTATGAGAATTCTACATCGATTCTAGTAAAGGACGCTAATCAGGGATTCAACCAAACTGGAGAATCCTCCAAATGACCAACACTTGGTCACGTGACCACCAAGAGCCGGTCCCATGCCCTCTTGGTCGGTCCCATCTCAAATAACTAGGTTTTACACCTAATGCGGAACCCATCAATATTTTCAGTAAATGGTGAACTCCCCATTTAATCATCACTTTTCACCAACTCTCAAGTTGAGAACCCTGGTGCATGCTTACTTGAGCGCTAGGCATCACATGGAAGTTCCTCATCCCATGTGGTCAGTCCCTTCATCACTCATAATCAATTTTTGGCAATTCTCCATTTGATGGAGGATTGTCCAAAATTAGGGTTTCGAATGAACGCTCTGTGAAACCATCATTCTGAGCAATTTCGAACATACGTCAATAAACATCTAAAATTAATTAAAAAATATTCGGTAATCTACCAATATTTTAATTAATAGTTTACTGGGTCACATCACCCATAAATAATTCGCTGAATCGAGCAATACTTTCTCAATCGCCTGAATAATAGTCAATATTCAACAATTCTCCAATATTTGGTGAATTGAGCAATACTTGCTCAGTTGCCCATCAAATCCTTAATTTTGGTGAATTGAGCAATACTTTCTCAGTTGCCATCAAATCCTTAATTTCATAGAGTTGAGCAATACTTGCTCAAATGCCCACCAATTTCCCATAATTCGGTGAATTGAGTAACACTTGCTCAGTTGCTCATTGAATTCTTATAATTCGCGGCAATACTTTCTCAACTAGTCAGTAACTTGTCATACTTACATCTCTCCAGAGAACTACATGTTCGACCCATGAATCGCTGAGCATCCACCATTCATGCTTGGTTCACCAAACTTAGACTTAGTGTCTAATTAGTCAATAATTGACTAACCTAAACACGTCTGCCCCACAGACTCCACGATTCGTGAAACATCAATCACGTCACAAATGGGGGGATATCACTTAGGGTTTTGGTCTGGTGGTCTACGGCACGTGGATTCATCCCACGACGAGAAATGTGAGTAAGCCGTGTCAACGGTTGAAGGAGTTAGCAAAGTAGTGGGTGCACGATCAGTCAAGTATCCACACGATGTGGAACTGACTTTACCACGATCTCCCACTTTCCCACTCTTCCACTCAAGAAACCGTCATACTTACATGGGTTAGTGGTGTTACTACTCTAACAATATAAATAAGTCTCTGAATCCATGATTGAAGGACAAGCTTTTCTCAACATTCGAACACTCGAATACACGTCCAGCACTGAATTTCTCGAGTAACTACTCTCAAGAATTCATCAATCACTCAAAACTTATTCGAACTCAACAGTTCACAAATACTGCAGAAACCTTCAACACACCCACAATCCTCGAACATCACTGATCCCACACAATTCTCAGCTTCCATCCTATAGATTAACCCATCTCCCTCTTTGTGACCGAATTGATTCTGGAACGGCCATTGTCTTGGTTTAGGCCGGAGTCATACAGATTGATTTCCCGAATCTAAGCACCCACTTTGCAGCGGTGCATCTGTGTGAGGATTAACATCTTTCCCGGCTGAGGAGTCTCGACAACTCGCTCGACTCTCCACTTTCCCGAAAAACCGACGACACGTTTTTCCCCATCCACACCCGCAACTTGGCCTAGGTGGCCGTGCGTTCCATTGGCACATGCCAACACGTTACCACTAGCCACTTTCTATCCTAAGCCGCTACCCAGTTGTAGCGCCCGCAACTTGGCCTAGGTGGATGTGCGTGCCATTGGCACATGCCAACACGTTACCACTAGCCACTTTATATCCTAATCCGCTACCCAGTTGTATCTCCCGCAACTTGGCCTAGGTGGCCGTGCGTGCCATTGGCACATGCCAACATATTACCACTAGCCACTTTCTATTCCAAGCCGCTACCCAACTATAGCGCCCGCGACTTAGCCAAGGTAGCCGTGCATGCCATTGGCACATGCCAACACGTTACCACTAGCCACTTTCTATTCCAATCCGCTACCCAGTTGTAGCACCCGCAACTTGGCCTAGGTGTCCGTGCATTCCATTGGCAATGCCAACACGTTACCACTAGCCACTTTCTATTCCAAGCCGCTACCCAACTGTAGCGCCCGCGACTTGGCCAAGGTGGTCGTGCGTGCCATTGGCACATGCCAACACGTTACCACTAGCCACTTTCTATTCCAAGCCGCTACCCAGTTGTAGCACCCGCAACTTGGCCTAGGTGGCCGTGCGTGCCATTGGCACATGCCAACACGTTACCACTAGCCACTTTCTATTCCAAGCCGCTACCCAACTGTAGCACCCGCGACTTGGCCAAGGTGGACGAGCGTGCCATTGGCACATGCCAACACGTTACCACTAGCCACTTTTTATTCCAAGCCGCTACCTAATTGTAGCGCCTGCGACTTGGCCAAGGTGGCCGTGCGTGCCATTGGCACATGCCAACACGTTACCACTAGCCACTTTCATCCCCAACCTGCTAGCCAATTTCCAAGGAATTCCGCACATGCCACACATGCTCCACTAGCTACTTTGGCATTGCCATTCACACTCAAAGTGTAACTTGCGGCCGCGACTTGGCCAAGGTGGTCGTGCGTTCCATTGGCACATGCCAACACGTTACCACTAGCCACTTTCATCCCCAACCTGCTAGCCAATGGCACGCACGGCCACCTTGGCCAAGTCGCGGGCGCTACAATTTCCAAGGCATTCTGCACATGCCATTGGCACATTCCAAATGCTCCACCAAGCGACTTTGGCATTGCCATCCGCGCTCAAAGTACAACTTGCGGTCGAGATAACCCGCACATGCCGCAACGCTTCACTAGCAACTTTGGCATTACCACTTTCGCCCACTCTCGAGACATCAACACAAACTGGGGGATGCTTTCTTGGGGTTTTGGTTTGGCGGTCACAGCGTGCAGCGTACACTACGCTCACAATAAGAACGGCGTGCACATGAATGAATACGGTCAATTAAATAAGGAAATTTATGGTGAAAACGTTTTCACCATAAAGCCCGAGCGGTTTCCACCTCCTATATTTAATTTGTGCCATTAGTCTACTCCTTAATGAGGCCAGGGTACTTTCAATTCACTTTTATAAATAGGTCTCACCTATTATTCCAAAACACAAGTCTTGGTCAGACAAAATACAATACTATCAGATAGCCACTTTGCAAGCTCTCTCAAAAGCTTCCATCACTAGCAAGCTTCCGAAAGCTTCTACACTTCTGATATAAGTCGAGCTACTACCTAGCCAGATCTCTCTGGTCTCATCACCCTTCTTCGCTATCCTCCCCAAATCAACCCTTCTCATCCACTTTGTGACCGAAGAAAATCTGGAACAACCATCTTCTTGGTTTAGGACAGAGTTGTACAGATTGATATCTCGAATCAAAAGTGCTCACGTGCAACACATTTGTTTAAGGGTTTAAACCAGTCTCTCCACCATCGAATTTACCAAATTCGGCAGAGGCGATTTTCTCCCATAAACAATAGGTAAATGAAAAGGTTTATGCACTCATCACTTCCAAAATGGCTTTTTTTCCTTTGCAGGACTACAACGTATTAAAATAGAGAATTTAACAATTTTGACCCTGAACTAAAAACCACCATCAACATTAAGTCCCTTGCTTAGCACATAAAGTGACACCATTGTGGGGTAAGCACTATATGGTGACATTCAAGCAGTAGAATGATTAGGCTAGAGTAAATAAGTATTACCAGGGAGGTGACTGTCGCTTGGAGCAACGACTGCCTTGCATCCTTTAGATATATCAACTAGGACCTGGAGCTGTCATTCTTACTTTGACCACCCAACAGTCCTTTCCCGATTTTTAATTAAGGTTTTAATCAAGAAGTATGCTTGGTTGGTGTTGAATCCTCGTTTATCGGATAAATCTTGTTGCAGTCGTTCAGTCTCATTTTAGGGTTTCCGTCGTGTATATATATATACATACAGGGAAACTAAAACACCCTTATCGTTTTGAGATAAAGACTCTCTTGCTGAAACTCTAACCTTTCATTATGTCAGACAGAAGTGGATCATCTTCCTCGACCCAGCCAGATCCTTTTTTCAAACGCAAGCGGCTTGTATCCAGAGTATGACTTTAAATGTCTCTTGATTTCGAAGAGGTAATTCTTCTTTTTCTTTTGACGTCTAATTATTTTTTTTTAGAGTGGATGAATCATTGAGCCTTGTAACGATCCTCCTGCTCGAATCATCTGAGTGAAGAAGATCATACGTGTATATTTTTCACTAGTGAACATGTATTTGTTTGTCATGACCATTAGGTAAGTCTTTTCTTTTTCTGTAGAGGTATCCTTCTAAGACATGTGTAATAGTGGTTGACGACGATGATTTGACCACTCCTCTTCCTTCAGGCTCAAACGTTCCTGCAGCTGATCTGGAAGACGCTAATTTGGGTATCTCCTCTTACGAGTACCCCAATGCAATCTTGTCTTTCGATGTTCATATGAGATGTTTATCTTCTAGTTACCGGGTTGTTTGTGGTTTTCTGGTGAGGAAGGAGTTTGTGCCTATGCACACAAAAATATGGAGAAGGTACGACCATATTGCAACCAAGAATGTGGTGCGACATTGCTCGTCTGCTTTAGTTACCACGGTGAACTGTCTCCTACCCATGGTCACCGAGATGGAAGGTATATCCATACGTGATGTTGCTGAATCAATTGTTAAAAAGTGGGAAGATATGATATCTATCCATGAATCCATGGAGTTCAACGAGGGTTGGTCATGGCAGCGCCTTGACATTATCAAAGTTGATCGAGCTGGTATCATTGCTAATGTTGTTCCTGCTGCGAAAGCTATCTTGGAAGAGGAAAAGACCCTGGTTGCAGAATCTGAGAAGGTGGAGCAGGCGATCCAAAACTTGAAGAGTAGTAATGAGAGGTATTAGGAGAGGCTAAAGATGATGCTTTCAAGGAACTACAACTTGTTGGATTGACTTTCATGAGCCATACTTACATTTTATTGTTTTTAAATAAGTAGGCATAATGACGCTTAATCGTCTTTTTTTTTTTTTTTTTTTTTTTTTTGAACATTGCTTTTGAAAATAAATTTCGTTGGGTTTTCGAAAGCGAATGGAGTTTACATTAATATGCTTTAGCTAATGAAAATTTTGATAACAAAGGTATGAGAAGAATGTAAATGCCTGATTGCCGTGTTGTGAGACAGCGAGGGATGGGATGATGGTCAGGCGTAGTATGCCTTGAGCCACTTTCCGTTGATGACTGCTTCCAATTTACCTCCATCCTCTTTGATAATCTTGTAGTAGACACTGTTATAAGCCTTGGTGATCACATAGGGACCTTTCTATTTTGGAGAAAATTTTGGTGCGGACATGTCTTGATGAATGTGCTTAGCAGTCTTCAACACCAGGTTTCCTATTTTAAAAACTCGTGGTTTTACATCTTTGTCGTAGGCTCTCGAGATTATGCTTTTATTCTCTTGAGCGTGCTCTTCTGCTTTAACCCTCATGGATTCTAGAGTATTCGCAATTCTGGAGCTTGATGCTTCGACCTCATTCCATTGAACTCCACTTGCTGCTGCAATTCCAACTGATGGGATTTTGATCTCTGTTGGGAGGATTGCGTCCATGCCATAGACAAGTGAATAAGGAGAGATGCTAGTAGAGATCCTAGGAGCCGTCCGATACGCCCACAACGCCATTGGCAGTTGCTCGTGCCATGTCCTGGGATTATCATGTACTGTTCGACTAAGAATTCAAATCAGAGTTTTGTTGGTGCTTTCGGCTTGTCCATTCCCTTGAGGTTAGTAAGGAGTAGAGAAAATCTGTTTAACTCTGTATTATTCAAACAACTCTTGCACTTGCTTGTTATCAAAGGTGGTACCATTATCAGTAATGATATGCTTAGGTATGCCAAACCTACAGATGATGTATTCCTTAATGAATGCTGCAATTGTCGCTCCAGTGGTTCCTCGAAGGGGAATGAATTCAACCCATTTGGTAAAGTATTCGCGCGGTTATGATGTACTCATGTTGTTTTTATGATGGTGGATTGATTTTCCCAATAATATCAAGTCCCCATCTGTAGAAAGGCCATGGGCTACTTACTGAATGAAGCGGCATGCAAGGCACATGAATGAGATTCTCATGAGTCTGACACTCGTGATATTTCTGAACGAACTCCGCTACATCATCTTCCATAGTTGGCTAGTAATATTTTTCGTGCACTTGGAGGAATAGATTCTTCTTTCCTTGGTGTTCGCCTTCGCGCGTTTCCTTTAACATAATTGGGATTTCAGATTTTGCCAAATATCATAGCAGATTACCTCCAAAGCTTTTGCGGTATAGGATTTCTTCATGAAATACGAATCTTTTGGCTTTCTGTTTTAACTTGGATGCATCCTTCTTGTTGACAGGTAGCACACCATCGCGAAAATAATTGATGTATGGTTCTCTCCAGTCCCCAGCACATCCAACGTTAAAGACCTCCAATTGATGCGGTGGCGCCTGAAAATTAGAGCAAGAACCTTGAAGCGATCGGGATTAAGTCTCCATATCCGTCCAGTAGTAGTCGAGGCATTGAAGACGTTGGTAAAGAGTCACTACTAACATTTGTCCCCAGATATCCCCATGGATACGATTAAGTTATAGTTGTGCTTCCTCGTCTCCGAGGCATATTAACAGAGACCCATCTGGATTCCGATGGTATAACACTCCATGAAGCATGAAAAAGCTTTGCAGGGTTTTGAAACTGACCTTTCGTTGGGAGAGCGAGCTATTTAGCTCTTGAACAATCAGGGTTCTCCAGTCATTAGCTTCAATATCTTTGGATTGTGAGATCTATGTTGAAGCCACAGTCCGTCTCCTTACGATCAAAGTTTCTTCCAAGCCTACAAATTGCATCTTCGAGGCTAATATGGCTAGGCAATCGGCGTGTTTGTTATTATTTCGACCAATATGGGTTATGGTCGCATCAGCAAAGTAGTTCAGTAGATTTTGCGCCTCGGATCTATAAGGGGCCAGTGTCACCTCTTTGAGTGAGTATACTCCATTCATCTGATTGACGAGTAACTTAGAGTCTTCTCTTACTTCCAGGTGTATGGCTTCTACTTGTTTGTCTAATGTCAATCATATGATGAAAGCTTCGTATTCTGCCGAATTATTGGTGCACTGAAAGTCCAGCTTGAATGATTGTGAAAAGACTTCGCCCGTAGGAGACACTAGAACTATACCCGTTCCTCCAGTATTACTACTAGGAGTAGCAGAACCGTCGAAATATAATATCCACGCCTCCTCTTTGACAAAAGAGATTTCTGGAAATTACCCAAGAAGGTCTTCATGCAGTGCGGTAGTTCCTTCTCCTGGGAATGCCGCTAGCAGATCTGATACCGCTTGCCCTTTGATAGATTTTGAAGGAGCGCACGTTATATCAAACTCTGACGTTTGGAGCAGCCATTTTTCCGATCTGCCTATCAAAGACATTTTTGAGAGTAATAACTTGATAGGGTCAGCTTTAGCTATCAACACCACTTTGTTCGACAGTACATAATGTCTGAATTTCTGCACAACGTGAACTAGGGCTAAACATGGTTTCTCTGCTTTGGGATATCTGAGTTTAGCATCCCTCAAAGTACGATCGAAGTAGTATATAGGGTGTTCAATCCCTTCATTATCCTCTTGGGAAAGGAGGGCCCCAACGGCAGCGTCACTAGAGGCAATGTAGAGGCATAGTGATCTTCCTTGTATAGGAGATTTCATAACATCGGGTGATGACAATATTTGATGGATCTTCCGAAACGCTTCTTGTTGCTTTATGATCCAAATGAAACTTGCTCCCTTCTTCAGCAAGGGGGTGAATGAAGCGATAAGCTGAGCCAAACCAGGTATAAAATGTCGGATGTAGTTTACCTTACCCATGAAGCTCTGGAATTCTTTCACAGTTTGTAGAGGAGGAATCGTGAGAATAGCTTGGGTTTTGGTCGGATCAACCTTGATCCCTTCAAAGGTGACTTGGAATCCCAAAAATTTGCCATAAGAGACTCTGAAAGCGCATTTCAAATGGTTCATCTTCAATTTGTACTCGCGACACCTTTCCAACACTTGCCGTAGGACGTCTGTATGGGCTACTCGAGTCTTCAATTTGACCACTATGTCATCTACATAATCTTCAACTTGCTTATGCATCATATCATGAAAAATTGCATTCATCGCACGTTGATAGGTAACACCAGCATTTTTCAAACCGAAAGGCATCACAGTATAGTATAAGTTTCTGAAAGGAGTTCGAAAAGCTGTCTTACTTGCATCGTGTTCATACATCTTTATCTGGTTGTATCCGTTATACCCATCCATGAAATAGAACATGCCATGTCCGATGGTAGCGTCTACTAGCATATCGATGTTGGGAAGGGGAAAATCGTCCTTGGGGAAGCATTTTTTCAGATCTCTGAAATCAACACAACATCTAATTTGGACGTTTTTCTTCTTTACAGGAACTATGTTGGCTAACTAGGTAGGATGGTGAATGGGTTTGATGAAGCCAGCGGTCAGCAGCCTCTGAATCTCAATCTGGATTTGTTCTTCCACATCGTGCCTGAACTGACTCGGAGATTGTTTGATTGGTTTGGATCCAGGTATTATATGTAGATGATGAGTGACCAATTTTTCATCTAGGCTAGACACTTCCTCATATGTCCACGCAAATATGTCTTAATACTCCTTGAGAAGATTCACGAGCTTTGCACGTTCATCTTCATATAGAGTCGAACTGATAGAGATAGGTCTTGGATATTCTTCATCCCCGATGTTGATGATTTCGAGTTCATTGGTTGTGGATTCAGTGTTATCCTGTAACTGTCGTGGAGCATCGGGTACTTCTTCTTGCAGCCTGTCATTGTTGTTGCATTCTATTGGGCAGAGAGACTGGGTGATAGCCTCCCTACTAATTGCTAACAGAGGCGATGGTATACAATTTTTCCTTTCTGGTCACGACTTTCCACAAAAATTTGTTCCCTCTTAGTATGGAGATGAGCTGAGCCTTCACTTGATGAAGAAGAGTTAGTGTGTCATGTTAGCATAGGCGCGCCGTGAGACTTGGTCTCTTTGCTCAGTGATGTAAATCGGTCTTCCTCCTCGATCGACGCCCACGTGGGGAGCGGAGTCCAGTAAACCTTGCTTGATGATTCTTATGAATTCTCCCTTGGATCAAATAGTTCCTCGCGGAAAATTGGTGCATAAGGAGACAATGACGCAGGAATGTGAACAACTTCTTCATTCAACATTGTTTTCAGGCATTAGTGAGACGTTGAGTGGACAATCTTATTATCATGAAGCCATGGTCTCCCTAGTATCATGTGGTAGTCTGGCTCCTTCTCTATCACTTCGAATTTTACTTTCGACTGGACAGGTCCAACTGATATATTCAAATTAAACTACCTGTACGTACTGGTTTGGTTTCCTTCGAAGTCCGTTATCATGGTAGGCTGCCGTATGATTTTGCCTGGTCGAACCCTTGCTGTCCTGAGAGTTTTGAGAGTAATGACATTCAAGGATACTCCCGTGTCGGTAAGAGCCCTATTGAATTATGAACCCTTGATGCGTGTGTTGGCACCCCAATTTCGCACCCTCCGTGAAAAATACTATTTTTACGCTTCAGAGCCGGATAAAAAAATACGACTGCTAATTACATTGTCGGCAGGATAATGAAAAGGTAAAAAGCAAGAAACACTATTCATTACCCACCAACACCCCATTCCATATCACTTACCAACACATTACCCAAGGAGAAAATTAAAATCATTATATTTTCTCCCGCCTTTTGTTTTTAAATCAATACCAAAAAGAAGGGTCAAATACCCTATCAAAAGAGAAACAAAACTCTTTCTCCCTTTTCACCTAAAAATTCTCCTAACTCTTCCACTACACACCCATCACTCCTTTGGTGCATTCCCCATTATAAATCCAAAAATAATATCAAAATCCCACCAAAAATCTTCACTTTATTTCCATTTTGGTTTGTCCCCCACTGGAGCCAAACTAAAAAGCTATAAATACAAGGGGGAAGAGGAAGACAATAAAAAAAAAAAAAACACCCACACAACTACAATCAACAACCTATCGAGAAATAGATCGAGAAAATAACATTTTCTACTCAAACATTTTCTACTCAAACAACGCCTAGCATCTTCTTAGAGAACATATTCTCTTCATACTCAAAGTTGTAAAACAATCAAAAAAAAAAATATATGAAAGCAATGAGCGACAAAGTGAAATGAGCGAAGAGAGAAAGTAAAGAACTCACCCATCCTTTTAATTATCAATTGTGTGTACTTCACATGTATATGCAAATTAAGTTACGAAGCATCAGTTAATTTGAAGCGTTAGCTATGATTTAATTAGTATTATCCTCCTATTCAAATACAAAAATATTAGTATTGTCTTTAAGTTCTTAAAAGATTAGCATTAAATTGCTGGTATTTTAATTACTTTTTGCATAATTAACGGAAGCAAGAAATCATCGCAAAAATCCTTTCAAGATATCAATATCTTATTCCAGGTATAATAATTACTTATTCCTTCGGTAAATTATGATTTTCCATTTCGTAGTAACACCACGACTACTCTTTGTGTTACAAATAAAAAATTGTGTTTAGTTATTAATCGTTTAAGTGGGGTAAATCTAAGTGTGGGTATAAAGCGGAATTCCCTCTCACATTAGACCCATTGTCAAAAATAATAGGATTTGCATTAATTCTATTTTTATTTGAGCTAATCTGCAGGTTAATTATTTAATTTTGAAATTTCATCCAAATTTCAAATTTGAACGCGAAATTTATTTTAGTTCTAAAATATGGACCTGAAGTTAAATTAAAATATTCAACAAAGTTTCTCTAAAACTATAGGTCTATATATTTTTTACTATCACATCGAGAGTTTCTCTAAAAAATCTCATAATTAACTCTATCGTCGACCTAGACTTTAGATGATCTTTATCATGTTTAGGATTGCCCTTAATCTTTCACTATCATGATTGATTTGGAGTTAAATCAGACTCTTAAATAAATTTAGGAGTTGGCCAAAGTCCATAGACAACCAAAAATATTGAGAGTTAACTTAAAACTATTGATCTCTGAATCCATAGTCGAAGATCCACCCAACATCTAACTATGTCTCTATTCTAAACAGCTCATGCATGAAAATCTATTCTCAATTTCCAATAAATTTCGTTATCACAATCCTGCATATGTAAGTTTTGGTAAAATAAATTATAAACATTTCCCCATTTAATCATTTAATAGAGGTCAATCTTACGATTGGGCGGTTTATGGGTGCCTAATACCTTCCCATCCCGTACTAGAATCTCCTTACCCAGACTCTCTGATAGCAGACCATAAACATGTAAGTCATAACTAGATTATGTTTTCCCGAAAGAATTCAAACTAGTTAAAAGGGTCCTGACTCCCCTTAGTCAGGTGGCGACTTCAAAACATCTCTATGTGCTTTGCGGAGTTAGCCTTCTTACTAACGAACTAGTAAGAAGTGACCTTTGTACGGCCTGTGCGACAAACGTCCAAGAACGGATGAGCACATAGGCTTTGCCCCCATAATAAACCAAGGATCGGAAAGGCCCGGCTATCCACCCGTGCTAGACCTCGATTTCTACAGTGGCGACTCAACTGGGGAATAAGAGATTCGACTTGAAAAATGATTAAAAGAAAAATGTTTTTTTACTAATATTTATTTGAAAAAGGTTTATATTTCAGGTACCATCGTTGGTTGTGAACCATTGAAGCCTATGGCTCCTACAACTAGAAGTGTTACCATAAAAGGTGCTGCCACATTTGTTAAAGTGTATTTCCGCGAAGGAATCAAGTCCTAAAGAACGAAGAGGTCTTTTAACAAGGATGACGTTCCAAAAAAAATTCATGGTGACACAAGTTTTCCTAAACATGAAAAACATGTTTGTAGTTGCAGGTTTTCCTACAACACACCCCTTATCATATCTTGATATTAATTTCTAGATCTACATATAAAATTGGTAGTAAATTTGCTAAAATTATAAAAGGACACTAAGATTTTTTACATGGTTCGATCAATTTGATCTACATCCATGATTCTTCACTATGATTGTTTAAATTTACATTTGATTTACATTGATAATCTCCATTAATGGAGTTCTAAATCTAGTTTTGGGGAAGAAGATGATAAAGAAAAATACATTCTCTCTCCTCAAATCTCTCTGCAAAATATCTCTCTCCTCTAAAATTGTGTCCTCCCCCTTTTCTCTCTCCTGCTCTTCTCTTTATATAGTGGGTGACAGCTCACATTCAACTTATCTTTCCCATTTTTTAGGATTCTTTCTATGCTCCTTGTTGGCTCTGCTATCGTGCTCGCGAGATCTGTTATCGTGCTCGCGAGATCTGATATCGTGCTCGCGAGACTCTTCTATAACCATAAAATCTTCATTTCCTGCCTTGCTCTCGCGAGTTCCATCCTTGTGCTCGCGAACATTCTTTTTAACTACAAAATCTTCACATTTTTCTCATGTTTTATGCTGTCGTTGTTTATTACGTCATTCTCTGAATTATTTTGTGACGCTCGTGAAATGTTGTTGAAGAGTTTTTTGGTGACGCTCGTAGAAGTGTCGTTAATCTCTCGTGAATATAATTGTAGCGATATTCTGGTCCTACATCTTGCCTCTTTTTTCTTGAATATTGCTTGAAAAGTAATCTTTAAGAAAAAATCTGTTGTTGTAGTAGTCTTTGATCTTTATTGTTGAAGGAATGAGCGAAAGAATACTAGACTTGAAAAGTACGTACTTGCCTCTATTCTTTTGCGAAGTTCCATATCTTTGCTAAGTAAATAAGAAGTATTAACTCTTGAAGTATTCGAAGTATGAAGTATCCTTGAAGAAATATAAGAAGTACTCAATCCTCAAAATATAAAGAAGTATCCGTCCTTTAATGAAAATCATAAGTATTGCCTCTGTTCACGCGAAATTATTACTTCATTTCTGGTGAAAATTCTTGCCCATTTTGGAAATGATTCTTGACGAGTAGATAAAGAACATAAAATGTTTTCTTGGTAGTCCATGGTTGCCTCTGTTCTTTATCTATGAAGGAAGAATCTCTGAGAAAATGTTAAATGAACGAATTGCCTCTGCCTCTGTCAATAAAATAATCATATTCTGCGAAATAATCAAATTTCCTGCGAAAGTCTGGAGTAATCTGCGAAATGCTGAATGAGTTTGCAAGTTTCTGAATTTTTCTGCGAGATTCTGACTGTTTCTGCGAATTTCTAAATTTTTCTGCGAGATTCTAAAATAGTGACGTGAATAGTGACTGAATAGTGTTGCGATGAATAGTTCTGCGATGAATAGTGCCGCGAGATTGTAGATAATCTTCTTGAGAGACTCTGAATAATATTTGTGAGAGATTCTGAACAATACTTGCTATCTTTCTTGCGATGAACAAATCTTTCCTGCAAAAATAGGTAGTGTTTAATATTAATTTGTTGGTCTTATTTTGCCTTCCTAGTTAAAGGTCTTATTTTGCCAACTTTTCTTTTTGCGACAAAATCGCAGGACGTCTTTACATTTGCATGTATTGACCCATTGATCTTGCCTTATCTTTATTCTTTGATTGTATTGCGACAATATGACAAGTCTAAGTTCTCTCGCAAGATCAAAGCCTCGTGACATTGTCGTCTTGCGATGAAATCGCAGGACGTCTTTACACTTTCATGCAAAAACCCATTGATCTCATCTTAACATTTTCTCTTTAGGCTTTTTTCCTTTGTATAATTTTCGTCACGCGACAATATGACAGGCCTAAATGATCTTGCGATCCTAAAGCCCCATGACATTGACGTCTTAAGACACTTATCAGCTCCCTAATGGAGGGTACCGCCCTTATCTTCCCCCTGGTTGACCCTTCAAGGAGGGAACATCGGCCATACAATACTAGCTCCTCCCATCCAGATTTACCAACAACCAGTTGTTTTCGCATCCTCTTGTCCTTTATGCCTATATGGCTTATAGTTACAAGACTGAACCTAAGTGGGGTTTTATTCAGGCCAAGTGCATCATAGCCAAGACTTACCAAGAATGGAAAGAGAGTTTCATACGCTCCGGGAACTCTTGGTTCAACCATGTACCTCGGCACCTTGGTCATACTTTGCAGTTCTTGGAAGAGATTCTCGGTCATCCAACTAGGGTATAACCTTATAAAGCTGGAAATCCAAGATCTCTCTCCCGGATAGGTTTTCTTTAACCCCAACATCTGCATGACTCAGGTTCTAGCAGCAGTATAACCTTATCGCCGAATCATGTCAAGAGATACCCCCTCATATGACGCGCTATTAGGTCTTACATTTGCCTCTTGCGAAATTGTATTCACGAACTAAGGTGCACGCCATAAAGGTTTGTCCCATTCTTATGTCTCTGCGAAATTTTATTCGCGTTTCTCGCGATATTTTCGCGTTTCTTCATTCTTTCATTTCTGTCAATTATTTATATAATCTTGAATAATCTCGCGATTACACTCGCAGCTCTGATAAAAATTTGTTGTGCTCATTTCTGTGAGTTGAAATATTCTTTAAAATCTTTTGAAATCTTAGAAATATTCTTTGAAATCTTGCGATTGTATCGCATTTGTTAAACCAAAAATCTCTTTTTGTAAAAGAAATATTCTAGAGAAATCTTTGAAATCTTGCGATTGTATCGCGTATTTTTAAAATTTGAAATCTTAGAAATTTTTGCAATAATTTCATTTTCTGTAATCTTTGAAAATTTTGGAATCTTTAAATTTTCGCGGATGTATCGCTTTTGTCAATCAAATCAAAAATCTTTGAAATGTTTGGAAATTTTAGAAATTTTGGAAGTCTTGCGATTATATCGCTTTTGGTAAAATTAAATCAAATTTTTTGAAATATTTTGAAATATTAAAAGTCTTAGAAATGTTCTTTGAAATCTGGCGATAAAAAAAAAAAAAAATTCTGTAAGTAAAATATTCAAGGAAGTGGTACTTAGATTTTTTGCGAACTTCTGTTGCTGCCGTGTCTCGCGAAGTATTTGATTTGCTTGCAAAATTGGCATCCTTGAAATGTATAAATCTCGCAAATAGAATTGTAATTATCGCAACAACAAAAAGAAGTATATGGGAGAAATGAGACTTGAACCCTTGATCTGCCCCTTGCATATGCTCGCATCATACCAATTGTTCTAATCCTGTCTTGCGAAATAGTCATCAACTTTTTTATTTGCGAAATAACCAAAGATCTTGCGAAGTAACGAAATAACCCGCTATACCAACTTTTTTCTTTAAGTGTGCCTACTATTCATCACCATTTTTTTTTACACCGGTACTTGGGAAGAAGACATGTTGGGAGTAGACATGTTGCGAAGTATTCACCTATGATGCAGCTGTTCGCAAAGTATTCATTCTGCGATTGTTTGCAAAGTAAATGTTCGTGAAGGATTGTAAGTATCTGTTCATGCTGTTGTCCAAACTTCTCTTGATAAATTTTTTTTTATTCTATGAAGTATCTTTCCATCCAATTCTCACAAAGCCTCTCTTCGCATTGGCTTCTAATAAGATAAGTGGTTTCTTTAGGCGTGAGATTGTTCCCCTAAGTAGTCATTTCTGTTATATGTTCTTCCCTCGCATAAATTGGTAATAAATTAAATCTTGTTGATATCTCTTCTCAAATCGTTAGAGAAATCTGGATGTCTATTAGATTCATTGCTTCTTTTTCTTCGATATCATCACGTTCTATCCTGCTCAACGTTAATGATTCCCTGTAAATTTTTAGTTATTGATCAGTAAATATTAAAGAAGACTAAAAACAAATCTTTACAAACTTAAATTTTTAGAATCATTTTTTTTACTGTGACTATATGTCACTTCCGACGCTATTGTATTTGAAGTATGATTATGAAAAGAAAAGAATACTCCCTTTGAATCATTTCCCTGTTAGCTGATCTTGAGGCGTTGCGTCTCTTTGAATTTCTTTGCTGGGAACCAAATGTACTATCTACTGTTTGTATTATATGGTAAAGTGATTCATTTTCTCGCTGGCTGATTGATCTACCAAGAACAAGGATATCGTCGATGACTGTTATGCCTTCCTCTGGCTGTGATGCCTTTCAGCTAACACATGCGTCTCTATTTCTCAGGCATCTCATCTAAATCCCTTTCAAGCATCTCCATTGAGATGTATTGATGTTTCGATTCTCTGCTGCCAGTAAATCATCTCATTCGAAATTTGAATATCTCAGATCTTCACAACCACCAGCTCGAGCAGTTCCATCACCAAACTATTATTAACTATCACCACAATTATCTCCACTCGATAACCACCATTAACCCACTGATTTCACAGCCTACACTATCTTCCTTCATTCAGATCGAGATGGATTGACTGACTAAGTCTGTATAACTGGTCTTGACTGAAGAAGTAAATAATTAGCGAGTAATCTCGCTGGCTGAATCTTTATAGTGCAAGTTGTACAAACTGCCAACCTTGGAATCTGCGCTAAGGGTAGCTATGTTCTGCAAACTAATTTTGTGCTATTGACTCTTCGTGGGAAGCAGACAAGTTTCTTTTGCGCTTCACAAACTAAGTTTCCTTTTCTTCTCAAACTAAATGTGCGTTATTTACTGTTGTGTTTGAACTTAGTATCATTCTTCCGGGATATCATCACTCTTCTTACCTCTGGAATATCATTTCCACCTCCAAAAATTTGTCTTCATCTAATTTATTAATGCTTCCTTTGCTGAAGTTTTTCTACATGAGATTCTCTTTGGGGCAAGGGAGTTTCTATGCGTTTTTGTCCTTTAATTCTAGCCATTGATTTCTTCATGAACTATCATGGATTTACCATTGATGAAAAGGTGGTTGTATGGTTGATCTTCTTACTCACTTTGGTTGTATTGCTCGTAACTTCTTTGGTTGCTTTGCTGGAATTGTAGTAAGCTTCGCAGAAATTATTCTCATGTGATCGCTCTTTCTAATTTTCTTGTTTGTCCATTCTATTTCTTCGCAAAAAAATTTCCAATCTATTTCTTCGCAGAAACTTTCTTCACACAATTTCTTCTCTGCGGGTTCCATATTTTTATAATGGAGATAATCATTTTGAACTGCTCTCTTCTCTGCTATGTTCTCATTCTCGCGTAATAATTTTTGGTTATTTGGATATGGCTTTGATTATCATCTTGTTGTTGGTTGGCATTGGTTCCTTGTCGCTGAAATTACGTTTTTCCTTCGCTGAGATTATCATCTTGCTCCAGAATGGTGAATTCATTTCTTCGGCTGTAATTTTGCATTCTGTGCTGTTTTTCTCGCTGGCTGTGCGATTTTCTTCATCCTCTCTTTTCTATTTATAGCATATATTGAGACAAAAGTTCCAATTTCGTTTCTCCTTTGCTTGATATTTAATTTCTTCATGTGTTGTGAACTTGTGGAATTATTTCATCGCAATAAAACTTTGTGTGTTTGATGGCTTCTCTTTGAATCGCCCTGCGAATTTGTGAATTTATCATATATTTCCTCCTGCTGTTGCGTCTTCAACCCTATTGATTTAGATTATTTTTCACGTTTCCCCCTTCTTTTTTGCGCTTATGTCTTCGCAGAGCTAACCATACGTATATGAATATCATTCCTCGCAAGTTTTCGTACTTAATTAGTGTTCAAATTTTCTTGGATGAATATTAGCTCAATAATCTTCATACATATGCATATAGCTGGTAGTCGACTTCATGAGGATAAACTTATTTTTCGCAGCTCAATTGTTCACTGTGATCTCTTTCTTCATTGTTACACTTGTTTTCTTCGCAAATATTCTTCGCATAACGTTTTGTCCTTTGGATAAAGTTGCTGGAAAGGTGAGCTATTGTGTATTTTTGCTTCTCCTGATGCTTTAATTGATTTGTTACGGTCCATAATAATTAATTCAATTTAGCCATCTCGTCGCGGAAATGTTACGCTGGTTGATTTCTCCAATCCATTTGAAGTTGTTGACTTCCGCTGATGTCTTCCCAGTGATTTCAATGAACAACTTTATGCTGTGCGTTTTCTTCGCAGCAGCTATTGATGATGATTGCTTGCGCTTTGACGGAATAATTTCACAAAACCATGAACATGAATTAATTTATTTTTATATTATAAGCAAGTGAACAAGTAAACTTTCAATAAAATCTACTTGTTTTTGTTCTTACGAAATGTAAATCTCTAATCTACTTGTTTTTGTCCTACATTTTCAGAGATTCATTAAACAGATTCGTAAAACGAGTTTTGGTTACTACAAATTCGTAGCAAAAACATTTTTAAATTTTAGACTTCCGTAATTAATCAATTTTCTATAAAAAGCAAAGTTTAGGTTTTATCAAAATTTACTTTCCAATTTTGGTTTTGAAATTTACAGATCCGAAAAATGAAATAGAGAATAATAAAAATGAGAAGAGATTTGTCCTTTTTGTTGAGAAATTTTGTTGCAGGAGACGTTTTTGGTTCTGCTTTGCGTTGATTTTGTTGTAATCAATTTCTTCTTTGAATCTGTTCATGCATCGACATCTTGAATATTGCTGCCTCTTATCTGCTAAAAGTGTATATTCCTCCCAAACCTCCTTGTTTTCCCATGAAATTTATGGATCCAGTTTAACTCATGATCAACCATAACTAATTTCTTTGAATCTTCTTAAACCAACAAGTAATAGTCCCTGTTTCTAGCGCCAAAATGTAGTTGCAGGTTTTCCTACAACACACCCCTTATCATATCTTGATATTAATTTCTAGATCTATATATAAAATTGGTAGTAAATTTGCTAAAATTATAAAAGGACACTAAGATTTTTTACATGGTTCGATCAATTTGATCTACATCCATGATTCTTCACTATGATTGTTTAAATTTACATTTGATTTACATTGATAATCTCCATTAATGGAGTTCTAAATCTAGTTTTGGGGAAGAAGATAATAAAGAAAAATACATTCTCTCTCCTCAAATCTCTCTGCAAAATATCTCTCTCCTCTAAAATTGTGTCCTCCCCCTTTTCTCTCTCCCGCTCTTCTCTTTATATAGTGGGTGACAGCTCACATTCAACTTATCTTTCCCATTTTTTAGGATTCTTTCTATGCTCCTTGCTGGCTCTGCTATCGTGCTCGCGAGATCTGTTATCATGCTCGCGATATCTGCTATCGTGCTCGCGAGACTCTTCTATAACCATAAAATCTTCATTTCCTGCCTTGCTCTCGCGAGTTCCATCCTTGTGCTCGCGAACATTCTTTTTAACTACAAAATCTTCACATTTTTCTCATGTTTTATATTGTCATTGTTTATTACGTCATTCTCTGAATTATTTTGTGACGCTCGTGAAATGTTGTTGAAGAGTTTTTTGGTGATGCTCGTAGAAGTGTCGTTAATCTCTCGTGAATATAATTGTAGCGATATTCTGGTCCTACAATGTTATCAACTTTAAAGAAATTACAAATGAATTCCTCAACCGGAAAAGGAGTTTCAAGTATCGCATCAACTCCTCCGTGAAGAAAGTAATGTTTTATAAGGATAAGTTGAAAAGATCCGAGAAAGCTCTATCCAATCTAGAAGCTCAACTCAATGATTTGTTAAGTCTCCCGGACAATGAAGAGTATTTTCCCGACAAGCATAACAAAGAAGAAGAAATGCAAGAAATGGAAATTTCCAGGTTGCAAGAAGTCACAATGACACCGGATCAATTACAAGAAGATACTGCACAAGTATGTATGGACTATATGAGTGTTGAACAAAAACTTCCTGAGGCGGATGATTTCCCGATCTACAATGGCATGGAATCACCAATTCTTCACCCTAACTCATATCTCGCATAAATGGAGAAATGGGTGATGAAAAAATAGAGCTATCTAAAACACTACTTCTGTCATAGCCTAACTGGCGGGGAAACAATATGGTATGCAACATGGCCGACAACGATCAATGCCTTCATCGACTATTTTACGGAGATTCGTCCAGAAATAATTAATCGAAACCTAGAACATCACCTTGAAGAACAATGAGAGAGATATTCTGGAGGACCAACGCCAGAAGGAGGGAGCAATCATCTGATAGAAGCGTCTGCATGATAATTCCCAACGAAGCAGCAGCCGTCCATTCTCAAGCATACCAGAACAGAGTTGCACGTAGTTTCAACAAACACGTGCGACCACGCAACTTCGACGAAGGAGATCTTGTGCTCAAGGAAATTCGTCCAGTAAAGCACACCGACCCAAGGGGAAAGTTCAAGCCAAAGTGGGAAGGCCCGTTCATTGTTAAAAATATTTTTCATGGAATGGCAGTACATTTGATGGACCAAGATGGAGAAGAACATCCAAGGTCCACGAATGCAGATCAACTCAAGAGGAATTATGTATGCCTAATCAAAGGCAACATCCGTGCATACCTAATCCATGTATCTCCTCGAAAGATTAACTGGTTTGTCAGCACTTATGATTTTTTATCATCATTTTCTACTTTATCAACTTGTTTTCAAAAAAAAAAATGAAAAATAAAGAAAAAAGAGTGTGTATGTTTTTATAAAAATTGTGCCATTACAAAACAAAAAAAAGAAAGAAAAAAAAGGGGAGTTTGTCAATAATGGAAATCTTAGGATTGGATATGGTGTTATGAGTAACCATATAGGCAATTGAGTCAAACTCTCCAAATTAATAATTTCAGTATTTTGCAGTTATTTAAATTCTGTAAATATTGTTTGCAAAAAAAAAAAAAAAAAAAATTGTAGACATTTGTTATAAGGCGAATGTCCCTACGCGCAAAGAGGTTCCTCTTGGTATTCAGTCAGATGATGGCAAAGATCTAAAACCTGCTGATATTCTTGTTCTTAATTGGGAGAACGGGCAAGACGTTTTGTATGGATGTTACAGGTGTATCTCCATTCACTGGTGATGATGTGCTCTCTTTCGCCACAGGTAAGGCTATTTCTAGTGCAGTTTCACGAAAACGTGCCAAATACTTGGACAAGTGCACTGCACATGGCTATGGTTTGGGAGTTTTGGCCTTCACTACCCTAGGAGAGCTTGGAGAAGACACTCTAGTTTTTTTTAAGCGTCTAAGGAACTGTTTGGTTAGCAACGACGCTAGTAGTGGATTAGGTAGTTTTATTTTCTATCGTTTAGGTATTGATATTCAGAGAGGAGTTGGAGCTCAGCTTGTTGCTAGGCTTCCAACCAAAAGCTCTATGTAATTATTGAAATTTTACTTTTTAGATTAATATAAAAAATAAAAAATATTTTTAAAAAAAATAAAAAAATATATATAAAATGCTGATGATGAAAGCCTTAGGATGATGTTGTGCCATGCACATACCGAATAGGCAACTAAGGCAAAAGCTTTCGAGTATTATTTTGAGTCTAATCATGTTCTAATCATGCTTTAGCTTTTTTTTGAATGACGAATTATCTGAGTTAAAATCTCTTCACCGGAATAGTGATCTACAAAGACAGTGCAAGTCAAATTAAAGACAAGAGCACCAACAAAACAAAACATTTCATTCACAAAGGAAGAACTTACAAGATCATCGTCTACAACAATGCAAATCAAGAACAACTACTCATCCGAAGGATACATGATCAGATCTAAAACAAAATGATCTGACGATAAACCAAAGAGGAAGAAGTGAAGATCTAATGCAAGAAAACGAGGATCCATTCTGAGTGTAGATTAAGACTCAAATTCTTCACCATTTCACATTGATCAAAACCAATACAAATGGTAAGAGTATTATCACCTCTGACATACATGATTCAAGCGTCTTCATCAAAGGCATACCATCTACACGTGTCAAAATACATCTAAATCCAAATATGGCTTCAACTTTGAAATCTCGATTTATAATTGTATGTACTCTAGAGATGCATATAGAATGATTTTGCGTCTTTCCATGAATCATCAGATCTCCATCTTCGAGCCGAACATTAATCTGGATTTCAAGATGAACTCACAACGAAGACAGAAAAAATAAGCTTTGTGCAGATCTGTACTTGGACTTCGCCAAAAAAATCTTTCCCCAGTTAAACCAACTTCAGAAAGTGACTTCTTCATCTGCTCAGATTCTATATTGCACATTCCACCAGTAAATGATCACTACAACAACAAACCAAACAAGCAAGAAGCAAAAGAACATGATCTGCTGCCAAAAAAAGGGGGTAGTGGATAATATAGAAGATCGAATCTCAAATCTTATACAAACAAGCAAGATTCAAAGCCATCTTCTTGAGTCTCTGGTAAATACGGAAGTGGAGGAGGCGGAAATACATAGAAGAAAAAGGGAAAAGTTGATGGTCGAGGAAGAAGAAGACGAAGTATATAAAGCAGAAGATTAGGGCTCCATCAAACTACTTTTCGGGCAAACCGAAATAAAATCCATGACCCGTCAGGTTGCTCCAACCCATTAGGGTCATTCACCCGATCCGCTAGCTCTTTTTCCATGTATCAAAAAAAAAAAACAGTCTACCTCGTAAATAAGCCGAAGCGTGGACAATTCTTCCGAAAGAGTATCAATACGTTCCTGCCTCCCCAGGGATTCTCTATTGATTTCATCATGTCTCAACATGATCCCATACATCTCGTTCACTATCGAATTTAATTTGCATTCATGGCTATCCACCAAACGGATCAAGTATTCTTGAAGAGGTCTGGAAGCCTAAAATGAGAAATGAGTTAATAAAAGTATTAAGTCATTAAGGCAAGAAAGGCAGAGTAGCAGCGATACCTCGGGAATATCGTCTGGGAGAGGTAACCCAACAATGTTTTCACGATCAAAAGAGCCACCATCAATTGCAACCATATCTTAAGTTCCCAAGATAGGTATTTGGAAGTCCCATATTGGAAGAAGATGACCAAAACTCATTAATGAAACTTGTCTAGAAGGAGAATTGCTTTAAGATCCCATCAATAATGGACGAGGGGAAATACCTGGATCACCCACTACAATATTCTCTCGGCATGCTTGGATAGAAAGAGGTGGACCTAAAGAAACCGATCTCCAACCACGATCAACTGAATCTTCATAGGAACGTTGTGATTGGCGTGAAATCTCATCCATATCACTATACGACGCATAAGGAAAACATGTATCGACGGGAGGAGGAAAACGAGGTGTAGCGTCTGGTTGGATAATTTATCGCCCAAATCTGTCACCAAGATACCAAGCACGGTAATCCGGGCCTCGTAACAAGTACCAAAGCATGCTAGGCGACATGGCATGAATGGCTCTTTGATCACGCCGAATCAAATAATCCTTCCAAGGGTCCCAGCAAATCTATGATCGAAATGGAGGTATACATATATGATAATAATAATAATAATAAATAAATAAATAAATATATATATATATATAAAGAGAGGGTTTCTTACAGATTCAACCATCGCTTCCTCCAAGCAAAGGCGTGTATATGCAGTCGAGTGAATTCGAAGTGCACCTTTCCATCTAGCCATTCGAGTAAATGTTTGACTATTGGAGAAGCTTGTATCAAAAGGAGGGCGAATGATGGGAAAATACTCATAACACCAATATTTTTACAAAGAAGAAAAAAAATATGGGTGTTAAAAAAAGTTCTAAGATCGGTCAGCCTGGAGCAAGGAGAAATGTACTCACATTCAAGACGGGCTAGAATCTACTTAAGGCTTTTGTTTGAAGGCATGTTGCTCGGGTTAGATAGGTGTAAAGTCGCGCCATCGCACAACTTCCCCAATCGTAAAAACTTACCAAATCAAAGTCAGAAAATGCTGCCAAATATCTTGATTTGATATAGCCACTAGAAGAGCTAAGGAAGGTATGACCCGCAACAAAAATCAGGAAAGCTCTGGTAACCTCAATAACTTTAGCATTATATTTTGAAGCGTCATCAACGAGATCTAGCTCATGGACCGAGAAATTCATCTTCAATCCAGCTAAGCTGACGTACCAATTCTTAGGGAAGATATCCCCACAGTATGGTCCCAACATGTTTCGGACATTCTCCTCTGTCATGTTTACACCCAATGGGACAAGAGCTCCTACCCCCACACGGATGCCAGTAATCATGTATAAATCCAGAGGAGTGATGGTTAACTCACAATGTGGCAGGTGAAAAGAATTAGTGTCACCCCACCATAGCTCTTCCACGATTAAAGCTTTCTCACCATCATGGAACGAACCAAAGCTTCAATAAATTTGTACCAACCGATCTGTTGTACAAGCTCACGTACACCTTTGCATCGTCTCAACACCAGCCACCATTTTGTTATGCCACTGGTCCCTCTACGACAACGCTCCCACGCGTAATTCTATGAAAGAAAGCAATGGTTGAGAAATAATAAAAGAAAACATGGAAAGCAAAGAAGAAAATTTCGATCAACAAGGAAACTTACAGGGCCTTCCCGGATTCTTGCAGAAATGTGATTATCCACGTCATATAAAACCCCAACTTTTCATCTTCTATGCATCGTAGGAAAAGTCGGAGGATCAGGAATAATGATAGCCATCCTCCTAGATGACATATTGAAGAAAAGGATAAGAATTTCATACCTAAAGAAGGGTCTTCCTACCTATCTTATAAAGAAAGAATGGGTAATTACTTTCTCAAGAATTTTTGAAAAAAAATAATATCAGAATCGTCTTGTGAAAGAAAAGCAAGTCACATCAAGACAAAGTGTGGAACGGAAGCCAAGAAGATGCGCTTCCAGAAAAGGTAAATGAAGGTGACAAGCTCAATTGGGGCAAACCTGGCCAATGTTAGGATCTTTCTTCACCAACTTTTTCAACCATTCAATCGGCTCGAACAAAGGGAAATCTAACTGAATCAACTGTAAAGGTTCAAAAACATCAGGAAAATAGAACTGACAAGCTCAACTAGCACAAACCCAGCCAACGTTGGGATCTTTCTTCATCAATATTTTCAACTATTCAATCGACTCGAACAAAGGTCAATCTAACTGAATCAACCGCAAAGGTTCAAAAACATCAGGAAAATGAAACTGACAAGCTCAACTAGGACAAGCTTGACCAATGTTAGGATCTTTCTTCATCAACTTTTTCAACTATTCAATCGGCTCGAACAAAGGGCAATCCAACTGAATCAACTATAAAGGTTCAAAAACATCATGAAAATGGAACTAACAAGCTCAACCGGGACAAACTCGGCCAACGTCAGGACTTTCTTCATCAACTCATCAAAACCACCTTTTGGCAAAGATCGGGTGCGAAAGGGTGTTCACGGTTTTGTTCGTTAACCGCAAATGGTTACTCTCAAAAAGAGGCAACTGTTGACACCCCAATTTCGCACCCTTTGTGAAAAATACTATTTTTACGCTTCAGAGCCGGATAAAAAAATACGACTGTAAATTACAGTGTCGGCAGGATAATGAAAAGGTAAAAAGCAAGAAACACTATTCATTACCCACCAACACCCCATTCCATATCACTTACCAACATATTACCCAAGAAGAAAATTGAAATAATTATATTTTCTCCCACCTTTTGATTTTAAATCAATACCAAAAATAAGGGTCAAATACCCTTTCAAAAGAGAAACAAAACTCTTTCTCCCTTTTCACCTAAAAATTCTCCTAACTCTTCCACTACATACCCATCACTCCTTTGGTGCATTCCCCATTACAAATCCAAAAATAATATCAAAATCCCACCAAAAATCTCCACTTTATTTCCATTTTGGTTTGTCCCCCATTAGAGCCTTATATGAAATTTATCACCAAATACTCCAAATTCTTTCAAATCACAATACTAATTTTCACACTAAAAACAAGGGAAGAATCCCTGTTTCTAGCGCCAATAAATATGTAGTAGCAGGAAATCCCACACTACACCCCTCACAAGAATTCATTCAATTAAGTCATTTTTAGATCATCAAACACAAATTTTATTGATTAACCTCACAAATTTTACAAAATAGAAAGGAAATAAAGCTAAGGAATTAACAACCGCTCTAGACTTTCTCTCTCCTAATGACTTGCTCAACACTCGAAAAAGATCTCTCCCTCCTCCTTACACATGTTCAACTCTTTATATTGGGAATTGCATAGTGGATGACAACTAATCTGTCTTTTATTTTAGGATCTAACTTGCAATATTCTCGCAAGAGTTATATTGTTAATCTTCACAAACACTCTAAACATCGCAGAATCATTACACTTTACTCATGTTTCTGCTATCGTCATCTGTTACGTCATTCTTAAAATCACCCTGCGACGCTCGCAAAGTGTTGTTGATCAAACTTCGTAAATGTGTCGATATTCAGATCCTACAATTTGTTCAACATCTCATCTTCTTCTTCGGTAACCATTTCTATGTTGTCCATAGGAAAATCTGCTAACAGTACAGCCAGAGCGTGTCCCTTCTCTGCAGTTCTGGTTTCTTACTTGATTTCATACGCCCCCAGAAAATTTGACCATATGACTAGTCGGCTGGAATCATCAGCATGTTCCTGGATTCTCTTCAGCGTATATTCAGAGTAGACTATGATCTGCCTCCATTAGAAATATGGTTTGAGGCGACGAGATGCATGCAACATTGCAAGTGCAATCTTCTCAAAAAAATTGTACTGTGTTTCCGCCCCCGTCAAAGATTTACTAACGAAGTAAACATGCTTTTCATGTGGATCCGTAACAAATAGCACTGAACTTACAATGTTCCCCGTTGCATCCAGAGAAACTCCGACAGGTTGTCCAGTTTTTGGACTCACCAATACTGGGGGAGTTGGAAAATATTGTTTGATCACATCGAAAGATCTTTCGCACTCATCCGTCCAACCAAAATTCACTGCTTACTTCAAAACGCCATTGAATGGTTTGAATCAATCCGACGAGCATGAAATGTAACGATTTTAAGCTTCTAATCATCCTGCTAGATTCTAGACCTCCTTATTCGTTCTTGGGGATGGCATGTCTCTAATGGCTCGGATTTTCTCCGGATTCGCCTCGATTCCTATGTGCATCATCAAGTATCCAAGGAACTTTCCCGAGAATAACCCGAATGAACATTTTGATGGATTGAGCTTCATATGATATCGCCTCAAGATCTCGAACGTCTTATGTAGATCGAGAAAATGCGACTCCTTTTGCTCAAATTTTACTACCATATCATCGATATATGCTTTCATCGTCTTCCCAATCAAATTTTTGAACATATGGTCTACCAAATGTTGGTAGGTCGCCCATGCATTCTTTATCCCGAATGACATTATAGTATAGCAGTAAACACCCCTGTCAGTCACAACGGAAGTATGCTCTTGATCTTCCCCGAACAAAGGTATCTGGTTATACCCTGAAAAATCGTCCATAAATGACAGTATGCCGTACCCTGAGGTTGCATCCACCAAATCTCTTATCTGCTGAAGTGGGTACGGATCACTCGGACATGCTTTATTTAAATCAGTAAAATCAATACAAACACGAATTTTACCATTCTTCTTTGGAACGGGCACGACATTAGAAATCCAGCGAGGATACTGTACTGGTCGAATAAAGCCTTCTTCCAATAGCTTCTTGAATTCTGCATCAACTCCATATTTTTTACTTTGTTCCATATTCCTAATTTTCTGACGAACTAGATGTAACTTATCATGGTGGGAGGCTATGTTCGGATCTATCCCATGTATTTCAACAAAACTCCATGCGAAAATGTCAATGTTTTCCCTTAACAATGTAATCAAACCATCTCGTTCGTGTGCGGGTATATCTGCCCCTACGAACGTGGTTTTGTGCTTCTCATCCCCAATCTGGACCTCGATCAGTTTCTCGACTATTGGGGGTTCATCCTCATCCCCTCCTATATATGATTCTGGAGGAAGAGGATTCTTTAATTACTATTTTTGTTCGTCTTGCAAGATATGGTTCCCGCTAACTTCTGATATCCTCTATTCATCCATAGCATTCTCGTGACACTTGTGGGCGACCATCTGGTCGCTTCTAACCTTCATGACCCCTTCAGGGGTAGTAAACTTCAGGCGCTGATGATATGAGGATGTGACTGCACCGATCGCATGAATCTAGTTTCGTCATATGATCGCATTATAGGGAGCTCGACAATCCAGCAACAATAAATTTCCTAGAACGGACTTGTCAGCCACTGTTATAGGCATCTTTACTTTCCCAATCTCCTTTGTAACTTCTCCACTGAAGCCAATAATTGGATTTTCATCCTCCTAGATCAAGTCGTGTGAGAGATTCACGGAGGAATAGCCTCCTGAAAATAGCACGCTCACTGAGTTTCCCGTATCCACTAGAATACGGTGTACACTGAACATACCAATCCAAGATGTTATAACGATAGAATCATTGTGGGGAGTATATACACCTCTCATGTCTGCTTTAGAGGCGGATGAGAGGCCGACTCAGCATTAAATGTAACGGTAAAATGAGCAGGCGCATGTCCCTTTCTCACGTGGACTTGGTTACGTGGCATCCTTTGGTTGTAGGAGGATATCGGCCAATGAAGGTACCATATTGATCAAAGATCATTGGTAGGCTTAGAAACAATATCTACAATGATAACTGCAAGTACACATCGTCTATTGTGGACAGAGCAAATATAGGTCGATCCCACAGAGACGAGGAGGGCGTGGAGTTGAATCTACGGTCTTACTACTACTGATTTCTAACAAGAAGTAACACAAAAGGGGTTTTGTTGGGTGTCGATACGACAAAGGAGTTGTTAGTGACTGAAATAGTAAAACAGAATGCAAATCAATGATAAAGAGGATACTAGGATTTTCAAATCCACCACTAACTCACATTATGTATTCAACTAATTATACTACTCTTGTCCTTGTAACAGATAAGGAAGAAGTGTTAATTCTACCACTTACCTAAGGTGTTTCACCAATGGATAGTTCAATCACAACTAAGGTATCTTTCCAAAGCTCTAACTGTCTTCCCGGGGCACAATTAGTCTAAGGATGAATAACAGTCTAGTTAAGCTTGAGTTGCAGCATAATCAACACAATAAGATTCTAACTACAATGGATACATGGCATACACTGTGAAAGAAAAATGTTGACGTACTAAGATTCAATTCTATCTTAAAGCAATTTAAACATCAAGAGTGACATAAAAAGTATGAATAACATAACAGAGAGTCAGGATTTCATCTAAACCCTAGTTATGAAATTAGAACATGATGATAATACTGAAAATAAACATAAACTATTACTTGGTGCACCGGCTAATCCGGGCATGAATTTTACACACAATTCCCATCCCTATTTATACACAATTTCACTCAATCCCTTAACTTTGATAATTGGAGAATACCCACTCACCCAAAACATATTTTCTGACGAAACCCTTCTGCAATTCAACTTTCCCGCTATTTGATTTGATATTTTCTTTAGTTGTGAAGATAACCCTAGCCATATATGTCTCAACCATAGCTTCTAGGGTTACTGCTAAGGTGAAGAAGCTATGATGGAGATAGATACTGACTAAGAGTTTATTGATTGCTATTGAGAAGGTGGCTGATAGGGTGGCTGAGCTCAAAGATGGTCGGGGGTGATTGATGGAGATGAAATGAAGGTAATGGTTTTGTGAAAGAGAGAAGAAAGAAGAAGAACAAAAAGGGAGGAAGTGTTTGTATTTTGTTCGAATAAGGGAGGAGACAAGATGCTAGGGTGTTAGGAAGGTTCTTCAATTGTTGATGTCTCGAGTGTGGATGCCATTGGATGCCAATCATATGTATCGAATCTGAAGGCTTATAATGGGGACGGGCTTTAGTCTTGTATTTTATCTCTTCTAGTCCCATGGCTTCTAGTTTTGGGTCGTGCAAACGACACTCTTCACTTGCGTATGAGGTGCAAAGATATTCTTCACTGCTTTCCAGCGGGAGATTTGTTGTCTCTCTCTCATTGTCTCAACTTCTCTTCTATTTTTGGCTCCTTACTTCATCCAAGCTTTATTTTACTACCTAAAAACACAAAATTTATTAGTACAAGAATTTATTCTTGAAAACAATGAAAATACAGTGTAGGATCAGAATATCGCCATGACAATATTCTTGCGAGATTAACAACACTTCAGAAAGAATACCGCAAGCTCTTCAACAACACTTTGTGAGTGTCACAGTGTAGGTTAAAGAATGACGTAATAGCTGACGATTGAGAAAACACGAGAAGAGCATGATTTATCTGCGATGGTTACAATGCTTGCGAGATTTCATATTATAGCTGTTGCGATAAGATCACAAATCAAATTCGAAAGTAAAGGACAACTTAGATGTCATCCATTATGTATCTACCCTATATATAGAGACCCATTATGTCCAGAGAGAGGATGATGTATTTTTGAGAGTTGAGAAAGTCTCGAGGAGAGAAAACCTTTGAGAGAATAGTTGTGTTCTTGATTTCTTCCACTTCTGTAAAACATTTTTGAGAATTAAATGATAAAGAGTCATTTTTAATCTTTAAGTATGAGTTGATTATTATGAAATCTTAACAAGGGTGTAGTGTAGGATTTCCTGCAACTACATTTTGGCACCAGAAACATGGATGAATTGAGTATTACTTGAAGAAAAAGATAAAAATTGACATTGTAATTGAAAGGAATTTGGAACAATTAGTAAAAGATCTAACGCAATTATGGCTAGAAGAAGAAGAAACACATCAGAACCACCAACAACCATAAGGAGGAGTAAAAGACTTGCAGGTGGAGGAACAAATGAAATGGGAGAATCTTCAAGAATAAGAACAAGAAAAAATAGAACAAGGAATGATGAAGAAAATCAGGTTCAACAATCAAATCAGCAAACACCAATACAAGATAAGGCTATGGATTATGATAGAGTTAGCGTGCATACTTGGCAATCAGATTCAGTGGAAGAAGAAGAAGATCGAGAATTAAGAGATGAAAGAAGAGAAGAGAGAGATCGAGGAGTGGTTGAAGGATTAATTCATGGAGAAAATGAAAATGAAATAACAGATGATTTAAGACAATGAATACAGGAGGAAAGGAGATTAGAAGCAGAAGAACGTGCGAATTTAACAAGGAAAAACCATGAGTTAAGAATGGAGAATTTAAGATTGCAAAGAAGGAGATCAAGAAGTACTGCTAGATCAAGTTCAAGGTCATTTAGAGAAGAACCAAGGAGAAATTCCCCTATGAGAAATGTGGAAAGAATGCAAAATCCAAATGAAGAACAACATCATAGAGAAGAAGAGATAATTGATGATCGCCATATTCCACGCGATGAAACTATAAATGGTAGACAAAATCAAGAGGGTAGAAATAATCAAAATGATGAAGAAAATAGAGAAGAAGGTAGAAGAATATTACATGGGCGAGAAATACAAAGAAATCAAAGAATCCTTGAGGACGAAATTGAGAGACATTATGCTGAACAAGCACGTCTGGCTTGCGAGAGGGAAAGATTAAGAGCAGAAGTGGAAGAACAAGAATTTCAGGAAGCGATTCGTCAGAATAATCATGATAATCGAGAAAGAAGACGCACACAAAATCGCCATAACAATGATATCAATGAGGAATATGATAAAATAGAAAGACAGCGAAGAGAAACATTGAGAAATGAAGAAACTCGCAGAGAAGAAATTGGAAGACATAACCAGTTGCGAATCCAGGAAGGAAGAGAAGAGGAAAATCGCAGAGGAAGACAAAATGAAGATGCAGATGAAAATACACAAAATTTTGCAAGATAAGAAAGGCATGAACGTAGAAGAAGAGAAGCTGCGCTAAAAAGACTAATGGAGCAAAATTCAGCTGGAAATGAACAAATTTTAAGAGAATTAGCAGAAATTAGGGGAATGTTGAATAATAGTAGAGAAGGAGGCAGAAGGCAACTTGATGAATCCATTGAAGAAGCTACGAGAACTCCATTCACTCAAGAAGTACAACTAAGAGGAATTCCTCCAAAATGCAATTTACCAGCGTTAAACAGTATCTTTGATGGGATTACCCGTGCTGTTCAACATGTCAAAGCTTATGTTAGGTGTATGCTACAATGGGAAAACCATGACGTTGTGTTATGAAAATACTTTGCATCTAGTTTAACTGGTGAGGCATTAAAATGGTTTGAAGGCTTACCTAAAAATACAATAACTTCTTTCGACCATTTGCAAGCTACATTTCTGGGAGCATATATAAGCAACAATTCTTCACGACCCGGTATTGAAGATGTATTTGGATTAAAACAGAGGATTGGCGAGAGTCTGAAACACCTAACCATAAGATGGAAGACAATGTGCAGTGAAATGGAAGGAAGAGTGGATGAGAGATACCTCATTTTATCTTTCATTAATGCCATGTTCACAAAAAATCTGCTATACATACAAATTTTCAGAATCAAAAATACCATCACAATGACTGAGCTACGAGAACTACAAGAAGAATATATTGCTTTGGAGGAAAAACAAAATGAGATGGAATCATACCCAATCGCAAACACCGGATCAATAGCAGCGAACGGGAGTTTACTTCCTAAAATGATCAACAATGTGGCTAGCACCTCGCAGCCAAAGCAAGAGAAAGTAGTGATTGAAAATCAACAGAAGTTAGTAGCTATGGGAAGTCGATATCAAGAGGAGTATAAAAGAGAAAGAAATTATTACAATCGCGGTGGAAATAATAAGATTCAAAGATTGGACCAGCCGCAAGAGAATTATGGTGGTCAGAGGCAAAATAATTTCAGAGGACAAGGGAATCAAAGAGTAATATGGGAAGAAATTAAGATGCCACCCTTGAATGCCAGCATAGAAAAGATTTTGGAAGCAATCATTTTGATAGAAAATATACCATCACCCAGGAACATGGGAAAAGAGCCACATCAGAATAATCGAAATCAAGAATTTTGTCCTTATCATCATTTCCATGGACATTCAATAAACGATTGCAGGAATGTAAAAAGAATAATTTTGAGGATGATTGATCAAGGAAAGTTAAATTATTTTCTAATAGGACATCCACAATCTCAGCAGCTACCACCAGCACCAGAAATTCGCAGAGTGAATACTATAAAAGGAGCAGAAACATTCGTAATAGAGGTTGGAGCAAAGGCAAAGATTTTTTTTTTTGTAATTCCATCGTACATTCATATAAGATTGTTGAGCACTTCCACGACAACTTTCTTAGCCGAGTCTTCGCGAGAGATACAGATGGAAGAGAGATTATGAACATTGCGAGAGTCTCGCCATTAGAGGAATGGCAAAAACAAACCATTTCTTTCACCGCACAAGAAGTACCTGAACCTGGAGAAATGCATGATCAACCATTGGTTGTGAGGTTAGAGATAAACCCAAAACAAAAAGAAGATAAAGTTGAAGAGGATGAAAATGAAGATTCATGGACAATTAATAGAGTGTTGATTGATACAGGTAGTTCGGTGGATATCTTATTTTATCACACTTATAAGACCATGGTAGAGAGATACGAGGATTTAATACCCTCAATATACAAGATATATGGTTTCAATGGTAGCGCCAATAAACCAAAGAGAGATATCACAATGAGGATACCATTAAAGGGAATCAAGTCCAAAGTCTTATTTTGTGTAGTAGATGTGGAGACACCCTATAATGCCTTAATTGGCAGACCATGGTTACACGGAATTTTAGGTGTGGCGTCAACCTATCATCAATGTATTAAATTTCCACATCCACATGGTGTCGGGGTCATCAAAGGAGATTAGGGTGAGAGTAGAAGATGTTATGAGATTGATATAAAGTCTTGTGAAGATAGAGTTGCGAAGAATAGAAATTGGAAGCATAACATCAAACAAAGACAAAGATGTGACAGGTTAATGGTAGATACAATAGAGCAACGGGAAGATGAGATGCTGCAAAATCAATATGAGCAGCAGAAAATAGATGGCGAGCTATCGCAAATGGAGAAAAAATAACAAAACGCAACAAAAGGGAAGAAGCAAAAAGCAGTAAGTAGGAAGGTAAAATGATGAAGTATATAAATGGTTTGTTTTTTTTATTTTTGTTTGAATGAGAAGGATAAAATTGAAAAATTATGCAAAAGCTGAAATAAGATCAAAAGAAGAAATTTCATTAGAAGCAACGAGTTAAATCGCGAGAGTATTCAAGGTTACCTAAAGAAAAAAAGATTGCGATATTCACAAAAGAAACAAAGAACGGGACGAACCTTTATGGCGTACACCCTAGTTCGCGGATACAATTTCGCAAGAGGCAAATGTAAGACCTAAAGTACATCATATAAGGGGGTATATCTTTACATGACTCAGGGATAAGGTTATACCGCTGCTGGAACCTGAGTCATGCAGATGTTGGGGTTAAAGAAAACCTATCCAGGAGAGGTACCTTGGATTTCCAACTATATAAGGTTATACCCTGGTTGGACAACCGAGGGTCTCTTCTAAGAAGTGCAGAGTATGACCAAGGCGCCGAGGTACACGGTTGAGCCAAGAGTGCCCTGGACGGACGAACTTACCCTGGCCATTCTTGGTAAGTCTTGGCTATGATGCACTCGTCCTGAAGAAAACCCCACTTAGGGTGCAGTCTTGTAACTATAAGCCATATAGGCATAAAGGAAAAGAGGCTGCGAAAACAACTGGTTGTTGGTAAATCCGGATGGGAGGAGCTAGTCTTGTATGGACGATGTGCCCTCCTTGAAGGGACAACCAGGGGGAAGATAAGGGCGGAACCCTCCATTAGGGAGTTGATAAGTGTCTTAAGACGACAATGTCATACGGATTTATGCTCGCAAGAGCGTTTAGGCCTGTCATATTGTCGCGTGACAAAGATTACATAGAGGAAACAAGCCATAAGAGAAAAGATGAGATGAGTTCAATGGGTTTTTACATGAAAATGTAAAGACGTCCTGCGATTTCATCGCAAGACGACAATGTCATAAAGCTTTGTTCTTGCGAGAGAACTTAGACTTGTCATATTATCGCAGAGAAATTGAAAATATACAGATAAGGCAAGATCAATGGGTTTTTACATACAAGTGTAAAGACGTCCTGCGATTTTGTCGCAAATACACAAAGTGGCAAAGTAAAACCTTTAACTAGGAAGGCATAATAACACCACAAGAAGTTGAATGACTGCGATATTCTTGCAGAGATTATGAAATTTGTGATATTCAAGCATAGATCATAAAAGTATACAACTGATACTTGCGATGATGCTCGCAACTCAATTTTATTTACAATGGATATCTAAGCTCTACTCAATTTTATCATATTGCACATGAATAATATAGGCAAGTATGGGAATGCACGGAGTGATGAAATTATTATTCATCATTATACGATAAAATTACGTAGATCTTATTATATGACACATTCACGCAGATATGACACATTTACATAGGATGTTAAAAATTAATAATTATGTTGATTGATCATGTTGCGGAAACTCGCAGTAATATTATGAGAAGCAGAAAATAAGTGTAAAAAATTACAAGGAAGATAAAAGAAGAAACGGATCTAATTAGATCCACCATCATTGTGGCCAGATTTTTCTCATTCTTCATCTTTATCATCATCTTCATCCTCATCAGATTCCTCATCTTCACTATCAGAGATAACAAGGTTTGGAGTTTTTGCTGGAACTTCTTTTGCAAGATCAGGATATGTAGAATGAGGAATGTTATAATCATCGCAGACCAATTTAATGGAATCATTGCGAACATCAACAAGAGTACTACTAAAATTCGTAGCGTTAATTCTTAATTGGTCTTTCAATCTTGAATACTTCTCGTTTCGAGAAGAAAGGGTACTTGCGAGTTGATTCTTATCAACTTCAAGTTCTCCAATTCTTTCAGAGTATCTCTTTTCAGCTCCTGCGAGTATACAACAACAAGTTGGAAGTTTTGCAAGGAAGAATAACAAAAGCAAGGAATTAACAAAGGAGAACGGTTAATAACCTTCTCTTCCAAAAATCAAGTCTTTAATTAAAGCTTCTTGTTCAATGTGAAGACTAGCATCTACACCTAAATTAGTTCTGGCATTGTCTAGAACTTTCGCAGCCCATGCAAACTCCTCATCATTATTAATAAGAAGATGGGAACGAATCCGGTTTTCTCTTTCAATAAAACCTTCCTTCTCGCGGATAAGCCCATCCCTTTCAATTTGAACTTCAAGAATGGTCTTATGGAAATTTTCTAAGGTTTCAGCTCCTTGTCTAGATATACGGTCTTTGTCTTTTGAAAGATCCTTTTTCTTGGCCTTTAAAGCTTTAATCTCTACTTT
The DNA here is from genome assembly GCA_023529315.1 of Papaver bracteatum. NCBI lineage: Eukaryota > Viridiplantae > Streptophyta > Magnoliopsida > Ranunculales > Papaveraceae > Papaver > Papaver bracteatum. The sequence continues at coordinate 113,137 of JAJJWX010003401.1, read as the reverse complement.
GGAGTTGTGATAAAGTTGTTTGAATCTGTTAGTTATATCTAAACAAGATTTGTGGTCAATCTCTAAGAGGGAAAACTTAGATCTGAGTTCTTCTATGGAAAGAGAATTAATTTTGGAAGGGTTATTCAAAGAATTATTAAGAAGCTCTATAAGAGCATCATCATCTATTGGTTCAGGAAAAGAACGAATGATTGAAGCCTCATCAGTGAGACCATAAATGTCTGCGAGAATGATAAATCAAGTAAGAAAGAGTAATGAAAAGTAAAAATATGAAAGAAAATGAGAGAGTTTTCATACCTAAGAGTTGTTTGTTAGCACTGTCAAGATTGGATACTTTGAGCGATTGTTGAGAAAGATTTTTCTCAAGATCTGCATTCTTCTCGCGAAGACTAGCAAGTTCAGATTCCATTTGTTCATTCTTCCTGCGGAGATTAATGAATTCAGATTCTAGCTTCTCATTCTTTTTGCGAAGCGCAATATTCTTCTTGTGAGAAGATGCACGCCTTCTATCCAAATCAGAGGCAGCAGAAAAAGAGGCTTTTACAACCTACGAGAGAATAATACAAATTATAATATGGCGATAAAACAAATATCTAGGCACGTTGAAAAAGTGGAAACATACCAGAATACCGAGCGAGTTTAAGAGGCTGGGAGTCAGCGATCTTGAGATCCCATGAAGAGAATCATTATCAACTAATATGGGAGCATCACAGACTTTGGAGAGAGCCTGGGATATCCCATTAAGAGCTTCATCTCCGTAATCGTTCGCGATACCATGAGTAGCATCGCCAAATTTTTTGGATAGTTGAGTCATAGAAGATTCAGAAGAGGAAGAATTCTTCATGGAAAAGACATCATCATCATCATTAAAATCATCATCATTGTTGTCCTTATCAAGATAATCACTTAAATTTTCTGGAACAGGTTGAGGAGTTGAAGAAGAAGAGAGTTGGGTTTTTCTTTTCTTTGAGGAAGGATCATCAGATTCTTCACTGCAAGGAGCAATAGGCTTCCTTTTGGGAGGAGCAGTATATTTCCCCTTGCGATCATTTGTGGATTTCTCCTTGGTCCTCGTAGGTTTTATTGGTTCTAATTCTTCAATTACCTGTGAACACAGATAAAGATAAGAAATAGGGGCAACAATATATTATCAAGATTCATGAATGGATATTTCTTACTTCATCTGTGAAGGATTTAAGAGCTAAAAAAGTGATGGGTTTCCTAAAATTCTGGTAGTTGAGTTTCAGCCTGTCAATCTGGAAAGATTGAAGTAGTTAGCGAGAATATAAAAATGTGAGAAAGACAAAAGTGATAATTATGCAAAAGATTGGAGGGAACATACCTCTTTAGTTCTTCCAGGCCAATTAAAAAACCATGGTTGATATTCTGAGAGATTCGCAGGTAATGCATGAAGACCAGAGATGTAGGGACCTTTAAGACATAATGGAAAAAGAAACCATTTGTCATCGCTAGAGTGGCGAGGGCCTTGATTATTATTCGTATGCCAATCGATATCCAACATAAGAGTCTTATCTTCAGCGATCTTACCTTTCTTATGCAAACGAACACCCCAACAAGTGCTATCCCTCTTCATGGGGATTATGTCATAGTTTATAAAGAAATTATCTACAGTATACATTGCAGGAATAATTGGAATATCCTTAAATTTAGGATTCTTCGTAGCCTCAGGGTAGCGAGATCCTTTATTAGCACCATGAGAAACATACTCCATCAACAGACGAATACAGTCCCCGCTCAATTGATATATCGCTCGCGAGAACTTCTCGTGAGAAAGAATTTCATAGAATAATGGAAATTCCGGGTTGTAGAGAGGAATGGGAAGACCAACTTCAAGCTGACCTAGTGAGACTATGACTTTCTCGCGATTACATTGAAAGTTAGAAAATAATGGTACAGAAAGTTCAGACTTAGTTTTTTGATTGGGAATAATGGATAAAGTAAAACCTTTGTCTTGAAATTCTTGTTGGAGTTTCTCGAAAGCCATCTTGTATTTGCGACCAGCTACAACCATTTTTAGTATGGGAATGAAGATTGAGAGAGTGAAAGATCGAAACAAAATTTGTAACAGTAACAGATCCGGAATTTACGGAAGAACAGTGAATTTGCAGAGAAGTTACAGAGAGAAAAATAAAAGAAGTAAAAAGAAGAAAGAAAACGAATGAGGAAGTATTTATAGAAGGAGAGATTTCTCGAGAAGATGAATGTAATAAATGCAGAGGAAAGACGTGAACGCTCAGATCGTAGTGGTTGAAAAGGACGTGTCAAAAATTGAATGGAAGAAAATATACATGAAGATAGCTGGCGAAGAATACAAAAACGTGTCAAAACAGAAGAATGCAAAAGATAAACAGTTGCGGCATTATAAAAATTTCAGTTCTCATGATCTTTCCTCATTCGCAGAAACGACATGAGAAGAGGCAAGATGTAGGATCAGAATATCGCCATGACAATATTCTTGCGAGATTAACAACACTTCTGCGAGAATACCACGAGATCTTCAACAACACTTTGCGAGTGTCACATAGTAGGTTAAAGAATGACGTAATAGCTGACGATTAAGGAAACACGAGAAGAGCATGATTTATCTGCGATGGTTACAATGCTTGCGAGATTTCATATTATAGCTGTTGCGATAAGATCGCAAATCAAATCCGAAAGTAAAGGACAACTTAGATGTCATCCATTATGTATCTACCCTATATATATAGACCTAGTATGTCTAGAGAGAGGATGATGTATTTTTGAGAGTTGAGAAAGTCTTGAGGAGAGAAAAACTTTGAGAGAATAGTTGTGTTCTTGATTTCTTCCACTTATGTAAAATATTTCTGAGAATTAAATGATAAAGAGTCATTTTTAATCTTTAAGTATGAGTTGATTATTATGAAATCTTAACAAGGGTGTAGTGTAGGATTTCATGCAACTACATACAGAATTTGGGATAATATATGATTTTAAAGCGCAAAAGATGAGTTAATTGCCAATAAAAAGGTATAGGAATATGCAATATTCTAAGAAAAGTTGGTTTTACAATTTTGTTACAAACCACATCTAGGTCGGGTGGAGGAGTTTCAATCTGTGACTTAGGTAAGAAAGTAGGTACATCTAAGTTGTTTTCAGGTATAAGATCACTAGTACTATCACATACTCTCCCTAAATCAAGAACATGTATACCATACTCACATTCATAGAACAATTCAACAAGACCCAAATCAAAATCATGATCGTTATCCAAAACCTTTGTGTCATGCATAGGCAAATCATAGGAAGCAACATACTGAGTTCTAGGCAGGGAATCAGATGCATTTAAGTTACATTCATTTCTAGGCTCAAAAATATCACTATGCAATTTAGTTTTTCCCAAGTCAGAAGCAAGTAGTACTCTATCATGTTCACAATCATTTGACAGATTAACAATCCCTAATTCATAATCATGACTATCTAAAGTGCCCGAATCATTGTCATAAGAAGAATCATATTGCGACCTATGTAAGGAATCAGACACGTCAAATTTATTTTCATGCATAAGAACATTAGTGTCAACATAAAATTCAACCTTTCCTAAGTCACACACAAGTTGTGTGTTATGCTCTTCTTCACAGGACAACTGCACAATATCTAAATCAATAGCCACATCATCCAACAATTCAGTGTTACAAATAAGAAAATCAGAAGAAACATTATTTGTCAAAGTCACAGCAATGGAGCCTAATGTCTCAGAAACAAAAGATTCCATAACAACATTTTCAGAGTGGACATATTCTTCTAAATTATTATCATCATCATCATCGTAACATGAGTAGTTTATCCCATCAAAAATCATAGTATTTCCAGTCCATTCAGTTGTTTCTAAAACAGGTTCATATGCAATATCAGTTGCATGAGTAAGACTAGACACACTATTTTCACAATTTATTTTATTAGGACAGACAAACATTTCATCTTGAAGTTCCTCCCTTCCTACATTTTGTAAATGAATCAAATTCATCCTTAATATCATATTAAGTTGTTCAATGGAAGGGGAGTCTTCAATAGTGGGTATCCTTGTTTCATATGGATATTCAGTAAATGGTTGAGCATGAGGTTCATTGCTAAAGGGAAATTAGGATATGTTGCTATATGGATGATCATGCAGTGCTTGCAATTCAAATCTGGCATTATTTTGTTTAATCAGTTTAAGATTTTCCATCACAGATTGCATACAAAGGCTTATTGGAGTACAAAATTGTTCAACATTCCCTGGTGGTGGATGATACATGTGTGAATAGTCATTAGGGTTTGTATATTGAGGCTTAATCCTATGAAAATGTCCATAATAATAATCCATATCACTATTAACATCATGGCCTGCTGGAAACTCAAAATATGAATCACGCTCATATGCAAGTTCTCTAATTGATTTATGTGATGATTTCTCATTCCTAACACCAGCCCAGAATCCTGACATGATTTCTTCTAGTGACAGACTGAGTTATCGGACTGGACAGTCACAAGGTTTTGCAAAGATTGAGAGGTACACAATGCTAATAACAATTCAGCTAGCAAACATGTTATTCAACTATCACAGGGTCGTTCACTAAAATACCATGTGTTGTAGGGGTTGGATAAGGTTACGTGACGTACCAGTTCAGCAAGCATACATGGCAATCAGTAAGAAGAAACATCAATCAACATGTTGTACTGATCAGATGACCAAGAAATTCTCAATACATGGAAGTAGTGCAGGCGATATTCCATAGCGCTAGTATCAACCAGGTTTATACACAATACACGGGTTGTTCTGCTCCTCTTTATCCCTTTTGTATTCTTTTTTTTTCCAGCTTCGCAGGCACCCCCTGCACGACATAAAGAGAAGACCAACAAACTGGTTATGTTGCTCCGTTTCTTCCTTTTCTTTGATTTGTACAGTAGTACAGGTACTTGTAAATCAACAACAAGCTTCAGCTCCCAGAATGGTACAGGTGAAGTGAAACAATAGAACACTAGTACTTAAAATTCCAGAACTCTGCAAAATGAACCTTTGAAATGGAGCTTATATCTCAAATAGATGGAATGCAGAGATGTTGGAACTAGAATTTTACAGGGTGATTAAAGATTTTGAAGCAGTGAATTAACAAAAATTCTATGCACTTGCTGAGACTCCAAACACGGGTGACAGACAATCCTTTAGCAAAATTTGGGTTATTCTAGAATGATATCACAGGGGACTCTCAAACATGGACAATAGCTACATCGTCATGAGGGAAACTGAATTTTCGTGAAAAAAAAACTACAGCAACAGCTGGGTAACACCTAACATAGCACAGGAGTCAACATAATGAAAAGAGCAGAAAAGTTCAGGATGGTTGCTGCGGTGCAGCTGAGATGTGACCAATCAGGTCTTGCAGATTCAATGTTTAAGTGCAGGTGACTGTATCCACCTGTGACAAAACCTAATACTGAGTAGCAGGTAGTAACCAAGATGACAATGAACAACTAACCATAAAAATGTTTGCAGATTTCTATATGAATGCTTACTGATGGAAATATATAGATGGTTTCTAAGAAAATTAAAATTAGCTGAGACCTAACAACTTTACAATCTGAACTATGAACAAAACTACCTACAGAAGCACACAACTCAAACTTGACATACTATAAGACAGTGATGCAACTACCCTAAATGAAACAAGGTGCATTTTATGCGAATGATTGAAATTTAAAAATTACAACTATAGCTACATATTGGAATGGTATTAACTGCAAGTGCCAAAAACTTGGTAGGCTTAGAAACAATATCTACAATGATAACTGAAAGTACACAGCGTCTATTGTGGACAGAGCAAATATAGGTCGATCCCACAGAGACGAGGAGGGCGTGGAGTTGAATCTACGGTCTTACTACTACTGATTTCTAACAAGAAGTAACACAAAAGGGGTTTTGTTGGGTGTCGATACGACAAAGGAGTTGGTAGTGACTGAAATAGTAAAACAAAATGCAAAGCAATGATAAAGAGGATACTAGGATTGTCAAATCCACCACTAACTCACATTATGTATTCAACTAATTATACTACCCCTGTCCTTGTAACAGATAAGGGATAAGTGTCAAGTCTACCACTTACCTAAGGTGTTTCACCAATGGATAGTTCAATAACAACTAAGGTATCTTTCCAAAGCACTAACTGTCTTCTCAGGGAATAATTAGTCTAAGGATCAATAAGAGTCTAGTTAAGCTTGAGTTGCAGCTAATCAACACAGTAGGATTCTAACTACAATGGATACATGGCATATATTGTGAAAGCAAAATGTTGACGTACTAAGATTCAATTATATCTTAAAACAATTTAAACATTCAAGAGTAACATAAACAGTATGAATAACATAACAGAGAGTCAGGGTTTTATCTAAACCCAGGTTATGAAATTAGAACATGATGATAATACTGAAAATAAACATAAACTACTACTTGGTGCACCGGCTAATCCGGGCATGAATTTTATACACAATTCACATCCCTATTTATACACAATTTCACTCAATCCCTTAAATTTGATAATTAGAGAATACCCACTCACCCAAAACGTATTTTCTAGACAAACCCTTTCTGCAATTCAACTTTCAAACTCTTTGATTTGATATTTGATATTTGATTTAGTTGTGAAGATAACCCTAGCCTTATCTCTCTCAACCATAGCTTCTAGGGTTACTGCTGAGGATAAGAAGCTACGATGGAGATAGATACAGACTAAGAGTTGATTGATGGCTATTGAGAAGGTTGTTGATAGGGAGGATGAGCTCAGAGATGGTCGGGGGTGATTGATGGAGATGAAATGAAGGTAATGGTTTTGTGAAAAATAGAAGAAAGAAGAAGAACAAAATAGGAGGAAGTGTTTGTCTTCTGTTTGAATAAGGGAGGAGACAAGATGCTAGGGTGTTAGGCAGGTTCTTCAATTGTTGATGTCTCGAGTGTGGATGCCATTGGATGCCAATTATCTGTATCGAATCTGAAGGCTTAGGATAGGGACGGGATCTAGTCTTGTATTTTATCTCTTCTAGGCCCATGGCTTCTAGTTTTGGGTTGTGCAAACGACACTCTTCACTTGCGTATGAGGTGCAAAGATATTCTTCATTGCTTTTCAGCGGGAGCTTTGTTGTCTCTCTCTCATTGTCTCAACTTCTCTTCTATTTTTGGCTCCTTAATTCATCCAAGCTTTATTTTACTACCTAAAAACACAAAATTAATTAGTACAAGAATTTATTCTTGAAAACAATGAAAATACAGAATTTGGGATAATATATGATTTTAAAGTGTAAAAGATGAGTTAATTGCTAATAAAAAGGTATAGGAATATGAAATATTTGGCACTCATCAATCATCATATCTCGGTGTAGCCAAAGACATCAAAGATGTCCTTGATACCAAAGTAGTCGAAATCGTTCCTCGGTCCTACTTGGTTGGGGAACTTGGAGCGAGGAGCAATAATTTCGGACTTGGAAATTGCCAAAACTCGGTCTAATACTCAGATTTTATTTATTAGATAACTTATATATTACCGCTCATAAGTTATGATTTGTACCTAATTAAAATTAAAATTTTAACACTATCATGTAATTGAGTGTATAATATTGCTATATTGAACATATGTATCATGTATTTAGAGGTTTTTCTATTTGATAACTCTCATATGAGGGGTTACAAAGTTTTTATTTTCTTATTTTAGTGTATGCAAGGCCAACTCGGAAAAATTGTTAACTTGTTTTTCTCAAAAATCGATCCAAATCCGCAAAATCATCCGCCTTAATCGCTAAAAATCGGAAATCAGATCGGTCATATAGGTGAGTAATCACCCTTGAAGAGCGATTTTTACTACACTACCTGATATAGAGGAAGCTATAGATACTCAACCTCAACTTTGAAGAAGGGACATGCAATTACTAAGAGAGAGAGAGAGAGCTAGAAAACGCTAATATTTGTATTGAGATAAAAGTCACAAAGTTCTCTTCATCTTAGACTTTGTGATTCCTCAAGATATATAGATAACTAAACTCTTTTTTGATTTGTTTGGATTGTTCACGAGAGGGTGGTTAGTAATCCAAGGTTCCCATATAACTGAGTGCAAGTGTTCTGGATTCATGAGGTTTGTTAGACTTTGTTTATTGCAAACAGTTTTCGCACCTAGATTGAAAAATCAAAATGGAAATCAAATATGTTAATCTGTTAGAGGAATATTGGTATCATAAGTCTTCTCTTAGGTTGAAGCAACTCTTAGGTTGTAAAGGACGTCACCTAAAGGAATCAATTGTGCAGAGCGTTGCGAGGTTCAAGTGACATAAGGAGCACTTGCACAGCTGAATTGCTTGGAGGTTAATTAGGTTTCAACTAAATTCCATTCTGTAGTTTAAATTAGTCTGTAGCGGCTTAATTTAGTTTGGTGTTCAAAGTTTGACAAGGTCTCAGGTTTTTCTGCAGATGCAGTTTTCCTCGTTAACAAAGCTTCTGGTGTCTTATATTTTTTTCCTTTTCCGCATCATATTGTTTTATCTTATCTTATCTTATATCTTTATCTTTATCTTCTATATACTATAATACCATAATAAAGAAAAAATGGACTTTTTAACGGTGACCCCCTTTATTACTATCTTACCCTCACAGTTTTCCTTTTTTACGAAACTACTTCTTTTATCATCGTTTAATCGTTTTCTTCGCCACTAATAAGCACATAAGTGCTACATTTTATTCCCATATTTATATTAGTTAAGACTCGATACATTGGTTAACAATACTATTTTAGTGCTTTTGTGGAAAGTATGAATGAATTCAGATCACTCGTGAATAAACTGCTAAAGAGAGAGTAATATGGCGTTTGCGACTCAAATCACCAATGTTGCAGTTCACGGCACCAAAGGAGACCGAGCTCAACTTATGGGATGTCTTTGCATTCTTGTGCGTTTGTCGCACCCACAGAATAATTTCACGAATCGAAAGAAATGTGTTTGTTGATTCAGGACGTGACTGGTCTAAAAGTCGTGTGACGTGGCTTACTCCTCACTGCCACATGTTTGAATAGTATTTAGTGGAGCATCATCAGCATTTCAGAAACTCTCATTTCTTTGTTAAGCAGAGAGTTGGTGATTTGAAGCCAAGTTGGGAGGAGCTGAGACTTTCTGTTGCATTCGGTGAAGTCGAGCTGGTTCAGTTGAAGATGGAAGAAAAGTGAAACTTACAGCCATGAGTTCGATAGCAGTGACGAAGTGGTCTGGGAAGGAGCTGAAATTAGACAGCGAGAAGATGGATCGGGTGAGCTGCTGCTGTCGTGATCAATGGACGGACTGAAGAGTGGTGCTGTAAGTTGGACCGAGGAAACCAGGGAAGTATGAGATTAAGAGTTTCAGTGGGATATGTCATATGTCTGTAGTTGATTAATGGTGGTTGTAGAGAGAGCTCAGATATGGAAGAAACAAGATCAAGCCATGAATCTAGCTGGTGTTGATGGATGTTGTTGACCGGCATGGGTTTTATATTGTCAGTTTGGTTATATATTCATGAGCTTGTGCAGCCGGAGTTGAACTGAAATGGAAGGAAGGTGGCGTTGATGGTGGAAACGATTGCAAGAGCTGGTTTGTTGTAGTACGAACTGGTATATGATGATGGGTATGAATGGAAAAAGCTGTTTCTACCGGTTAACAAGAAGGTGGTGCTGTTGGATTCAAGTGCAGCAGCGAAGATGGAGAGCTGACAGTCGGTGGAGCTTGAAAGGTCAGGGAATGGAATCAGTTTGTGAGAATATGGAGAGGAGTTTTGGCTCGACTGGAAAGTTGGAACTTAGGTTTGGAGGAGGAGAAGAAGAAAGGTTTAGGGTTTAGAGAAGAAACTGGTTTCTTATTGATTGTATTAAGATTACCGATTACAATATACTCGTGTGTTATATATACACACTCGGTTGCTTCTTTACAAAGTAATACCTAAGATACAAGAGACGTGTTTACAAAGTTACCTAAATACAAACTATTGTACGTAACCATTACGTTACGTCAATACCCTCCCGCAAGCGTAACGGGTCATCATGAACCGTTAGCTTGGACCGTAATAAAGCAAAGCGATCCTTAGGAAGTGGTTTGGTAAAAATATCTGCAATTTGATCCTTTGAAGAAATGAAACGAACATCTAGTTGTTTCAAAGCAACCTGATCACGAACAAAGTGGTAATCAATCTCGATATGTTTGGTGCGAGCATGAAAAATCGGATTTACTGTGAGATAGGTTGCACCAAGATTATCACACCAAAGAACTGGTGGAGACAAAGTATTAACTTGCAATTCTGAAAGGAGAGAACGAATCCACATAATTTCAGCAGTAGCAATTGCAAGACCCCGATATTCAGCTTCTGTGCTAGAACGAGATACGGTTTTCTGTTTTCGAGCACTCCAAGAGATAATGTTAGCACCCAAATAAACACAATACCCACTTGTAGACCTTCGATCATCCAAAGAACCAGCCCAATCGGAATCAGTATAAGCACAAAAAGATAATTGTAGAGCATTAGCTGGCTTAAGCGTGATACCAAAAGTAGAGGTTTGCTTAAGATATCTTAAGATACGTTTAACTAACAGCCAGTGAAATTCCATTGGAGCATGCATATGCTGACATACTTTGTTGACGGCATAAGCTAAATCTGGGCGTTTAAATGTAAGATATTGTAAAGCACCGACAATACTCCGATACTCCGTAGGATATCGTAAAAGAGTACTCCGGTCAGATGATATATCACCAGTAGTACTTAATGGAGTTTGAATAGGCTTAACACCATCCATTTTAGCACGAATAAGAAGATCATGTGCATACCGTTTTTGGGTAAGAAACATACCAGACGAAGTGCGAGTAGCCTCAATCCCAAGAAAGTAAGATAATGAGCCAAGGTCCTTGATAGAAAATTCCTTATGGAGAGACAGACGAATAAACTCCAAGGTTGCATTATTAGAACCAGTCCAAATAATATCGTTGACATAAACAAGTAAGTAGACGACCCCATGTGCATCACGTCGAATAAATAATGAAGAATCACACTTAGAAGTAACAAAGCCTAGTTGAAGTAAGAAAGTACTAAGCCGATGATACCATGCCCGTGGTGCCTGTTTTAGACCGTAAAGAGACTTCTGGAGTTTACAAACGTGGTTAGGAAAATTAGGATCAATATATCCTGGTGGTTGCTTCATGTAAACCTCCTCTTCAAGATTACCATGCAAAAACGCATTCTGAACATCAAGTTGATTAATACTCCAATTATGAGACAAAGCTAAAGTAAGAATAATCCGAATAGTGCATGGTTTGACCACTGGGCTGTATATCTTAGTAAAATCCACTCATTCTTGTTGATTGTGTCCCTTAGCGACCAAACGAGCTTTGTAACGTACAATCTTGCCATTAGCATCTCTTTTAATCCGATACAACCATTTACAACCAACTAGATTCATAGAAGGATCAAAAGGAACATAGGTCCACGTACCATTCTTGAGAAGAGCGTTATACTCATCATCAGATGCTTGACGCCAATTTGGGTCCGCCTGTGCTTGAGAGAAGCAGGTTGGTTCAATATTGGAATCACAGACAAGAGAATATTTAGAATTTGGTTTGAAAATCCCATCTTTGGCTTGAGTGACCATAGGATGAACAGATGGAGCATCAGGAGGTATGGTAGAGGACGGCATATGCTCAGGTAATGAAGAATATGTAGACTGTAAACCATCAGTGGCGAACAACGCAGGTGTAGAAGCTGACGCAGGTGGAGAAGATGACGTTGTGCTAGCAGGTGCAGGTGACGAGGCAGTTGGTGATACAGACGGTGTAGCTGACGGTTCACGTGTGGGAGATAGATGGATATGCTGTAACGGACTAGACAGTTGCAGAACAGGAGAAGGCAACTCCACAGGCTGTATAGGTTCCACACTTGCGGACGGTGGGTGAATAGGAACCAAAACAGTAGGAATGATAGCCGTGGGAAAAGATGTTACCTCATCAGGAGAAGACGATGCTGTGGTAGATGGTGCTGTTGCCGCAAAAGGGAAGGTGGTTTCATCAAAGACAACATGCCGACTAATATATATACGACCAAAAGGGATATGAAGACATTTATAGCCCTTATTTTGTAGACTATAGCCAATAAAAACACAAGGAGAAGAGGAAGGATCCATCTTATGAGAACGATAAGGACGAAGATGAGGAAAGAAAAGACATCCAAACACTCGAAGAGACGTATAATCAGGTTGGGAGCCAAAAAGCAATTCATAAGGAGATGATTTAGAAATAGCAGATGATGGTACTCGATTCATGAGATAACATGCAGTAAAAAATGCATCATACCAATAAGATGATGGTATAGAAGCCATAGATAATAGAGTTTGACCAGTTTCTCTAATATGGCGATGTCTACGCTCAACTAAGCCATTTTTCTCAGACGTATGAGGGCAAGAAAAACGATGGAAAATACCATGCTGTTGAAGATAAGGAGTTAACTTGCGATATTCAAGTGCATTATCAAACTGAAAAATCTTGATCTTTCGACCAAATAAATTTTCAACATGTTTTTGAAAGACAAGAAAAATAGAATAGACATCAGATTTATGAGTAATAGGAAACATCCATGTAAATCGAGAAAAGGCATCAATAAAAATTATGTAATAACGATAACCTTCATTAGAAAGAATATGAAATGGTCCCCAAACATCCGAAACAATCAAATCAAGAGGATGTAAATAAATAGTAGTACTAGAAGAAAAAGGTAGCTTATGACTACGATGTTCATGACAAGAGGAACAAAAACGAATAGTTTTACTAGAAACATGAAGAGAAAATTTAGATATGACATGACGCACAGTTCGCATCATAGGATGTCCTAATCTAGAGTGCCATTCTTGAAGACTAGCACGTTCACCAACGAGCCTTTGTGGAGAATCAACGGAACGAGACGCCGAATCAAGAACATAGAGACCACCAACCCTACTTCCACGCAAAAGCACCTTCCCCGTGCATCGATCCTTCACAACACAAAAATTCGGATGAAACTCAAATAATACATCATTATCAGTAGTGAGACGAGAAACTGATAGTATATTGTGAGAGATTTGAGGAGAAAAGAGAGTGTTTTTAAGGTACAACTTATGAGTAGGAGTACCTAAGATGGAGGTACCAGTATGAGAAATAGGAATAGAGGAGCCATTACCCCTCCTAATTTGATCGGGACCTGTGTACTCCGAATAGGTATGGAGCTTGGATAGATCGTGGGTGATGTGATCAATAGCTCCAGTATCCGGTACCCAAGGTGCAGAAACAGAACTGTGAGCATCAGCGATGTAAGCACGAGGTGTAGACTGTTGAGGACACCATGGATGAGATTGTGCACCATATTGTCTACGATCAGGTTGAGGACGCCAAGTTCGATCAAAGCGTTTCCAGCACATGGGAGCTAAATGGCCTGACTTGTCACACATCTGACACTCGCGATTTGGACGAGACGCAGTAGAGACAACAGGTGTAGGCAGAAGTCCGGCAGCAGTAGAGACTCTGGAAGACGCAGCAGCAACCGATTGAGATTGCAAGGCTTTAGACTGATTCTCAATGCGCATCTCAAACATGAGCAGGTAGGTGATAAAATCCTCGAGCTTCATCGATCCCATAGAGGTAGTAAGAGAAGTCGCAATGGCGTCGTAGCTGGAGTCCAAACCAGCAAGTAAACAGTGCCGAAGTTCAGATTTGGTGACGATAGTATCAGCTGCAGCTAGGCTATCAACAATATTGCGAGCACGATCTATGTAAGCTCTCATAGAAAGAGAGCCCTTTTTCAAGGCACGTAACTCACATTGAAGGTGGTGTATATGGGCATCAGATTTTGAAGCAAAAAGAGATTCCAGGGATGACCAAACCTCTTGAGACGTCGTGAGACAATGAGAAAATACATCCGAGAAGGATACATCCGAGAAGGATTTTGTCCTGTTTCATCCAGGCAGCGTACTCGGGATTAGGAGTTAGAGGACTATTTGAAGCTTCAGGTACAGGGTTCGGGAGAGTGGCAGATGGACATGGGTTTGAACCATCAAAAAAACCAGCGAGATCGTATCCTTGAAGGTAGGGTAAAAACTGAGCTTTCCAAAGGGAATGGTTTGTTTCATCAAGATTAACAGTGATAATATGATGGGGTTGTGAAAAGTGGGAAGAGGCCATCATAGATTGAGCAGAAGAGATAACAGTGGAGATGGTTTGAACAGCAGAGGCAGCGGAAGACATGAGAATCGCAACAAGGATGATACCAAGTTGGAACTTAGGTTTGGAGGAGAAGAAGAAAGGTTTAGGGTTTAGAGAAGAAACTGGTTTCTTATTGATTGTATTAAGATTACCGATTACAATATACTCATGTGTTATATATACACACTCGGTTGCTTCTTTACAAAGTAATACCTAAGATACAAGAGATGTGTTTACAAAGTTACCTAAATACAAACTATTGTAAGTAACCATTACGTTACGTCAATATGGAAAGCACCAAGTTCAAACCAGTTTAATTTGCAATCGGTTGACGAGAAGAAGATACATGAGCTGTTTGAGATGGAGTTAAATGGTCGTGGCCATTGGTGGATATGATTGAACCGTCTCGAGCATTGCAAGGAGAGAATTTAGCAAGTCATGGATCAAGCTTGGTAATTTCAGCGAGTTGAATCCAATGGTGCAGTTTAAGAGGAAATCGCTGCTGCTGAGACAAAAAACAACATAAGTTGGAAGTCGGGTATTGGACTGGGCCTTGGCGCTTCTGCTGGGTCTTTGGTGGATTTCTTCGCAGCGACATATAAGAAGGAACAAAGACAAAATAATGGGGATTCTTTTGAGAGGCGCGGCTGAGGTTTCTTGGAAGGTTTGTGACAGAAACTTGAGAAGAAGAGGAGGCCTGCCGCATAGTGATTTGGAGCATAAGAAAAAGAGACGACGCAGAGGACTTTGGTTTGATCGTTTCTCTTTTAATTATTATTTTTATGGGTTTTAAAAAATCCATTTCGATGTATTGCTAGATTTCATAACTAGGGTTTTTATGGTTGAAACCACTTAGAGCATTAGACCACTTTCGATTTGAATACATATGGTTTTGATGCTATTATGATTTGAATAAATTAATTCCATAATTTTATATATTAATTTTAACGATGATATGAGTTGTTGCTTCACCGGTTACAATAACCTTTGTGCATAGTTGTTAGGTTCATAATTTATTTTTGTCTCATTATTTGATAATTCCATGCTTGGGTCAATATCTTTGATGTGTTATGCTTAGAAGAGCCATATAATAGTTGTGAATCAATACTTTAGTTTCGTATAACTTTCTTGCTAATACAATTTGATGGTGCATGCTTCGGTTTAATCTTTTGATGTGCCATGCTTAGGGCGTCCCAGTGATATTTGCGACTTTAATACATATAATAGGTGATGTCGATAAAACGAACGATAAATAATTCATGGATTATGTTTCATTTCAGTAATTGAATAGAAATAGTGGTGGATATGCTAAAACCCTGGTTACTGTCTTTCCCATTGATTTTATTTTATTAGTTTAATTTTATTATTTCGTTTTAAATTATAAAAATCCAAAAACATCATTACTGGTTAATTGATTGAGAATATTGATTATTGGTATTTCCACCGCTTCTTGTGGGAATGACCTATACTTGCCTCTGTCTACTAGTTAGTGTTAGAAAAAACGTTTTTAAAAAAAAAAAAAAATTAATTAAAAATGCATGAACCATGTTTTGATCCCAAGACCTTATGCTCCCTAGATGTTTTTTCATGTGAATGAATAAAACATTAGTCCCATATAGACTAAAACATTTAGAGTTTTAGACTTAAATAGCATTGGTTTAGCCTTAAGGGTATGGCCCTTTGGGTCTTTAGACCTTTGTGTATGGGGAAAGCCCTAGACTATGGCAAGGTTGCCTAAACCTTATTGCATTTCTTATTGCCTTTCCTGTTCGCGTGTGCCGCCACAGATAGAAGCACGCACGCCGCTCGGCTCGGCTCGGCGAGGGCGAGGGCGAGGGCGTGGGCGTGGGAGTGGGAGTGGGTGTGGGTGTGGGTGTGGGTGGGGTGTATCCGACCCATCCTTTTTTTTTTTACTGAAATTTACCACACGCTTCTCCCACACATGTAAAGAATTTTATTCTTTGCCTTCTCGGTTTTGGATATCCGACATCCTCGAGAAGCATCTTCTTTCACGCGTGTCACACGGTTTTCTTGACACCTGTACACACTGTTTTCCTCGAGAAGAATCTCGAAAATTTTGAATGCGTGTGCACTGTTCTTTTAACGCGATTTTTTACCTTACTTTTGCAACGTTCGAGATGCGTGAATCACGGACAGTCTGTCGTGCTTTGGATTCTCTTCCAACGTTCGAACATTTTCTTGCTATAAATACGAGTTGTAAACTTCATTTGTAAACCATACCTTTCGAACTCTTCTCTTCTGAAATTTTTATTCTTTACTTATGCTTTCGAAACAATTTCTTTTTAAGTTTACGTAAACAAAAATCGAGTTCTTATCTTAAACAAGTTGTAGTTTACGAAACATAATTTTGTATAACTACTTCTTTGTTTACGAAATTAGTTTACGTAAACTTTGTTTAACAGAAATTAGTTTACGTAAACATCATAGTTTACAGAAACATAAATTAGTTTTTATATTTATCTAAAACTGGTTGTAGTTTCGATTTGTGTTTTTGTTTTTTCATTTTTGCTGCCAAGTTCTAAGGGTTCTCTCTGTGTATGCTACACATAGAGGAGAACTAATGTAGTTGTATCCTGGAGGTAATTTGTAAATTTCTATAGCATCTCGGAGGATTAGCAGGCAATATTACCTTTAGCTCAGCGTATCTCATACGTGCCTCTACTAAGTTTATTGAGTTATTTGTTACTACTTTCAGTGTAATCTAAGTATTATTTCCCATTTGCATTCGATTATTGTAATTAATTCCAACAATCTAAAGGTAATATCGTGCCTTATTGTAATATTGTAATACTGTAATATTCTTTGTTGTATGAACATGGGAAATAATACTGTAGAAAAACCACCAAAGTTCAAAATGGTAAGGACTTTAAGAGATGGCAGTCTAAAATGCTATTCTTCCTAAACGACCAAAGGTTAGATGGATATGCTTTAGAAAAACCTCGAGAAAACTTCATCATTGGTAATGAAGATAAATTGGACAGGTGGAATAGGAAGAATTATTTGTGCAAGAATCATATTCTTAACTGTCTTGATGACTCCTTGTATGACTTCTATAATGCAAAAGAAGATTTTAATGCTTTTGATTTATGGGAAGCTCTAGAAGAAAAATATCATGTCAAGTCGAAGTGGAAGTAAGAAGTTCTTGATGGCTAAGTTCTTAGAATACAACATGACCGACGAAAAGCCTGTGTAGAACAGTTCGTCGAACTTCAACTCCTCATCAGCGAGATTCTTTCTCAAGGCATGACTTTTGATGAAGCTCTACAAGTATCGGCTGTGATTGAAAAGCTTCCACCCTCATGGAGCGAATACAAGAGGAGGTCACACACAAGACTCGTGAAATCACCATGGTGGAGCTTGGAAAAAGATCCAGGTTGAGGATCTTATGTGCAGCAAAGGACAAGAGCATGATGCTGAGCAAAAACATGTCCAACAAAGCTCATGTTTTGGACGATAAAGTCGCTTCAAAGAAAACTCCTGGAGAATCCAAAGAAATGGGTAATAGACGTAATAGACGTCGAAAACCCAGAGGTAACAATTTTAAGCCTAGAGGTGGTGTCACTAAGCACACCATCAAAGGCGACTGTTTTAATTGTGGTAAACCTGGACATATGGCTAAAGACTGTAAGGCCCCTAAAAGGATCAAATATGATCCAAAACAGAAAAATAAGGCAAACATAGTAGAGGACTCGGATATTTCACTAGCATGGTGTCCAAGTCGACCTTGTCTCTAGTATGACTAATGTGAGAGACTGGTGGCTTGATTCTGGAGCCACCAAGCATGTCTATAAATTCAGAATGCTTTCTCCTCCTATGCCATAGTAGGAGATGATTAGAAACTGTTCATGGGAAACTCTTCCACCGCGAAAGTGGTGGGGAAAGGCAAGGTCGAACTGAAGCTAACTTCAGAAAAACTAGCATTGAATGACGTATTTTACGTCCCAGACATATGCAAAAACCTTATCTCAGAAACCATCTTACTAGGAAAAGGTTTTAAGATTGTTGTTGAATCTAATACTGTTGTTATTTCTAAGCATGGTGAATTCGTAGGAAAAGGTTATGTTACCGATAACATGATTAAGCTTAGTGTATCTGATTTGAAATTGAATGTTAATGCATCTTCTTCGCTTATGTTTGTGACTTTTCACATGTTTGGCATGATAGACTTGGACATGTTAATCTCAAATCTCTAGAAAGACTTGCTAATTTAGGTTGCATACCAAAAATAAACTTTGATAAAAATCAAAGATGTGAAATCAGTTGAATCTAAATATACAAGAAAACCGTTTAATAAAAGGATTGAACGTAAAACAGTTCCTTTGGAACTAATACACTCGGATTTAGAGATTTGAAATCAACACCAACAAGAGGTGGTAGAAAATGGTACATCACTTTTATAGATGATTACTCACGATATCACAAAGTTCATCTTCTTAGAAGTAAAGATGAGGCCTTAGAGGCTTTCAAGTTTTATAAACTTGAAGTAGAAAACCAAAAAGGAGTTAAAATTAAAACTCTTAGGTCAGACCGTGGCGGTGAGTATGTGATACCCATAGGTGAGTTTTGTAAACATAATGGAATCATTCATGAAACAACTCGCACCATATTCACCAGAATCGAATGGTGTAGCCGAAAGAAAAATAGAACACTCATAGATATGGTAAATGCTATGTTGACAAGTTCAGTGTTATCTTCGAACTTGTGGGGAAGCTATCCTCTCTCGCTTACTATATTTTGAACCGAGTTCCATTTAAAAAATCTGATAAAACTCCTTATGAATTATGGAATGGTAAACAACCTTCTTATGCATACTTTAAAGTGTGGGGGTGTTTGGCCAAGGTGGCCATTCCTCTTCCCAAGAAAACTAAAATAGGACCTAAAACAATCGATTGTGTTTTCTTAGGTATCCTGAGCATACAATTGCATACAGGTTCATGGTCATCGCTTCTGACCATAATAACATTGGTCGAACACCATATTGGAATCTAGAGATCCTGTGTTTTATGAACACATATTTCCTTTAAGGTCCGGACCTCGGAAAAGGGTCCATGATGACCTCCAGATGTTCCATCGACTAGTCAAACTCCAACTTTGAGTATGAGACTGAACCAAGAAGAAGTAAGAGGGTTAGAACTGAAACAAGTTTTGGCCCAGATTTTTGACTCTTACGGTAGAGTCTGAACCCCAAACCTACAAGGAATCTATGACTTCTCCAGAATCTCCTTTCTGGGAAGAAGCTTCATTAAATGAATGGGAGTCCATTCAAAAAACGAAACTTGGGAGCTTGTAGACTTGCCTCCCGGAAGTAAATCCATAGGTTGCAAATGGGTGTTCAAAAGGAAACTTAGAACAGATGGAACTATAGATAAATATAAAGCTAGGTTGGTAGCTAAAGGCTATAGACAACAGGAAGGATTAGATTTCTTCGATACTTATTCACCAAAGATTCTATAATCACCTCGATTAGGATGTTGATTGATATAGCTTCAATTTATGATTTGCATATACATCAGATGGATGTTAAAACTGCATTTTTATATGGTGATTTGAATGAAGAAATTTATATGGACCAACCTGAAGGCTTTATTGTAAAAGGTTGTGAAAACAAAGTTTGCAAGTTGAACAAATCTATGTACGGTTTAAAAAAAGCACCTAAACAAAGGGCATGAAAAATTTGATCATGTTATGATAACTAATGGCTTCAAGGTTAATGAATTTGATAAATGTGTTTACATTAAATCATTAATGATTCACATGTTATTGTATGCCTATATGTTGATGATATGCTCATATTAGGCAAAGAACCTTGATATTATTAATACCATTAAAAGCATGCTTAGAGATAATTTTGACATGAAAGACTTAGGCCCTACTGATGTAATCTTAGGGATGAAAATCAGAAAAGATGTCTGATGGATATAGTCTTAGTCAATCTCATTATGCTGAAACCGTACTAAAGAGATTTAATTATGAAAATGCTAAACTTGCATCTACTCCTTTTGATCCCACTTGTAAATTGAAAAAGAACAAGGGTAAGGGTATTGATCAACTTGAGTATTCTCGCATTATTGGTTGTCTTATGTATTTGATGAACTGTACAAGACCTGATATTGCTTACTCGTGAGTAGATTAAGCAGTATACTTGCAACCTGGGCAGGATCACTGAATGCTCTCTTCAGAGTTTTACGTTACCCGAGAGGGACCTCAAACTATTGCTTAAGTTTTGGGAAGTATCCTGATGTACTGAAGGGTATTGTGATGCCAACTGGATATCGACTCAAGAGTGCAAGTCTACTAGTGGGTACATCTTCTTACTTGGAGGTGCGTGTGTCTCATGGAAGTCTACCAAACAGACATGTATAGCTAAATCCACTATGAAGTCTGAATTTATAGCCTTGGAAAAAGCTGGAGAGGAAGCTGAATGGATACGATGTTTCCTGGGAGGAATTCCACTGCCCAAGCTCTGTGTCTTCAATCGCAATCCACCGTGACAAGAAAGCTGCTCTTGGTTGCGCAAAGAACAATGTATACAACGGAAAGTCTATACATATACGAAGAAGACACAAGACGGTGAAACAACTACTCTCTACTGGTATTATCTCGATAGACTTTGTAAAATCCAAAGATAATCTTGCATCCTTTGACGAAAGGCTTAACCAGAGAGGAAGTTAAATATACATCGAGGGGGATGGGACTTAAGCTCATTGAATAAATCACCATGAAGGATACTCAACCTTGTGATTGGATTTCCAAGATCAAGGTTCAATGAGACAACTAATTTATGGTGATATTGGGAAAGCACTATCTTTGTCCCTCCCTATGGTGTAATCTGTGCGATAGTGTCTGCCTTGTAAATATAGGATGATATTTTGCGATCTTAATGGGTACCATGGCTTTGATTAAAGCGGGGTGTGGCAGACACTCTTTATGGACTCACCTTTGTGGATGTTGGAAGTGGGGCCGCTTCCTATGAGAATTTGAGCCGATTCTTTAGAGACATTCATTAAGTCCGGGATTTTAGCCCACGGCCAAAATGGGCACAACCGCAAGAGCTTGGCAGATGTTTTCATCGGTTGAGGCATCAAGTGTGGATGTTATTTCTGAATTGCATTCATTGTTGGCGGTTCAAGACATTGCGTTCACCGTATCAACAAGCAGTTCAGGTAACCTCTCACTAAGTTAAGGTTCAATCTTTGGGACACCTTAGCCTATATTGTTGCCTTATGTTTTCTCGTGTTTTATCGACATGTTTTATTATTCATGTGGGGGATTGTTAGAAAAAACGTTTTTAAAAAAAAAAAAAATAATTAAAAATGCATGAACCATGTTTTGATCCCAAGACCTTATGCTCCCTAGATGTTTTTTCATGTGAATGAATAAAACATTAGTCCCATATAGACTAAAACATTTAGAGTTTTAGACTTAAATAGCATTGGTTTAGCCTTAAGGGTATGGCCCTTTGGGTCTTTAGACCTTTGTGTATGGGGAAAGCCCTAGACTATGGCAAGGTTGCCTAAACCTTATTACATTTCTTATTGCCTTTCCCGTTCGCGCGGTGCTTCGCACAGAAGCACGCACGCCGCTCGCCTGCCGCTCGGCTCGGCGAGGCGAGGCGAGGGCGTGGGCGTGGGAGGGGTGTGGGTGTGGGTGTGGGTGTGGGTGTATCCGACCCATCCTTTCTTTTTACTGAAATTTACCACACGCTTCTCCCACACATGTAAAGAATTTTATTCTTTGCCTTCTCGGTTTTGGATATCCGATGACCTCGAGAAGCATCTTCTTTCACGCGTGTCACACGGTTTTCTTGACACACGGTTTTATTGACACACACACTGTTTTCCTCGAGAAGAATCTCGAAAATTTTGAATGCGTGTGCACTGTTTTTTTAACGCGATTTTTTACCTTACTTTTGCAACGTTCGAGATGCGTGAATCACGGACAGTCTGTCGTGATTTGGATTCTCTTCCAACGTTCGAACATTTTCTTGCTATAAATACGAGTTGTAAACTTCATTTGTAAACCATACCTTTCTAGAACTCTTCTTCTCAAATTCTTATTCTTTACTTATGCTTTCGTAAACAATTTCTTTTTAAGTTTACGTAAACAAAAATCGAGTTCTTATCTTAAACAAGTTGTAGTTTACAGAAACATAATTTTGTATAACTACTTCTTTGTTTACAGAAATTAGTTTACGAAACTTTTTTTAACAGAAATTAGTTTACGTAAACATCATAGTTTACAAACATAAATTAGTTTTTATATTTATCTGAAACTGGTTGTAGTTTCGATTTGTGTTTTTGTTTTTTCATTTTTGTCGCTAAGTTCTAAGGGTTCTCTCTGTGTATGCTACACATAGAGGAGAACTAACAAAGAGTTGTATCCTGGAGGTAATTTGTAAATTGCTATAGCATCTCAGAGGAGTAGCAGGCAATATTACCTTTAGCTCAGCGTATCTCATACGTGCCTCTACTAAGTTTATTGAGTTATTTGTTACTACTTTCAGTGTAATCTAAGTATTATTTCCCATTTGCATTCGATTATTGTAATTAATTCCAACAGTTAGACACCGTGCGATTGAGGTTATTATAATATAGGAATCTCCGGATCCTATCAGCCACACCCTACTGTTTTTACTTGCACAACAAAGCTCAAGTACAACAACAACTACGATTATAATCTCATTTTTTCGATGTCGAAATTATGTTTTCCGCTATCAAGGTTCGTCAAATCCAAATCTAATTCATTCAAATTTATGAATTTCTGTCAACAAATTTATACTCTTATTTAACCTAAAATTTGACTTTTGATCCCCATTGCAGTTGCCATTGTTTTTGATTCTTTTGGATTTCGACAAATGTAAAAACTCTTAAGCTGCTAATATTATTTTTATTTTAAAGAGGTAATGTTGAGAAATCAAATGAATAAAGATCTGTATGTCTCTTTATACCTCAATTAGTGGTTGTGAGACATAGAAGTTGAGATGTGCAGTAGACTTCAGGTAGCTATAAGTCATACAAAAAGTGTTCGAAACCACACTTCGTTCTTGGTTTCTCACCATGTCTAATTGAAAACACCATTGCTCTATAAAGTGCTCCTAAGTCACCTAATAAATTCATCATGTATTTCAATTAGACCTCCTATAAAATGTAAGCCAAGTACTTACTTTTGTTCATGCATGTGTGTCGGAGAGGGGAAATTAGCTGCTAGTGGTGTCCATTTAGCCATTCTTATAGAACAGGGTTTAATGCTTTAGCATCTGTTGTGCCAAGTTATTATTAAGGTGATTATTCCATGTTGGCAGGCCAACAAATTCTCCACTTATCATTTTAAAATTATAAGAATTGGCACGCAAAGTACCAGCAATAGAATTAATTTCTCTATTATGTTTCTTGGTCTAGGCTATACCTCTTGGTAACAATGGCAGTAACGGAAGTCTTCATTCACCAACTGTAGCCCCAAATTCTAGAGCAAACATGTTTGTTATAGATATTGTTTACTTACTGTGGTATAGACACTTTGCTGTATGTAAAAATATGTATTTGTAATTGAAAATTACTGAATGAAAAGTTCGATATGTTCCGAAACGGAACGCCAAACGCATAGCGCGTGCGTATAGACTACACTTTTCTATGTGTGAAAATAGGTATTTTTAATTGAAAAATTACTGAATGAAAAGTTCGATATGTTCCGAAACGGAACGACAAGAGCATCGTGCGTGCGTATAGACTAGTCTTTATAATAGGGATAACACAAGTAGTACGTAATTAATCTACATAGCTTCCTTATTAATGGAGATCAAATACAAGATTCACTCTTGTTGAATTCATATCTTGAAAGATAGATTGCAAGTTTCATACTTGTTTGAATTCAGATCCTATTGATTTGGATACAACTAGATTGATTTTGGATATTGATTCGTAAGATCGTCCAATAATTCTTCTACACAATTAGGTTCACAGACTTCTTAGTCTAAATATATTCATTGTGGTAGAGAAAGAGAAAAACTCTATATACATATTGTATAAGCTCGGAAATCTCAGATTTGAAAATTTTAATTTCTCTTTCTTATCCAATATATTTGGAAGGTTATTTAGGACAATAGAAAATCATGAAAACTATAGTAATGATTTGGAATAACTCGTCAAAACTTTGGACTAAATTATCTACTCGTCGAATATTTGGACTAATAAGCACTGGGATCAGGAGGACATGCCTAGAGGTTCCGAAGTCCAGAAAAATGGAAAAATGAAACTAGATGACCGGGAAAAAAGAAGAAGATTCCAATTTGCAAAAGATGCTAATTACATCGACGTAATAGGCAAACTTGATGTGATTACTTTATACTTTTGTTTATAACATCCGACCGGAGTCACCGGACGACCCTTTATTCAACTACTTTTGTTTACTTACCTCCTCTCCTCAGTCACTTCACTCGAACTTGGTTAAGAAAAAACTAAACGAGAGCGAGATGAGGATGTGAGAGCCAAATCCACAAGCACCATTAACACTCCACCTTACTGAAGCCTAAAACTACCTTATTCGTTGTCTCCGTCTTCTGCTTCTTCTCGATCAAATTTTACAAGTATTAAGCACCACACTAGTGGAACCCTAGAAGCTACAGTAAAAGATATCGCTGAATTTTGTTGACTGAATAGGTATGGTGTATCACAATATCTCTTTATTGTTCTTTGATTATGATATTATGTGTTAGAGCACTTCCTATGGAATGAACAAACTTGGAGTTTGTTCATTTTTCTCCCACTATGGAATGAACAACCATGAAAAATGGATGTTCAAATCAACAAATCTGATGCTTTGAACATTGAGTCGGAACATCCAGCGCACGTCTGTGGTAAAGACGGGCGTCATTTCTACCAGCGCTGTCGTCCGAAGCAAAAATGCAAGCGTTTGTATTTCCAATCACATCGTCATCATATATAGCGCTGAGTAGTCAAGATCAATAACGCCAACATCGGTCACAAGATGGCGCCAACAAATTAATCAAGGTTGCAAAACCCTTTGATCAAACGGCTACATTTTCTGAAATCTATAAATACTCCTCATTTCAACTTTAAATTCACACATTCTACACATTCTTCCCTCTCAAATCATCTACAAAAATGCCTCCCAGAATTCCTTCTGTTAGATTCACTAAAGAAAAAGATTTAGATATTTGCAAAGCCTAGGTTTTGCAAACACAAAATCTTGATATGTATATTAAATTATAAACTGGTTTGCAGAAATAATTCAGTCCTTGTTTGGACTCCAATAATGGCGTGACTAGTTTTCCGGGCAATTCGAAATATTCTCCATTGTGCATGGGAACCTGCCAATGTGGTGTATAAAAACAAACCAGATTATGGTTCCAAAGTTCCAACCATTTACCAATTGCCAAAAATACCCCTAAAAGACAAAAAGGCGAGAGAAAATCAAACTTCACTTCGCGGTCTGACAATTTGAATTCTTGCTTACATTTCTCTCTCAACTATCAGGCAGAGAGAGTATTCACATTTCACACAGAAAAATCCGCCATTTTCAAAAGAAAGAAACAATGAAGAGCAAAAAACCCATGAGCATGATGCAGCTCAAACTCTCTGTTCCTGCTCAAGAAACCCCTGTTACCAACTTTCTGTAAGTTCAAAAAAGCTTCGATTTTTACTAGATTTTCCATTTCCTTTTGATTTTTTTGTTGAAGTTTTTGTCTGGTGTTTTTTCAGAAGTGCTAGTGGGACGTTTCAAGATGGAGATCTATTGTTAAATCAGAAAGGAGTTAGATTGATTTCTGAAGAAAATGAAACTACTAGGGTAAGTCAAAATTGGTCAATATTTTAGATTTTCAGGTCAAACGTGGGGTTTTAATTGATGAGATTGTTGATGGAAAATATTTGTGGGTTTGTTTTAATTTTGAGTAGAAATCAGATGCGAAAGAGTTCGATATACAGTTCGTATTAGAAGATTTAGAGACAATCAAAGTTATTGGGAAAGGTAGTGGTGGAGTTGTACAACTTGTTCGTCATAAATGGGCTGGAACATTGTTTGCTCTGAAGGTACGTAGAAGTATATTCCGGCTTCCTTTTGTGATTTTGTTTTATACCGTTCAGCGGTGGTCATAAGTTACGTAGAAAAAGATGGTTAACTAGGAAAGGTGTAAATGAACTGTGCAAGATAATGTGAATGCATTTAATTGCACAGTGTTTACGAGTTATGACCACTAGTTTAATCAATGAGTTTCATTTAGTTAATCATTGGTGCCGCCGCTGTACCTATCATTTCGGAAGCATTGAATACAATTTATTTGAAGGGAGGTTACTTTTGGTAGAGAGATTTATTTGAAATCATGGATTGAATGCAGGTTATTCAGATGAATATCCAAGAGGAGGTTCGTAAACAGATTGTGCAAGAAGTGAAAATAAATCAAGCTTCACAGTGTCCTCATATTGTTGTTTGTTACCATTCGTTCTACCAGAATGGGGTTATTTCGTTGGTGCTTGAATATATGGACCGGGGTTCTCTAGTTGATGTAATCAAGAAAGTCAAAACAATACTTGAACCTTATCTCGCAGTTGTTTGTAAGCAGGTAGGAAGACACCCTTATGTTCAACATCCACGTTTTTACTGTCAAGAGATGAAGTTCTTGAAAACTGTTAAAAGGCGCATTCTTTCTCCTACACTGACAGTTTCTTTTCCAGGTTTTACAAGGACTTGTTTACTTGCATAATGAAAGGCATGTGATTCATAGGGATATAAAGCCCTCCAACTTGTTGGTAAATCAGAAAGGTGAAATAAAGATAACTGACTTTGGCGTGAGTGCAATGCTCGCTAGCTCCAAGGGTCAGCGGGATACATTTGTTGGCACTTACAACTATATGTCGGTATGTTCCCTATATGCTTCTTCGTATATGTTAGGGTCCTGCTCTTCTTCGATTCTCCCTCCGTTCATTTTTTTTTTTCAGTGTTCCATTCACGGGTGTCCATAAATAAGTGATATCATGCATTTGGTTTGTGTGTTTATTAAGATTCCGAAACTAGCTTCTGCTTTTGTGTAACATACTATATGGATCTCTATTCTTCATGCTGTACATAAGAATGTTCGGCACTGACTTATCTAGTCGTCTTGTTGGTTTCCATAGTGGACTTTTTGTGACCATTAGCTTATTTGCTGGTTTTCTCTGTGGTAGTTTGGTCAATTGTGGCCATTTAGCCAGCCAGCTAGTAGAAATATTTGCATGAAGCTTGTAGGGATACGTTTGGTCATTTTGCTACAGGATGTATTCTTTATCATCTTGTAATAGGTTTGCATTCTTATCAAAGCAACACTAGTGAATTTTATGAACAGTGATAATCTTGGAGCAAAATCCATTATACATAACTTGCTTTGAACTCCTGTGTCTTTATGTTTCAGCCTGAAAGGATTAGTGGAAGTACTTATGATTCAGTAGCGACATCTGGAGTTTGGGCATGGTAATACTCGAGTGTGCCATAGGTCGGTTTCCTTACATACAATCTGAAGATCAAGGTTCTCCTAAATTTTACGAGCTTTTGCAAGCTATTGTTGGAAAGCCACCACCATCTGCTCCACCAGATCAGTTCTCACCTGAGTTCTGTTCGTTTATATCATGCTGGTATGTTTTATCCTGCAATCTTGTCATATGTTCAGAGATTTTTGTAATTGAATATATTTAAAGACAGATTTTGAAAGATCGGATATCACATCATTTGTCAGTGCAGTCAAGCCTTTTCTTCTCAAATTCTTATGACATTCTATTTGCAGCAAATGTTGACAATATCTCTTCTTTGTTTTTGGCAGCATACAAAAGGATCCTCGTGACAGAATGTCATCTACAGACCTTTTGGTCAGTACTACTGAATTTTAGCATCGCCTCTTCTCTGCATCACTAATTTCTGTTAAGAACAAAGCATAGAATGTCGATACTCATCTTTTTGGTTAATCATGTGCAGAGCCATCCATTCATCAAAAAGTTTGAGGACAAATACATTGATTTGGCCATTCTTGCTGGTAGCTTGGAACCTCCAGTCAACTTCCCGAGATAAGTTTGTATCTCTGACAATCAATCAATCTCTGGAAATCAGAAAAAACAAAGGCACGTAAAGAACAAGCCGCCTGTAAGGCATTTCAAAGCTTGTCAGAATCGGAAATCCTATACATTCTGGCCATCCGCTGGATTGTAAAATGCTTTATAGAATCATTCTGGTAAAAGAAAGAGTATTGTGCGCGAGCAATGTTGTATTTCTAAGAGGGGTTTTTATATTATTTTCTATCCAAGGCATATATGGTAAAGACTAATTTCTGTAAATAAGAAATTTTGATAAATAATTCTCAATTTTCTTGTTACATGTGGAATCAGTAGTACAATAGTTTTACAATTTAAGAACCCATTTCTTCAAATGTGATGCTATTATCAGTCATTTCCTCGTAGCAAATCTAACATGGAGTAAATTTCCTCACCCTGTGAATGTGATCTATCACCAGCTACAAATGTAGAAAACTGGTCTTTATTAACGCTAACCATGGACCATGCTGGTTCTTTTACTACCCCTTTGGATTTCATATTTTTCCTCACACTGGCAGCTTCCTTCTGCTGCCCATCTGCTGCTAAAATATTACAAAAAATAATGTGAGTTCCTGCACAGTTCGGATCTATTTCAAAACTGAATCTTACTATCCTCTTTGCGCGTTCTGCATCTCTATGAACCATGCACGCTCTTAACAACGTCGACCAAACAACATCGTCTTGCTTAAATGGCATGCTAAGTATCATTTCCTCAGCTTCACTCAGCCTTCCAACCGGACACAGGAGATCAATCATGCAACCATAATGTTCTTTTCCTGCACTAATCTTGTACACCTTACTCATGGAACTGAAGCAGTGGAAACCTAGATCAACAAGTCCAGCGTGGCTACATGCACTTAGAATGCCGATGAATGTAACATCATCTGGTTTTAAGCCCTGTCTTTGATTTCTCCTCGAACAGATCGATAGCTTGTTTGCTATAGCCATGCTCAGCATAGCCGTTAATCATTGCCGTCCATGAGACAACATCTTGATTTGCTGTATCATTGAAAATTTGTGAGGCTTCTGATATGCTCCCGCACTTGGAATACATATTAACCAGAGCGCTATTTATCATTACATCGCGTTCAATTCCAATGGAAAGTATGTGAGCATGTACTTGTCTCCCTAGCTCAACAATTGCCGTACTTCCGCAAACACTCAATAAACTGGCAAGAGTAAACTCATTCGGTTTTGTTCCTTCTTTCCTCATCCATGATAAAAGCTGAAAAGCTTCTTCGCATTGGCCACCCTGGGAATACCCAGAAATTATCGTACTCCAAGTAACTACATCCTTCCTTAGCAACTCATGAAACACCACTAAACTTGAATCTAGCCTACCACACTCCGAATACATTTGCATGGTGGCATTGGCGACTGACAAGGAGTCCATAAACCCCATAGACAGACTGTGAGCATGTAACTGTTGGCCCCATTCAATTTTCGCAAGACCTGCACAGCTAGAGATGACTGCTGCAAAAGTGAATTCATTAGGACTAATATCTGACTCTATCATCTGTAGAAATGTTTGAAGATAAGTGGCAATTGTGGTTGTCCATGAAGCCACATCGTGTGTTCTCATCCTCCCAAACAAACACAACCCATATTCCAATTTCCCACACTTATTATACATAGCAGCCAGTGTATTTGCCATATATGAAGCAGAATCAACCCCCACTTTTATCGCTTGCGTATGAATCTCCCTACCATAATTCATAGCATTAGAATCTGCACAAGCTTTCACCGCACTAGCAAATGTATATGAATCACACTCTACATCAGATTTCCACATTTCAACAAAGTATCTTAACGACTCCTTATTATGACCAGCACGACCAAGTGCTGAAATAATAGCAGTCCAAGAAACAACATTCCGTTCAGGCATCTCCTCAAACACTCTACAACCCAAAGAAACGCAACCACATTTCGCATATATATCGAGAAGTGCACTCCCCACAAACACAGAGTTGACAAAACCAGTTTTCACCGAATACCCATGTAATAATCTCCCATAATTCAACTCTGAATTGCACCTACATGCCTTGAGTACAATAGCAAGAACAAACGAATCAATCATAACACTAGTATCGACCCACATACGTGAAAACAATGTAAGCGCTTCCGTTACATTGGACGCTCTAAGGTAACCTGGAATCATAGTAGTCCAAGAAATTTCATCTCTTTGAGGCAATTTATCAAACATTCTCCTTGCATCATTTATATACCCAGTTTCAATCATTTTTTTCAATTCATAGTTTAATTCCAGTACATTCACATGCATTTTCCCTGTTTGAAAATCACCATCCCTCCTCTCATATCCAGTATCATAAGCATAATCACTAAATAATGTCTGCTGATGTTTGGGTCTTGTAATAGTTGACAAAACCATTCTTTTACTACCACGCAGCATCTCAATGTTTTATCGGTTGATCTTCTTTAATGAGTAAGTTTATTCCATAGGACCATAGCAATGCCAATTCAGTGGGATCTCACCAAGGACCTTAGAGCTTAGAGGCCAAAACAACAACCCATTCAGCTGGTAACTTGGGGTTACAACATAGGGTAAAGAGGAAAAATGCCCCAAAATGGACTATCACCTTGTGGAAATGCCCCGGACGTTTAAAAATAAGTCAAAATGCCCCAATCTGTTAGTTTAGAGTTAATTAGTCAAGATGGGGCATGTTGACTGGTCAACGGTGTCTGGCAATTCCGATTATACCCTTCAATAGAATGAACGGGAATGATATAATTTTGGCCACGTGTTAAAATCTGGGATAATATGTGTCACCTCCACGTGTCGGTTTACCACACAAGTGAATAACACGTGCGGGGAAAATCTTATCCTCTCCTTATCTTCTCCCTAACCGAGTTTCATCCGCAAAAATTTTCAGACAGAAAAGAAAGCAGAGAGAGTGAGAGATCGAGAATAGAAGATAGCTGGTAACTGAAGATGAGCCTTCTCTTAAATTGATATTGGTGTTGAGTTATGAATAGAGGGAAGAACAGGTAAGCTCTTGACAACTTGATTTTCTTTCGGTGTTCGTGATTTTCGAATCAATGATTTTTTGTTTTTCAATAGCCGCTTAAATTGAACGCTTAACGAATTAAAATTAGGTTTTAGAGAAACCTAATTAGGGTTTCAGAGAAAGTATGATGCAAATTGTACTAGGGTCTAGTAGATGAATTAGGTTTCGGAAATTAGGGTTCATGATTTTGGGATTTTTCAATTTTTAGGTGATGAAATCGATTTATAGATTTATAATTCCAATCAAGTATCATGCTTCTGCTGGTAAATTCTTTTCTTCCCTATTTTTCTCTTGACTGTGTGCATGTTTATTTAATTTGAAATTTTTAATGTAAGTGTATCTTTTTACACTACTAATGTTGTCATTTTGGTTGTACAATTCATGGTTTTTATGAGATTTGAGTCGACCAGTTTCTAGAAATTTGAATCTTGTTTTGCAGTCAAGTACTAAAATGTTGTAGGAACTATCAGATTATTGAAATGTGGACCATAAATTGATTATTGATAATTTAAATGTGAATTTAAATGATAATTGTGAAACGTAAATTGATTATTGAAAAGTGTAGAAGGGTTTAATTCTGTTAGTTGATCCGTCCATTCGTTGCTGAATTAGCTTATTTTTTCTTAGTTGATCGGTCCATTCGTATATACAACATGTGGTCCTGTTTTTCATCCTAGAAACATTGATAAGCCACTGAAATCACTCGTAAGACACAAATTTGCAACTCTGGAGTGTGTAGCGCTAGTACAATGATTCTAGAGGCATGAACCTTACAGTGGACTGAATATTTTTTGAAATGTTGTCAAGTGGATTATGGAGATATATGACATTAAGGATTAAAATTGAACGCATCTGACATATGACCATAAATTAGCTGCTAAATCTAATGGGCTACGCCCAGTTTTCAATTGTCAAAAATATGACCACTCATACTTTTGATTATTGTGCAAAGAGTACTTATTGTTATGATTGATTGTTGCATTATGTTTATGGTGACCCAATGCTGCAATAGATTGAATTCTGTTTATAGAACTATAATTTATTACTTATTGAATTGGTTTATTTTTGTTAAATCTTTCGAAATGGATACTGAGAATAGAGATTTCTGTGTAAGCGGTATGAGTGGCCAGTTTTGGGACTTGCACTTTTTTTTCCGGAATGTGTACTGCTCATTCTCTTACTGTTTTGATTGTTGGAAGTTTTGTGTATCTTAGTTTCTGATTATTAATTTTCTTTGAGTTCAGATGGAGAACATGGCTTTTTTCTTGGCAGAATGGGGTTTGATGCAGTGCGCGGTGGTAATGTTCCATCCATTGATGTTGGTCGCCTCTGCAGTCTATGCAGTAAGGTGCATAGACTGAACAAGACCCCAGCCTGGGACAAAACTCTTGAGATTCATACAGGTGACACTGGGTCTCAGTTAATGTAAGCTTCTTCTCTGTAGTTACATTTTCCATACTAGATCAACATAATTGCACCGTGACAAACATGTTTGACGTTTTTCGCCAAAAAAGACAAACTCATCCATTTTATTTCTTATTTGACTTTACACAGTGATTTTGCAAGTTGTTGGTAAGCTTCCATGCTGGGGTAGTTGAAGATAAGCTGAGGGTGTTGCACGGATACTCCAATCCTAAACGTAGTGCCGTTGCTTTACTTGCCCCAGTCAAAAGGCTTTTGGCTTCATGATAAAGTGATGGAGAATATAACTGAATTATTCTTAATTGTGTTAGGTCTCTTTTCTGCAGTATATTTGATCTTCTCACTGATCATTGGTATAATGACCAGTGAATTCAATGAGCTCATGTAATTAATTAATTTGAAAGTAATTTATTTATTGAATAGAGAAATTAATTTGAACTCATGTACTTATGAGTAATTTGGAAACATCAGTGGATTTTCTGAATGATCTGTGGCCGTCCATTTTAAATTATCTGGCACGTGTCGTACTCTGATCTTTTAGGACACGGTAGTCATTTTCGAAGAAGTCAATGTTAGAGTCGGTAAAATTGCTTGTAACACGTACGAGTAATGTGGGTGTATTGTGAAGGATACCCGTTAGATCAAACTACACGTGGCGAACAATTGTTCAATCTAGTTCTGAAGGATAAAAATGTAAATTTTTCCCACGTGAGAGTACACATGTGTGCGAGTTTGACCAGTTAACTCTATATAACAGGAAAACTAACAGATCGGGGCATTTCGACTTATTTTTAAACGTTCGGGACATTTCCACAAGGTGATAGTTCATTTTGGGGCATTTTGACTCTTTACCCTACAACATGTGGGACCTGAACACCACACCAGTCCCAGAAGCAGCATTTTCTCATTTAGAAATGTGCCCAAGGCCTCAAAGGGATTCTTCCTATCAAGAAAAAGATTCATGAAATCCTTCCTTCAGAAATAGCTGTTAGGATTTTTTCCGATGATGATATGTCAAAAATGCTATGAGCCTAATGATTTTTAAACTCTTCAGAAAAAATAGAGCTGAAAGTCCAGAGTGGAGAGACGAGACGAGACGACCAGCGGGGAGATTTTTTGCTCTGCGGATCGGCGATAACAGCTTAAAAATAAAATTTGCAGAGATAGAAAAGCAAATTATACTAGTATTAATTAGTATCATTTTTATTTATTGAAAACTAGTTGGATTCTGAAAAAGCGAATACCCTGTTAATGCTGAATCTCACACTTGGCAAGTCTGTGTATATATAGGACTCATTTAGCTGTTTTTTGTTCAAGGCACTTCTATTTTGGTGCTGATTAATCCTAACCATCTCCATGTTGTTAATATCTTGTTATTCAGTTGCCCGCCTATTATTGGAGGAATGCAAACCACGACCAAGTCAACCGATGGTTGACTGCCACTGTGATAGGTCAGTAACGTCAGTTTGAACTTTGACATGTAGATTTGCTTGCAAAGAGTTACCACCTAAACTGGCATTCCGGGAACTGATGTTGTAGTTATGAAAAGAGGGGCCCTGACCAATAATTAGAGATGTTTGTATGCTAAATATACTAGAACATAAACATTGTGTTTTCAAATATACAGATACACCTACTGGCAACAATTTAAGAAATTCTGTAAAGCTTAAACATACACATAATTTGCTTTCAGCCCCCTACTATTTTCAGCTTCTCTGCATCTTTAGCATATCAGGATCCCTGGATATTTGTTAAGCCAATTAAAAAACTCTTAATTTCTTAATTTTATAACTTCAAAAAAAAAAAAAATGGAAATAAAAGAGATTCTGTGCTGGTCAGTACCTCTCAATGTGGTTCAGTATTTTAATCCTTGGCCCAAGAGGGATTCCTGCCGTCGCATGATGACTGCACAAAGTTAAGACACGATCAACTTCAGCAAACACTAAAATCACTGAAAAAACAAAGACATAATAAGTAAGATATCGTCAAACAATACTTGCCTTTCTTTAAGCAAATGCATAATATCATCCGTTAACAAGTTTTTCTTGAAGTTATGCATAATACCGAGTATGAAAAGAGTATTAGAAAATGCTAACGAAAATGTGACTGACACTATGTGTTTAGTGCAATGATGGAGGAACTCCTACCATGGATTCAAGGATTATTTATTTGTGGAAAAGTTATGCTCATCATTGGAGGAGAGAATTGCTTGTGGACTAATCTAACGTTCTTGGGCTAAATGGACGTGGAACGAGAAGACATGGAACCATGTATGGGAAACAAGCAAGTCCAGTAAGGAAAACAAATTAGCCAATTGCTATGCCACAATTACGAAAGTGTTAGATCAAAGTTATACCTCATGCCCAACAACTTGACAAACAGCAAAGAAGAGACCAACTGCGATTGCATCTGGGCCGCAATGAGGAGGGGACTGTGTGTGAACGTTTGAAACATGAAACCAGAAGTAAAACCTGCAAACGCTAATGAAACGTTTCGTTCGTTTAGGTACAAATAAGGGTGCACACGGTACGGTTCGGCTCGGTTCTTGCCGAGGCCGAGTACCTGTACCTCCCTAGCCTCGGTTCTCAGATTTTGTACCGCTACCTGTACCTGTGTCCTCGGTTCCGGTACCAATCGGGACAAATACGGTACCAGCCACGGTTCCGGTACCACTCGGTTCTTTTCTTACTGATTCTCGAGCACAATTTCTTGTTGTACCTCACATCAACAGTAGCAGCTTCATCATCTTCTCAGACCCATGTTCAAATCCATTTAATCTTCTTCCTTCGATTTCATCCATCAAACACATTCATCAATCGAAACCCATTATTTATCAACCCTAATTCTTCGATTGGAATCTCTGAAAACCATGAATTTGAGTTCAATCTCGGCATTACCACAAACCCATTTCCCTTGGCTTTTGAAATCATCAAGAACACCACCAGCAATTTCAAAATCAAACCATACCCATCTTGAATCTATTGCATATCCATTGTCTTATTATCCTGTCAATCCACCACCAACCCTTCTTCTCTATTTCACACATCCAATTCAAAATCCCATCAACAGACTTCAATCAATTATCTCTTTTCTATAAGTTCCATTCATTCAAAACCCTTGAATCATCCACGGCATAAACATATCTAGCTTCTTCTTTTACGTCTCTAAATCACACCATTAACAATCCCTTGTACCATTTCGATCTGCTTCTGCTCTCATATTTCACTTTGAACAATCGTCCCTAACTAATTATTTTATATACACCATCAGATTAAATCTCTAAATCTAACGGCTACTACTAATCGGTACAGACGGTACGGTTCGGCACGGGACTAGGTCAGGACCGTGTACCTGTAACTCCCTAACCTCGGTTCCTATTTTTTGGACCGGTACCTGTATCCCATTCCTCGGTTCGGTACAAAACCAAGTACGATTCCACCGGTTCCGGAACGGTCCGTCGGTCGGGCTCGGTTCCTGTGCACCCTTAGGTACAAAGATCATTAATCTAACTAATATAAAGAAAAGACCCTTTTTTCACACGTCCGACACGTCCGACAGGAACTTATCATATTACCCCTCCGTGTTTTTCCTTCTCCGACTATTGTTCGTCAATTTCACTCAGTTGAGGGGTACATGCATAAACCGTATTCTGTATCGGTGTTTTATCCTCCCAAAATCATACTCACAGACACAACCCATAATGGTTTTCTCCTCCTCTCAAAATCACATCGTACCTTTCCTAGATCAAAATAATTTCTACCCAATTTTTTTTACGAAAGCATAAATTTTTTCCGCCCAATTTTTTGTGATTCCGAAGCTGATTCGACCTTAGAGAAGAGATGTGATGGAAACCTAAGTGAAACAGATGCTCGAAATTGGTAAGAAATTCATTTCGATTCATTGATAACTACAATACCCAACTTTATTTCGGTTAATTATGTACTAATATGCTGATATTGATACTCATTTTAGGTTACGAACTAACAGTTACTACTCAATTTCAGCTGAAATTTGGATTTCATCATTTAAGTTTACAAACTACTCGATTTCATTAGTCATAGCTGAAATTTGGATTACATTATCAGTTGTTCGACAAATTCCTAGGAGAAATTCGAAATGACCAACTCCTTAGCTCTTTTGGTTTCATGTAAACTTACGATTAACCGCTTTATTTCCCACTTGAAATGTGAGTTTGGGACGTTGTGATTTGTGAGTTATGTACAATGAGAAAATGATATTATTCTCAGTACACAAACCTCAAGTTCAGTTTAAAATTTCAAGTATGTGCAATGAGATTCGGGATACAAATGGTTTACCTGCAATGTTCCACTACCACCACGGCACCACTGGGGCACTGCGTCTGCTGTCATCACAGACTCTAACAATTTCCCACGGATCAGATGTATATCATGTATTCCAGTGACAGTCGAAACTTTATCCGTGCATGTGATATGTGATCAAATTCCACAAAAGTGACACATGCTTTGTTGTGTTATACAGTACTAGGCCAATAGGAATTTAGTTGAATGTGATTCTGTTGGGAATTACCAATAGTTGGTGCTATTGATCTAGGTGTATCCATGGTGTCCAAAAAACTATCAGAGCAAATGTTGTGTACGAAACATGCTTTCATTGTTATAAGTTAATTTCTAGAATTTGATATGGATATGCTAACCTGTATAATACTATTACATTATTTTGGCATCACTTTCATTTAAAATGTTTTATGTAAATGGGTCGTTGATAGTAAACATTAGTAACTTTTTTAACATCCCTGTCACTTATCTAAGATAAAAAATTTCTATTTACAGAGCCTGATGTAGTAATGTACTTAAAGAAGCGAAGAAGAAGTTGAGCTTCGAACTTTCAGGTTGGAGGTAAGAATTGTGTTGGTCATCTTTGACTTCATATCTTTATCCCCCTGTCAAACATGGAGGTACTATATGTAAGGTAGAAGTCGATTTTGCACTAAAAAAAAAACAAATTGGTATCATTCTGTAACTTCAGAAATAGTTGTAGCCTTATCAAAGTGGATAGATAACATGAATATGTGACAACACCCAGCAAAAGATTGCTCTATGTATGTACCATGATACAGATCATGTTAAGTTCCTGATGTTGAGTACTATGATGCACATTTATATAAGAAAATGAAAGACCAATTCCTTAGTGGGTACTAGGAAGTAGATGTTGCTATCAAACTTCAAGTTTGAATTTCTCCTTTGCTTAAAGATGTGGATGAACTGGGTTAGTTTTTCTGGGCGGAGGTTCAAGTCTTCCTTGGCCAGTATCTTCATATCTGTGTAGTGTGTATTGATTGCGAACTTACATACTTAAATGTACTTTTCTGCTCATTAGGATCAGTATTTTTGCTGCTATACTATTTCAATGCATCCATGATTTGAAAAAATACGTATCAATATGTCAACTGACATATAATATTTTATTTTGGTATTGGAAAGCAGCAGGCTACTATTATTAACCTCCGTAGAAACCCCCAATGGATAGAAGCTGAGGAAGGTGTTGCAGAACCTGCAGGTTGTAATGGAAATCGTGTGTGCCACAAGATGGAAGTGAAGGGTTCTATTATGATGAAAACAGTTGGTATGAGAACTCACGTCGAAAAATGTCTTTGATACTATATATTGAATTCCCACTTTGCATACGAATATACCAAAAGCTTTTTGAGTAGGTACATTTATTACCCAATTTTGTGAAGTCTCAGTCGCAAGCATGTTAATATGTACCTCTGCGATCCCAACCTTTGTAAAAAGGAACTGTATACAATTGGGCTTATATAATCAACACAACAAAGTTTTTGGTACGATGTTCTATAGCTAATTATGTGATTGTTAATAGAGGTTTTGGTCAAGTGTTTGTTGGTTGATTCATGAATGGGAGGCAGTCGCATCGCACATGCGTGTTATACTAGTATTTATAAGAAAAAGACAGTGAAAAGCCAATTGTTTATCAAAGCATGATGATTTTAATGAAGAGAAACAACAAGCTCAGCGTTGAATACTCGTTTACTTGAATCCTAGGTGTCTCTATTTTATATATCATTTGCAAAGCCTTGAAACTTATATGCTTTGGGAAAGAAATCACCAATCAGGTTTAAAGTGGTCTGCCTAACATCCTACTCTGGATACAAACATTTTAATTTCTAGTTGGTTCTTGCCAATTCAATGAGCTCAAAATTACAAATAAATACATGAGATAGATAGGTAATTTACCTAGCCTCGGTATCGCCTTTCCCTCCTCTAATTCTTTTCAACGCACAAACCATAGCGCCATTGGTGCCCCTCAAAATAGCGATACTACGGGCTTTGAGCAACGTAGTTCTGCCGAAAATCTGTAACATACAAGGAGCCAATCGATTTGATGCAACTAATGTTTATCAATCTCTAAGAAGAAGAAAACAAAAACAAAAAGAAATAATTTTATATTCATAAATTTCAACTCTTAACTTGGGATAAAGATATGAACATCACCTCAGAAGGAAAAAGTTGACGGGCCACTTCAGACTTGGCAAGGGTTCCATAGAACAAACCCTCAGCAGCTCCTTGTAAAGCACGGGTGGCAGCAATAGCAGCAGTTTCAACAGGTAAAGGTTGTTTACAAACCCAATCTTGGAAACCCTTTTCTAATTCCCCCCATTTTGTTTGAAGCTGAGTTAATCCTGATTCAATACCATTTTTCTTAAGTGGCAACGCCACTGATCCACCTCCCTCCATCAATTACTGGAAACCCTAATCCAATAATAATACTGATAACAAAATCCTTCTTTCTTCTTTGTTTCTGCCCTAGCTTTAGGTGAAGAAACCTAAGAAAGAGAGAGGGAGTGTGTGCAT
Source organism: Papaver bracteatum (assembly GCA_023529315.1). Lineage (NCBI taxonomy): Eukaryota > Viridiplantae > Streptophyta > Magnoliopsida > Ranunculales > Papaveraceae > Papaver > Papaver bracteatum. The sequence goes on along the minus strand of JAJJWX010003401.1, from coordinate 73,510 downwards.
CATCAGTATATGCATCAGTAGTGCAAGTGGCAAGGGTTAAGTGTCCCGGCTCGCCAATTGAATGTACATTTTAGTACTGTTTGCTTTCACGGAGCAGAACTTTAATTTGGACCCCCACGCCTGCTTCGAATTTTGTGCTATGGCAAGAAACCCTTGATGGATTTCCTACAGAGGGTCTGAAAAAAGGTGTGACATTCTTCTTTCAATTTTGAGGGCTTAAATCAGTTTGGAACAACAGGAGGCTACATAGCTTATTTTTCTGCATTGCAAAGTGGTTGATCTGGTTTGGAATCTACTGCTGCCAAAAATAGGATAGGCTTGTATTCTTTTGGATCTTGGGTGTTCTTTGGGATTCTTTGTTCAAGTGGATCCCCATTAGTGGGTTTGGTTTTCTTGATTTGTTTATTGGTGCCTTCGAACCAGAGTGGCCTGTCTTAACATGGCCAAAGAAAGCCTTGTGCAGTCTGGTGTTCTTCACCCGACTGGATTAGCTTAACTTTATCGCTAAAATGCATATATCAGTTCTCATTTTTTGACAATAGGCTAATTCAATAAAGAAGGGTGTCACGAAAAAGTAAAACCACCGAAATACAAACGAAAGCAAAAATTACAGACTCAGGATGACTGCATCCCAGTTACAGATTAAAAATGAAAGACTACAACTACTAAACAACTTTTTGTTAACATCCCAATTAAAAAGAGTACATTTGATGGGAGATTCTCTGGTGCGACGAAGATTCTCAAGAAGAGTTTTCATATCCTCTAGTGATGGTAACACCTAAGATTATAATGGCAAATTTCCTGCTGTGGCACTATGGTTAAAGCGCAATAACAGAACATTACTAAAAACACAACTGCTGCATTCCAAGTGAGAATTCAATCTAAAGCAAGCATCATTCAGTGAACTTCAGCGCATGACAAAAGCTTGCGTTCTCAGTAATAGGGTTATACCTACTATTACAAATAATTACATTTAAGAAATTCAGTAAAACTTACTTCTGAAAGGTTCCGAAATTCACCCAACAACAACTTATATATCCCTCTACATAATATATATCTTGATTGTTCACCATCAGTTTCACACAACATGTATGTTTTCAGCCTCCCCGCATCTTTCGATCCCTAGGTATTTTGTTAAAGTGAACATAGGAAAAATTTACAACCTCGAAAATAATAATAAAAAGAAGGAAACTTCGGGCTGTGATCAGTACCTTTCAATGTGGTTAAGTATTAGAACCCTAGGTCCGAGAGGGATTCCCACAATTTCAAGATCCCTGCACATAATTAAGACAAGGGGCATACGCTAATAACACATGAAAACAAAGAGATAATATGATTTCCTCCAATAATGCTTACCTTTCTTTAAGCAAAGGCATAGTATTGTCCGTTAATAAGTGTTTCTCATAATTCTGAAGGCCTAGGTTCGACAACATGCATCTTGTTCTGTCATAGCATGCACCCTCCAGTACTACCGGCTGCTGGGAAGAGTTGCGTACCTGCAGATATGAAAAATCAAGCAGAATATAAACTGCTCAATCGAGCATGCACTATTACAAAATGTTATTCAAAGAAAGACTGAAAAAGGAGTATCCACCACTAATACATATACACTTATGGAGACACTTAAAGTTTACACTTAAGTGCAGTTAGTTTATTATATGCTAAAGAAGTAGTTTGCATCAGCATAATTAGCAATGGCGGAGTTTTAATTTTCCAGGACATGTTTACTCATTAGGATCCTAGAAGATGGACAGTGGTACTAACTGTAGTTTACTAACAACTAAAGACAGATAGTTAACAGAACAACCGATAATGTTCACTGGTTTTATTAATTTTTAGAATTCAACCATGTTTATATCATATGGTACATTGTACAGCTTGTTAGCCTTTCCATTGTCGAAGATCTAAATAGGAAACTTAATCATCTACAAACATATATATGCAACCATTTCCATTCTTGTCAAAGTCCATTGTAAAAACACAGGCAAACTCACACTGAAATCTGCACAATATGCAGTACATATGCTGACACACAACCACCAAGCAAAACCAATTCTTGGAACACATGTTAGACAAGTCATTATTGTTGGGCCGGTCACAACATATGGTCCAACAAATGGTGCATGCCCCTTATCCAGTAGGGGGGTCTAAATAGCACATGTCCTAGCTTGTAAGTTTTAGTCGAGCCTTTTTTTTTGTGAAGAAGAAAGAGAAAGAGAGGAAGAAGAGAAAGAGAGTGAGTGAGGTAGAGAGATTAAGCCACCAATCTTTGGTGAGTTTGGAGTATCTTGAAGAGAAGGAGAAAGGGTTCTTAGCTAAGGATCTCTTGGTTGTTTTGGTGGAGAATTGATTGATCAATTTCCACATCTCTTCAAAGGGGAAAAATCTAGGGTTTGTCAAACCCTAGTAGTAAGTATCTCAAATCACTTCTAATTCTTAAATTGATAGTGAATCTCATATTATATATGAATGAATTGTTGATCCATCCTTAGGGGTGAGTGTAATTAGGCAAATTGATATCCAAGTGCTATAGGCACCTTGAGGTTGTTGTTATCCCCAAATTTGGGAGAATTGTGTGTAACCCATTATTGTTATAGCCTTTCCATTGTCAAAGATCTAAATAGGAAACTTAATCATCTACAAACATATATATCCAACCATCGAGCCACGATAATAGTTACCTATTCTTGTTGCTTCGAAGTCCAGCAGACAGTTCCACATGGACCACATCACACTAGCTACCCACTTCTAAGATGTTTCAGAACAGATCTACAATAGATACTAGAATACTTGTGAAACACAGGCAAACTCACACTTGAGCTTTACATCTGCACAATATGCAGTACATATGCTGACACACAACCACCAAGCAAAACCAATTCTTGGAACACATGTTGGACAAGTCATTATTACTAGATCCTTGACTCACATTTTGCATGACGATGATATAAAAACTATTACAGAAACTAATAAACATGAAAGCCATTTTGGTACATAAATGCGATGCCATTTGTGATATGACCCAACAAAAATAAATAAATTAAGGAGTAAAAGTCCATGAGTCAGACTGTGAAGCCTGGTAAATCTTTCCCACACATGCTTACCTTGTAGAGAAGACCAGCAATAGCCGAAAATCCGGCCCCATATAAGATTGCATCTGCAGCATTAGAACCCCGAAAGTTCCTGACCATATCAAACATGAATCCCGCACAAAAACTTGCCACCATTCTAGCCTGGAGATCTTCTTTCCCTCTAATTCTTTTCATAACACAAGATGCACCACCACTGGTGCCAAATAAAACAGAGACATTTCGAGCTGCTATCAAACCAGTACTACCATAAGTCTGTAAAATTCAATGAATCAGTCATGCATCGACATGTCATTATGCATAAACGCAACTAGATATAGAATTGGGGGTTTATAATACATGACCTCATTCAAAGGATTCAAATTACTTACGTCTTTACACAGAGGAAGGCTTCCTAGCAAAACGCCGGAAGCAGCTCCAAATAAAGCATCCTTGGCAGCAACAGCAGCAGCTTCAACAGGTAATTCCCCCCATTTGGTTTGAAGCCGAGTAATTACTGATTTGATGTTTTTTTTTTTTTTTTTTTACACGATCCGCGGCGGGATTCGAACCTCTGACCTAACAACTCGAGAGTTCGACCCTAGCCAACTGAGCTAGCACCAGTTGGTTATGTTATTGTTGTTAGTAGGTGTCAACACCACCGCTCCTCCTCTTCCTCCCTCCATCGTTTGGTAAAAACTCTTCTCCTTCGTCTTTTTCTTTCTTCGTTTGTTTGTGCCCTAACTTTAACGCAGAGAGGGCAGAAGAACTGAAGAAGGGCGGGCTACTAAACCCGCACTTGGGGTTGGGGTGTATGGGTATTGCCACCTAGAGTAATATGATAAGGGATAACATAACCTCAAACCTCTGACTCAGACTTAACCTCTGATTCGGACCCATTTGAATCAGGGAATAAAATGCTCCTGACTCAAAAAACAAACATATTGAGTCAGATCCAGATGTATCAGGTGATATCAATCATATCCAAGACAACTCAGGTTCAGACGATTCAGGCGAGTTAGGAAAAAACAAACATGGCGTAGGTTATATTTTTAGAGACTCAAAATTAAAATTTACTTTCTCTTTTTAAATGTCAAAAAAATGTCATTGGATCCTCTCTTTAAATAAAGTAAAACTTGCAAATGCTTAGCACGGACAAAAAAGAAAAAAAAAACTGACTGATACTCAGGCTCGGTTGGGTATAAAGGCAGAAAAAAACAACCAACACTTTCGGTTTTGTTGATCAAAAATTAAAGTATTCGAAGTCGAAACCATAGATTTGACAGGGTTAGAAGTATAAAAATCTCTTGAATATTATTGCAGAAATAAATATTTTATCTTTCTTTATCAGAGGATATTTTTTTATTAGTGGTGAATAATTAACACCAATTGTTTATGAATTTCTCAATAAAAATGAATATAATATCAAATTAATCCAAAACCACAAAGTACAATTTGGGGAAAAACTAGTATTTGTCACTTTGCAGTTATTGTCATTACGTCAAAGTGGCAAATATATAAGTGGTAAATATGTTATTTAGCCCGTAATACCTCGATTTCGGCAGTGGTTGGCCGATTGGAATATCAGTAATGATTTGTTATTTCCTAACACCGAGGCCTGATGGGTTCACTTGACCGAGATGTAGGAAAAATTCTCAGTTAAGTTTGCTCGGCCGAGAGTAGTCACAAGATGGGTGACCTCTCGGGAAGCTTCTGTTGGATGACCGCAGTAGTGTCGTTAAAAATCCCACACTGTTGGATAACCACAGTGGGTAAGTGAGAACAATATCGGTGTTAGTTGGGATACAAATGGGGACGGTTCACTTGTGCTCGGGTGAGTGAGTATGCTAGGACATTGAGCTAGATACTGGTCTCACAAGAGGCAAGGAACGTCTACATTACACCGAGGCCTTTTCAACATAATTGGCTCCAGAGTTGGCAGAAAAATCTGCAGTTAAGCGAGCTCGGGCAGGAACAATCCTGGGATGGGTGACCTCCCGGGAAGTTGATGTTGAATGACCGCAGCGATGCCCGTTAAAAACCCACACTATCGGATAACCGCAATGGCTAAGTGGGGACAATATCGGTGGAGGGACGGGTCATTACAAATGGTATCTGAGCCGACGACGGTTCACTTGCCGAGGGTGGGAAGGTATGCTAGACGGGGTTGGTCCAGGTGCTTCTCATGAGGGTTTTGGAACATCGGAGATCTGGGCTTGAATAAATTCAGGAGCCGAGGACGGCTCCAATTTAAGGTGGTGGTATTTTAATACCCCGATTTCGGCAGTGGTTGGCCGATTGGAATATAAGTAATGATTTTTCCTTTCCTAATACCGAGGCCTGATGGGTTCTCTCACAAGAAGCAAGTAACGTCTACATTACACCGAGGCCATTTCAACACAATTGGCTCCATAGTTGGCATAAAACTCTACAGTTAAGCATGTTCGGGAATGAGCAATCCTGGGATGGGTGACCTCCCGGGAAGTTGATGCTGAATGACCGCAGCAGTGCCTGTTAAAATACCCACACTGCCGGATAACCGCAGTGGCTAAGTGGGGACAGTATCAGTGGAGGGACGGGTCATTACAAATGGTATCAGAGCCGACGACGGTTCACCTGCAGTGGCTAAGTGGGGATAGTATCGGTGGAGGTACGCTGGATGGGGTTGGTCCAGGTGCTTCTCATGAGGGGCTTGGAACATCGAAGATCTGGGCTTGAATATATTCAGGAGCCGAGGGCGGCTCCAATTTAAGGTGATGGTATTGTAATACCCCGATTTCGGCAGTGGTTGGCCGATTGGAATATAAGTAATGATTTGTCATTTCCTAACACCGATGCCTGATGGGTTCACTTGACTGAGATGTGGGAAAAACTCCCAGTTAAGTTTGCTCGGCCGAGAATAGTCATAAGATGGGTGACCTCTCGGGAAGCTTCTGATGGATGACCGCAGTAGTTCCGTTAAAAATCCCACACTGCTGGATAACCGCAGTGGGTAAGTGAGAACAATATTGGTGTTAGTTGGGACACAACTGGGGATGGTTCGCTTTTGCTCGAGCGAGTGAGTATGCAAGGGCATTGAGCTAGATACCGGTCTCACAAGAGGCAAGGAACGTCTACATTACACCGAGGCATTTTCAACACAATTGGCTCCAGAGTTGGCAGAAAACTCTGCAGTTAAGCGTGCTCGGGCAGGAGAAATCCTGGGATGGGTGACCTCCCGGGAAGTTGATGTTGGATGACCGCATCGATGCCCGTTAAAAACCCCACACTGCCGTATAAACGCGGTGGCTAAGTGGGGACAGTAACGGTGGAGGGACGGGTCAATACATAGACCAACGCGATATAGTTGTGATAGGAACTTCATTGCTCGATTTTAAGTACAACGTCTGGGGCTATGTCTAAGTCGCTCGATGCTACGTTCGTCGCTCAATGACTTACCATCCAATTGTTAAATCCATCCACTATAAATATTCAATTCCAACTTCATTTTAACTCGCACCTATTCCATACTTGTCATAATTTCGTTTAAACTATTGTGTTTTTGAAAAGAAAAGGTTATATTAAAGAGAAAAATATTTACAAGATCAATCATAGGTCACTCACATACACTACATGTGAATTCCAGTATCCCAATGAAAAAGAATTTGGTTAACACTATAACCTGTAAACACCTCATTCTCAAAACACCATAAAATGATCGTGTTTATAATGACCAAAATTAACTCATCCACAGGCTTATGTCTCCTACCAAACACTCTTGAGCTTTTCTCCTTCCAAAGATGCCATAAAATAGCATAGTTAACCAACCACCAAATTTTCCTACTTTTACCTTGTAGATTATTCATCCTCCAAGCTTCAAAGTGATCCATAACAGTATAAGAGAAAGTCCAAGACACTTTAATTGGCTTATCAAAAAATTTCCAAACCTGTGTAGCAAAAGAACAATGCAAAAATATGTGGTATGCAGTTTCCTACACCCGATGACAGTAAACACATAGCTTTCTCTTCACATCAACCCCTTTGTGACTCAACATTTTTAATGTTGGTTGTGAATTATGAAAGTTAGCCCATAGAATGAAGCTAACTTTAGCAGGAATATCCTTCTTCCATAGAAATTTCTCAAAACTGCAAACTGACTTGTCCTCCAACTTTATATTATAGCATTGTTTCACTAAAAATTATCCCTCCATTGTTAGATCATCTGCCTCTTCTGAAAAAATCTGGAACATGTCCCAACTCATTGCAAATACTATCCCACTCTAGCTGCTCCTGTGCATTCGATCTTCTTATAGAGTAACACTGGAGTCTTTAATTAACCACCATTTCAGAAATAGTTGCATTATTTTGTTACACAACCTTAAAAATAACTAGAAATCTGTCTTTTAATAGACCATCTGAAGTCCATTTGTCCATCCAAAATCTAATGGATCTCCCATTACCCAGTTTAAAAGACAATGCATCATTTATAAAAGAAGTTGATTTCAAGATGTTTTTCCATAACCCCCTACCTTGAGGTTTTTCATCATCACTTGGAATTAGACATTCACCATTATTCTTGAATTTATGATGCACAGTTCTTCTCCGAAGAGCCTTTTTTTCCTTTCTATATCTCCACACCCACTTTGCCTTCAAAGCCTTGCTGGTTAGCCTTATATTTTTAACACCTAATCCTCCTATCTTCCTTGATTTAAAATCTTTGGCCAACCCACCCAAAACATCTTTCTTTTCACTACACCATTTTTCCGGATTAGCAACTAAATTTCGCAATAGCTCTTAAGCAGTTGCGAATTCGCAACTAAATATGCAACGGCTCAAAAAATAGCAACGACTTTCTGCAGATGCGAAATTGGCAACTGCAGCAAGCAGTTGCGAAATTTTTAGAGTTGTTGCAATTCGCAACGGCTGATAGAACCACATGATTTTCCTGCTTGTGTGCAAACTAACACCCAAATTGCACATGTGCGATGAGTTTGAGTGGATGGGAACACTATTTTTGATGGTTAGGATTTGCTCTAAAAAAATGAACGGTTAGTGATTAACCCTATCCTTTATCCCCTAAGAGAGAGTGAACTAGTTATTATCTCTGCCTCCATCTCTGTTCTCCATCATCTTTCTCTTCTCCCTAGCCTTCACTCCGTTTTCCTCTCTGGTCCAGAGAAAAGAAAATCAATCTCACTTTTGTAATCATAAAAATACCACCATCATGAGCTAAGTTTGAGAAAAATATCAACACATGTCATTTCTCTTAAATCTTTCTCTGGAAACCAGTTGCAATTTCAAAGTAAGGGTTTGTAAAAAAATAAATATGCCTTGCGTTTTGACATAATTCAAGATTTGGGTATTCTTTTCGCATCGAAACTAAAGTTCATCGATTGCTTCTCACTCTCTAAAACATCGATTCATCTTCCAGATCGAAAACCCTAATCCACTGCTACAATTTCTCAGTATTTTTTCCTCTCTTAATAATCAAATGATAAGTTATTTTGTTTTGTTCATTGTTTAGATTTCTGGTTTGATAAATTCAAGGATGTGTTAGTTTGCAAGGTTAGATTTGAGGTTTATCGTTTTTAGCGAGATAATGTTAGAGATTTTTTTTTCCTCTCGAAAATTTAACGATTAAGCTATGAATTATGTTTTTTTTTTCATAAATTGATTATTTTCGTGAACTAAAAATTGATTTTTTGTTCTTCTCTCGTGAACTACAAGAGCATTCCTGACGTTTGTAACCAAGAAGGTTGGTTAGGTTTAGGTTTTGAAAAGTTTTATGTATCTGTTATAATAAGTTTTAATTGATCTCATAACTAATTCTAAACATAATCTTCATTTTCATAAATTTGGGTTAATGTCCTAATATTGATGGGTTATTCTTTTTTATTTTGCAGGAATTTGGTTGTGCAGCATGTTCTAGAGCATCATCCTAATACTGCAAAACTTATATGCAATGAATTTAGGTGTTGGTTTTTTCGACTTTCTAAGATGGGTGTAGAGGAACTAACTGGTGGTACTGAGGTATGGGTCTGTTTGAGTGTTTTACATGGATAAATGGTGTTGTTACTGGTGGATCTAATGGTTTCGAGATGATTTGAGAAGTGAAGATGGGTTCAGAGTGAATGCGTCTAAAACTGGTGATGTCTGTGTTGTTGTTGGTGATTGCTTGAATGGGTTATGGAAGCTGTGGTGGTCCTATAGATTTTGTAGCTGATGTTGCAGTTAAAGATGAGTTTGTTGTTGCTACAAAAGGTATTGGCTTGGGTCTATAATGCACAATGGTTGTGTGCAGGATTAATGGTTTGATATGAGTGGAAATTGAAGCTGCAATGGAGAAATTAGTTGATTGAGATGTTTGAACCGGTACAGGGTCAGAGTGAGGATATGGTGCTTGTGATTTCAGGGATGAATATTGTATGTTGATGAGGGTTGATGATGTGGATAGAGTCAGAATCAAGACCAGAGACAAGGAATGGAGTATCTGAAGCTGTTGTTGGTAAATGGTTGTGCTATGAGTCTGGTGGTGCAGCTCAAATCCGAAAAGGGTGTTGTCGAGTGACTGATTGATATAAGAATTAAGACACCAGTGGCGATATGGGTTTGCGACGGTGGTGGAATTCAGAGAAAGCTCAGATTGTGAAAAAATGAAACAAGTTGGTATTGCTATTGCAGAATTGTAATGAGAAGATAGTGGTGATAGTGCATATATGGAGGTTGAGGATGGATTAAGTACTAAGATCAAAGGAGTCTTCTGCTGCAGAAAATATGTTGAGGCAATAGAAAATGATTTTTGTAGGATGGTGTTCTCATACAGAGATTGTAGGGACTTAGGAGGAAAGATGAAATGAACTGAGCATATGAGTTTGATGGGAACAGTTTCAAATGGATTTGTGAATGTATGCATTGCATGGAAATAGAGTGTTGATGTTGTTGAGTTATGTTGTAAGAATACGATGATGGATTGGAGCTGAGAACTGAAGGGACGGTAAATGAATGTAAGATAGTGCATGGAAGGAGTGAATTAGACTGAATTCTAGTGAAGGGAGTCATGATAGCAGTAATGAACCAAGTAAGTTTTCAACTGACAAGCCAGAGTCTACATGGACCTGGTTTTATGTTCTATGGCTATCCATTTGTTGCTTCTTATATGATTTGTGTTCTATGCAGGGGCAGAGCTAGGACGTACTAGTTTATAATCAACATTCCATCTGTATTTATTTAATGTTGATATTTCCAGTTATCATATGGCATTTTTGACTACTTCGATTGTAGATGTGATGCCCTCGCTATTATAAATCACAATGACATTTATGAGTAGAATTGGGCGTACATACATCTAACCATGTTCATATGGTGGTTTGGACAACCTATCAAATTTAATTGGGCATATGGACAGCTCAGGTTATATGATTTTAAGTGTTTTCCTTATGTTTATGTCATCACAAATATTATCAGATGCTATTGTCTTAGTTGTGCAGGTCACTGTAACGTATTCGTTAATGATCTTATCCCTCCTTTATTTGCATTTTTTTTTCTTATTATCCAAGTTGCTCTTAAGTTCCTCCGATTCATCCTATGATTTTGATTTCTCCCTTTTGTTAGTTTTATTTTTGTAATTCAATAATCTTTGCATGATTTTTCATTGTTACAGAGATGCAAGGGTTATGTTGTATCCAAATACTGGACGTTCAAAATATATTGGGTTTGTACTTTCATATTTACATTGTAGAATACTGACCTTCAGTATACTTTTTTGCGAGGTAATGATCATTGTTGCTGGGTGATAAGTGAAGTATTTTGGTAAAAACTAAAAATTAGAAAGCAGGGGGCAAATTTAGAGAAGCAGCAGCCGTTGGGAAGAGAAGAAGAAGAAGAAATCATCCATGGGTAGAAGTAAGTTTTCCCCCAAACCCTTTTTCTTTTCTTGTGTATGATTATTGCTTGATAATCTTTAGTAGTTACTATGTTGACCAGCTTAAATGTGCCCCTGCTTTCTGATTCTAGGTTGCACAGCCTTTAAGAGAAGTATGTTATCTTCACATGAATATCTTTAATCTAATTGGTATATCCCTGACTGTTAAGATGTGATTCCTTAGTGACTGGGAGCTGGCGACTTTTTTCAGATCTAATATGGTTGTTTGTTTTTGTAAGATCTAATATGGTTGTTTGCTTTCAGTGACTAGGAGCATGAATATATTTACAGGCAGATTACGAATAATTTTTACCCAAATTCAAGGTACTGTCGTGGTGTACATGACCCAAAGATTAGGATTTATGATGTTGGCATGAAAAAGAAAGGAGTTGATGAGTTCCTTTTTGTGTCCATTTGGTGAGTCCCCTTTCTGTGTCCATTTGAGAGTCAGGGTACATCCTTACCATGTTTTACGTATCATTAATCTCTTTTTCAGTAACATCATATCTTTACATACATGTGATATGTTACGATCTTCCTAGCACTTAAGAGATCTTTCTCATAGGTCTGGTAGAACAGGACGTGCTCGAAAGATGGTGAAATTCATACCCCATGCTGACATGTATGTGTTATACTGTAATTCTATTCATATACAGTACTGGAAACATAAAATTAGAACATATATACCAGTAATAACACATCAGGAAAAACGAAAACAAAAATGATGCGACTTATGTAATAGGATTCTAAAGTAGTAGTTAGTGTATGTCTCTATGCTAGCATATATCATCTCTATAATTTGAACTCATATGTGAACTCATAACTGAACTTTAGAAACTTACTGAAATTTTCTATCTTTTGGTTGTTCATATCATTCTTAGGAAACTTAAGAAATGTCTCATGAAACTGAAATTTATTGGGTATTGATTGTAAGTTATTGGCCTGAATATTTTGTTCAAATGGAAGACTTTGTTGTTCAGTGTGGCACTCAAAGAATCTCTCAGTGGTATTCTTCCTGGATTTGGCCTGATTTTTGAAACTGAACTTCATTGGGTATATTGATTGTATGTTTTGGCCTAAATAAAATGTTCAAATGGAAGACTTTATTGTTCAGTGCGCACTCAATGTGTCTCTCATGTTAGATTTGGCCTGAAAATGTTATAGGGAACTCTTGACTAGGTCAACAACAAGTTGACTTGACCTTTTTTTTTCTGTTGCAAAAAATTAGCAACGGCTGGAAACAGTTGCTAAATTTAGAACCAGAACAATTAAACTGGTTCCGGCTAAGTTTAGCTGTTCTATGTTTTTTTGGTTATAATTTTTGCAACTGTCCTAGAAAAGTTGCGAATTTTCAATTTTGCAACTGCTTGAAGCTGTTGCGAAAAAACATAGCAACAGTAGGCAACAGTTGCTAAACCTATTCGCAACAGCCAAAACCGTTGCAACGCAGGAAAAAAATAGCTGGGTGAACCAAAAACCGTTGCGAATTTTTTTCCACAACTGCTCAACGGCTTCCTGCTGTTGCAAGTCCCTTTTGCAACTGCACGCAGCCATTGCTATTCCGGAAAAATGGTGTAGTATTTATTCTCCTTTACATCCCAGAGAAAAATTCTCATCAACTGAGTAAGCTTCAATTTTATACTTGCTGGCATATTAGTAAGTGATAAGAAATAGACAGGCAAACTTGCCAGGCAACTCCTGATCAGCACCAACCTGCCTGCTTTATTTAAAAACTTTTTTTCAAGTTTCCAACTTCTCTTGCATCCTCTGAACCACATCCTCCCAAATTGAAACATTTCTTGAAGTTGCTCCCAAAGGCAAACCCAAGTATTTAATAGGAAGTGCTTCCACTTTACATCCCAACTCCAAAGCCATATCATGAATGACCTCATCAACACCAACACTAATCAAAGAACTCTTTTCCAGGTTCAACTTCAATCATGTTAGCATCTCAAAAGTGTTAAGAATAATTAACAGCTTTCTCATTTCCTCTACCTCAGCATTAATGAACAACAATGTATCATCTGCAAATTGCAGATGAGATATCACAATTCCTTCTTCCATTACTTGAAATCCATGAATTTGTCCGCTATTAACAATGTTGACACCCCAATTTCGCACCCTCCATGGGAAATATCAGTCCAATACTTCAAATCCAAATACAAGAGAAATTCTTTGTGAAGCAATTAAGGATTTCCATATCCTTTAAATCAAGCCCACAAGCTCTACCCAATCAAGCCCACAAGCTCTACCCAATCAAGCCCACAAGCTCTACTCAGTCAAACCCACAAGCACGGCTCCTACCCATTTCATTATCTTTCCAAACCTGGGAATTCCTGCTATCACGTTAAAGAGGAGAAAAATGCAAAGTCAATGATGAAAGAACGGAGTCATTTGGAGTTCGTATGCAAAAGTTACGAGAAAAACGAGAACTCAGAAGACGTTAAGGGGGCGACCACTTTTTCATCCTCCCCTTATCATCACCAAGGCTTTAATTAGTAGGACTAACTCTTCATATACGTGTCATATGGAAGAATTTTTCAAATTTGGTTAAAGAAAAATAATCAAGTGGGACCCACATCACATGGGAGAGTTAGTAAGTGTTGGAAGAAAAATCATTTTTCTTTGGTGGGACCTACATGTGTTGAAAAGAAAAAAATTCCTTTTCAAAGGACAATTGTTTTTCTTCACGCATGCATTTTGGCATCCGGATTAGGCCCAGGAAAAGAAGGAATGCTGTCGGGGATTTGCGTATATAAAAGGAGGTCGAATGAAGACTTCAAAACACATTATTTTCTCTCACAGAAACCTCTTCCAACACCATTTTTCTCGCTACTCTGTCTGAGAGAGAAAACACTCTTTATTTCTCCTCATATGTTCTAAATCTCTATGTGTTTTGTGATTTAATCAAAGAGAAACCAAGTTTTCTTTCTTACATAATAGTTATTATTGTCCTATACATTTCTAGTTTATTTCCAGAAAACCCAAAAAAATATAAGTAGAAGTATCAAAATCAAGTATCGTCTTTAAGTTCTTAAAAGATTAGCATTAAATTGCTGGTACTTTAATTACTTTCTGCATACTTAACAGAAGCGAGAAATCATCGTAAGAATCTTTCCAAGTTTCCGTATCATATTTCAGGTATACTAATTGCCTATATTTTCGGTAATTATGTAGTTATACGGGAACGGAATGGTTTTTCCATTTCGTAGTAACACCGCAGCTACTCTTTACATTACATAAAAAAATAATTATGTTTTATTATTAATTTTCCAAATGGGATAAATCAAAGTGTGGGTATAAAGCGGAATTCCCTCCCATATTAGATCCATTGCCAAGAAAGTAATAATAAAGCAGGCAATTGTTCAAATCACTATTTATCATTGTTCACTATTCATCCACTATTCAGTTACTATTCAATCACTATTCGTGAACATTGATAAAAATAAATTATAAATATTTCCCCTTTAATCATGAAGTAGAGGCCAATCTTACGATTGGGCGGCTGATGGGTGCCTAACACCTTCCCATCCCGTACTAGAATCTCCTTACCCAAACTCTCTGATAGCAGACCATAAATATGGAAGTCATAACTAGGTTTTGTTTTCCTCAAAAGAATTCAAACTAGTTAAAGGGTCCTGACTCCCCTTAGTTAGGTGGCGACTTCAAAACATCTCTTTTCCTTGCAGAGATGGCCCTCTTACTAACGAACTAGTAAGAAATTATCTCTGCCAGACCCTGTGTGATAAACATCCACGAACGGATGAGAACATGGACCTTGCCCCATAACAATTATGGACAAAGAAGAGACCGGCTCGCTCGACCCGTGCATAGGCCCCGATTTCTACAAACAACATCATTCACCAATTTAGATAAAACTTCACCACTAACAGAAATAAGAAAGGAGACAAAGAATCACCTTGTCTCAAGCCTTTTGAAGGTTTAAATTTCTAAGTTGAACTCCCATTAATTTGTTGAAGAAATGTACCATATGATCCAAGAAATCCATGTCCTACCAAACCCATGCTTTTCCAAAATAAAAATTAAAGTTTTCCACTTTATATGATCAAAATCCTTGTCCATGTCCACTTTGCACAAGACTCCGGGCTTTTTCTTCTTCGACCTACTATATATACATTCACTAGCAATCAAAACATCATCCATTATTTTCCTATTCTTAATGAATGCCCCTTGAAAGTAAGACACCAATTTAGGCATCACATTTTTCAGTCTATTAGCAAGAACTTTAGAGAGAATTTTGTAAGCACTGCCTATCAAACTTAAGGGTCTAAAATCCGTTGGCGCACAAGAGTCTTCTTTTTTAGGAATTAGAGACAAGAAAGAACAATTTAATCTCCAGTCCAAGCTCCCACACCTGTAAAATTCCTCCATAAGCTTCATGAAATTTCTTTTATTATATGCCACCAATTTTTATATAATTCCATTGAGAACCCATATGGACAAGGATATTTGTTAGCAACAGAATGTTTGATAACTCCATAAACCTCCTCCTCTGAAAATTCCTTCTCCATCCAATCCTTCTTTACATCAATCAAACAAGGAAAGTCCAAATTATCAAGAGTAAAAGAAATATCATTTTGTTCAGCAAACAAATTAATGTAATTGAAAAAGAGGGGTTCTAACAACCACACCCAATATTTCGATTAGAAATTTGTATAGACAAACTCCAATATACTTTTATGAGAATCAACTATACAGTTAGACTCAATCAATAAAAAGTATATCAAAGAGTTTATATCTCTATCTCTCGATTTAAATCTTACTCAAGCAAACTGAGAGTCTCAATTTAAATATTAGAGAGATAAACTTGGATGGTACCAAAGGCCAATATCCAAGTACCAATCAATTTAAATCAACAACCAAAAGGTCAGATATTCCAATTGATTGAACAACGCACAACCTGTATTATATTAATTATAAAGATAAATAATATAATGCGGAAAATGAAATAACACAGACACCAGAATTTTGTTAACAAGAAAACCGCAAATGCAGAAAAACCTCGGGACCTAGTCCAGATTAAGCCGCTACAGACACTAGCCTACTCCAAGCTAACTTCAGTCTAGACTGTAGTTGAACCCCAATCAATATCACACTGATCCAAGGTACAGTTATGATCTTACGACTTTGATCCCAGCAGGATACTACGTACTTGATTCCCTTAGCTGATCTCACCCAAAAATAAGAGTTGCTACGACCCAAAGTCGAAGACTTTAATTAAAAAATCTGTATCACACAGAAAAGTCTACTATAATAGATAAATCCGTCTCCCACAAATATACCTACGAGTTTTTGTTTCGTCTTTTGATAAATCAAGGTGAACATGAACCAATTGATAAACCAGATTTATATTCCCGAAGAATAGCTCCGTATTATCAATTACCTCACAATAGTCTTAATCAATGCATCAAAGAAAGATATTGTGGAATCACAAACGATGAGCCGAAGATGTATGCGATTACTTTTTATCTTGCCTAACGGAGATATAAATCTCAAGCCAATTATTACAATTGTACTCGTATGATAGAAACAACAAGATCATATCACACAACTATAATAAAAGTAGTATCGGTCTGGCTTCACAATCCCAATGAAGTCTTTAAGTCGTTAACCTGGTGTTTATGGGTAGAAATCGTTTCTGCCGATTTTGGTAAATTCGATAGGTGAGTGAAAAACTGGTTTAAACCCTAAACAAATGTGTAATTGCAGGAAATCCTACAACTACACCCTCAGTAGAATTCATAAAACTTTAAGAAGTTTTTGATGAAAAATGACAATTTACTGATTAAGATTCTCAACTGATTACAAAGAAATATGTTAATGGAACTTAGAACAGTTACAACTTTTTATGTTCTCTCTCCTAAGACCTTTTCTAATACTCACTTCAAGAACCTCCCCAATTTAACATTTGAACTACTATATATAGTGAAATCTGTACAACTGTACATAGCTTGCGAAGTATCGCGACTTCTATTCGTAAATTTATTCTATATTCGTAATCTTCTCACACTTTTCCCGTGTTTCTTCTATTATCACATTATCTTGTGACACTTTTCTCTTGTATTTTTTTACTATGTTCGTAACCCAATATCTTGCGATATTATGTCCCTACATCTTGCCTCTTCTCATGTCATTTCTGCGAACAAGTAATGATCGTGAGAATATAACCGTTACTTATTCTTTTCGGAATTCGAACACGTCTTTTATAACCGTCTTTTCCTAATTATTCCCTTATAAATACTCCTTTTATTCCCTTCCTTATCTTTTTTACCTTCTCTTTTTACTTCTGCAACTTCATCTTCTTCTCACATCACATCTTCAGTTATCGCCTTCTCTTCCTGTTAATCCCATCATGAGTTCTCCGAGGTAATTTTCTTTTATCTCTCGCATCTTTCATTTGTTTATTTCTTTTATTTCTGTTTAATCCATTGTTTGACTTTGATTTCTTTCAGCGAAACTGCTCCTCAGGTGAAATCTTCAACTAGAAGTTCAAACTCTAACTTTCGAAGAAGAAAATACGAGAATCAAAAGGTAGTTAAAATACTCTTTCTTCCTTCTGAAACAATATTTCTTTTATTTATGTTTAATCCATTGTTTGACTTTGATTTCTTTCAGCGAAACTGCTCCTCAGGTGAAATCTTCAACTAGAAGTTCAAACTCTAACTTTCGAAGAAGAAAATTTGAGAATCAAAAGGTAGTTAAAATACTCTGTCTTCCTTCTGAAACAATATATTGTTGCCTCAGTTTTTAATCTACATTTTGATTCGTAGGTCGGTGAAGAATCCAACCTTACCAAGAGATCTCATATTATCAAATCCAAGCCACCAATTTCAATCAGTGATTTCCTTCCTGTGATTGATAAAGAATTTTCCTCTCCCCCTCGTGAAATCTCTTCTTCGCAAACTCCTGCCTCTACTCCATTACCCAGTTTTCAGTCTCCCACCCCTGTCAATTTATCAACACTTCTTCAAGATCAACCTTCGCAAGTTACCTTCTCAACCCCTTCTCGTGAAAAATCCATTTTAGCTCCTAATCCTTTGAGTGCCGTTGCTCCAAGAAATTTACAACTTGATCTTATTCCTTTGAATTCTTCTCCCCTTCCTCAAGAAGTTCGAGATGGAATTTATTCAGCTTTCCAGATGTTATCTGATGTTTTAAGTAATACTGCGAGGTCTTCTGTATGCGTGTCGTAACCACAAAAAATTAATTAATACTTTACTACCTAATTAACAAGTAATATAGGGTAGTCAAGATCGATCCCACGAGGAGCACGAGATTATAGTTGTAAAATTGTCACACAAAGGGGGGTTGAATTGTCACAAAAAAAAGCAATTAAAAATATAAAAGAAATCAAAAAGAGAGATTAGATCAAGGAATCCTTCTTCGCTGCAAAACAATGATTAAAGTTATGTTCTTTTCCACTTCTTATTAGTCACAAATTATCACCAACCGTAGGTATAGCAGCTAGATCATTGCTAACCCCAAAATCCCTTATATCACCGGATACAGAAGTTCTTGACTACCGGATTCTATTCACCAAACCACCTAGTAGTAGATCACTCAAGATGTAATTTAGTTAAACGCATTAAGATTTATGAATTTATTAGGTTGATATTAGTAGTTAGACTCTTAGATCAAGGTCCACTTGCTAACGTTGTTTTCACACACAATTGCTCCACGGAATCCCTCCGCAAGGTCTTGTGTTTTCTACTTATGTAAATAGTCAAGAAACGATTACTTATCCCCTAACTTTCACTAGATTTAGATCAATTAACAAATCAATTTAGCGTGCACTCTAAACAACCTATCAATCAATCATGAATGTATAAACATTCCTATTAGTAAAAACAAACGATAATTATGTGAAAAACTTCAAAGTAGAATTGAAACAAAACTAAAATCATATATTAAGAACTAGGAATTCATCCTCAATCAATTTAGTTACTCATGATAAGGAGTTCACACAATAATAATAAAGAAAATAATTGTGTGTGTAAAAGTGTATCAATGTGTATGGAAGTGTGTATATAAAAGTAGAGAACTTCTCTATTTATAGGCTTCAATGTTCTCCATATCTTCCAAGGAATAGAATCCCTTTCCTTTTGTAGCTCAACTTCCAAATCCAAGTCTTTCTCAAATCTTCCATCTCCTCTTTCCAAATCCAAGCCAAATTCTTCATTCAATTCCAAGTCCAAGTCTTCACATCCCATGGGAGAAATCCACACAAAATTCTGCAACTTTGGCTCGCCGGAAAACTGGGTTTTTGGCCGGAAATAGACCGAAATCCGTCGCCGCCGGCCACCTGAGATTCTCCACCGGTGAAGGTATATTCCGTCCATCAACCGTTATGACTAACGGTCAAACGAGTCAACCGTCAGTCAAACAGATAGTCAGCGGGTCAAGGGGAGAGTATTCAGACATCGAGTCAGCAGTCTAACTCGGTCTTACTCAGCTGATTAAATGAGTCTGGTTAGCGAGTCACTGGGTCAGATCAGCTCATCCCCGGTACGAGTCAACTCACCGGAATAGAAATCCGACCGAGTTCCGTTTAATTATAGGACTTTCCCAGGCCGATTTCAGGTCGTTCTTCCCCTGCGACAAATTCATCAAATAAGCCTAACATTCATCTATGTGATTCAGCTTCACTTTGTTCAGCAACAGGGCATCAAATCATCACCAGCTCTTCCATGATTGCCATTAGTTCCAACTATTTCCTAACCTTGCAGTTGCGGTACCTAGATTCAGTCCATGATCTTTCAATCAACAACAACAATTATATCTTCCTCCTCCTTATATCGACAACGAATCGAACCCATCTTCCATATCATTACCACCATCTTTAATAACTCTAAGATTCAACATCTCTTTCATTTGCTCGTTTTACTAGAAATAGCTTCATCTCACCACCAGCAGCTCTCGGATCCCATTTCTTAATCTCAACTCAACCACAGACCCATCGAATCATCCTTCAACAGCAGAAACAGGGTCTTGAACAGCATACCCCATTCTGTAGTTCGCCCCATCTGAGCTTCAATTTCATTCAATCTCATACCGATTCATCACAAACCCATCTATAATTTCTTACCCAGTTTAACATTCATCCTCAATTCGAACGGCAACAGATCCCATTCTTCCAACTATTCTTGCTTCACCAACACAAATCAGTATCAGCGTCAGTTTCACTGATTTCGACCACCACACCATCATGTCTCCTCCGATAAAATCGATCCACAATTCCATAAACAAATCGAACCCTATTTCCACTTTACTCAATCTGAATCTTCAATCGGCAATAACAACTCTGTCTCTTAATCTTTCAACATGAATCGATCCCCTTTGTTTTCTTCTCGAACCCTAGCTTCTAAAAACTCTCGTGCTTATCAATTTCCTCTCAAGTCTCTCAGTTTCAGCATCGACAGCTGCTTGCACAGCTTTTCTCAATTTCAGGTACTAATAATTTGGGAAAAGAATGTCTTCTCGATTAGGGCTAGAGTATTAAGAGTTGGGTCCGGATCTGGGTATTACCATGGACCGTCCAATGTCATCCCCTAATTCTTAATACAAAGGTGCCATAAGTATGTAACCTGGTGCTTTTAGCAAACAAAAAACAGTCAGGCTATCCCTTAACCGTGAGCTGTCTGTATTTAATACTTCTCCAATAGAAGTGACCCTTAACCGTGGGCTGTCTCCCGATAGTATTCGCCTAAGAAATGACAATTATGCCTTTTGTGCTCAATTTTGGTGATTTCCTCTTTGTTTTCTCCGTGCGACTCCAGAGTACCTAATAACTCAAAAACACACGTAAAATACAAAATTTACTAGAAAAATAGCAAAGAAAGAATAAACTACTAGATAGTAAATACGGTGTATTCTACACCTATCATCTTCAAATGTTCTCGCAGTCTGAATTTTGCGAAATGCTCAACAACTTCATCAATCCTGATATTTCTATTTCACGTCAAGCCCTGGAAAAAGAAGTTGAATTGCTTCACCAAACTCATGAGTCTTTGAAAGCGGAGTGTGAGAATCTTCGTAAAGAGAATCATCAGCTTCAAAATGATTCTCTAGATTGTGCAATCCTTCGTAAGAGGAATGATACATTAAAAGGTATTACTATTATCTTTATATTTTCTCCTTTTGTTTGTTTATGTTTCTCGTATGTTTGAAACACCCATTAAAACCCATTCCCCTTTATAGAATCAATCCAGGAATGTAGAATGTTGGTACTTCATCATGAATCAGACGCAGAAGAATCTCAAGACAAGCATGAAAGTCTTTTGAACCAATTTTCCCATTTATCTAGTCTTCATTCATGTGCTCTTGATAATTTAGATGCACTTTTCCAAGAGAATACCCAACTAATTTACGATCAAAAATTTTTGAACGATGAAATATCTAAGCTCACTTCTTCTTTAACTAAAGCCGATTTAAGAATAGAAACCATATTAGAAGAGAATGAAACCTTATCAGAAGAAAGATGTTCATATTTGAATAATGGTCGTTTCTTCGCAACAATTGAATATTCTTCAGATTAAATGTTGCGCTCAAGAAAATCTCTTTTATTTGTTAAAAGGTGAACTTGAGGAATTAAAGAAGTCTTCAGATGCAGAGAGAAGTTCTTTTGCTGCCGAGAAGAAATCCCTTCTTAATAAGAATATAATCTTGAGCACTAAGAGGAATAAACTTAAAGAAGATTATTCCCAACAAGAAAACCTTAATGCAAAACTTGCGAAGAATAACAAATTTCCTCTTTCCAAAGATCAAAAGCTTCAATCTAGACTTGAAGGATTAGTTGGTGATGGTTTTGATAAATCTATGGATCAAATGAAGAATTGTTGTCTATCTTTAGCTCAATTTCTTACTTCACAAAGAGAAGGTAGTCATCAAAATTTGACTGCCTTTGATATACCTTTAAATTTTGTTATATTCGCAGAATTGATTCTTTGAATTTTATTTCACTCGCAGAATCTGAGAACAATCTTCGCAATGCTAAAGCTGGATTGGAGACCTCCTGTTCTGATCTTCGCAAGAAGAACGCTTTGCTTTCTACTCGTTTGATCAATTCTCGTGATCGTGCCAACCTGAGATTCAACCATCTTGCTTATGCCAAAGATATTGAAGATATTAACCACCAGAAAGCTCTACTTCGCGAAAGTCATCTGAAAGCTCAAGTCTTCATAAACAACATTCTCTTAAAAAGATCTTTGCCTCCAGTGAAAGTTGAACCTCCGGAAATATCTGATGATGAAGTTTCTCGTGATCCTGATAGTGACTTTGATTACGAGAGTGATGATAAAGGACTTGATGGTGAAAAAGAATCTATCCCTCAAGGAGAAGCTCCTGTTGAAGACTCTTCAAAGGGTAATGTTTCGCAAGAATTGAACACTGCTGATGATCCTACTCATATTAAAGATCCAGCACAAAGTGTTGATGGAGAGCACTAAGCATGATAAACTTCTTTTACCAAGTTATCGTTAATCCTATTGTTTTTCTTTCTTTTGAACTCTTTCTCTTGGTTACTGTTGGTTCTCTTTTTACAAACAATTATGCTTACTGTTTATGTTCCTTAAGAAGTATATTTTATATTTTGCGATAATGAATTGACCTTTCTCTAATTGAATACTTTCTTGATTTGCATAAATTGAATAAATTGATCATATGAAGTGAAATAACATATCTTAAAGACTTATCTTAGTATTCCCTTTCCCCTATTATTGCTCTTCAGGTGATCAATTGTTGTTGTAAGTATTAGAATATCTGCCTCCGTTTAAGTTGCGAAGTTTCAGGTTGTTGCGAAGTAAATAAGAAATCTCCCCCTTGAAGTATAAGAAGTATGAAACCTCCTTGAAGAATTATGAAACATCCTTGAAGAAGTATGAAAATTATAAAACATCCTTGAAGAAGTATAAAAATTATGAAACATCCTTGAAGAAGTATAAGAATTATGAAACACCCTTGAAGAAGTATGAAAATTATGAGACATCCTTGAAGAAGTATAAGAAGTATTCAATCCTTGAATAATTTAATGAGTATAAAATATCGGTCCTTGATTGCGAATAAAATTGCCTCTTTTGGTAGGAATTCTTGATACATATTCTTGTTGAGAATATAAAGAATCTCCAATGACATTGACGGAATTGACTTCATATGTTTCTGTGGTCTTATCATGCCTTCCTAAATAAAGGTCTTACTTTGCCACCTCTTTTGCGATAACATCGCAGGACGTTAGTGCACTCGCATGCCTCAACCCATTGAATTTATCTTAACAATATTTTTGTGTTTGCGATAATATGATAAGTCTGAATATACTTGCGAATATACAGCCTTGTGACATTATCGTCTTGCGATGAAATCGCAGGACGTTATCACACTTTCATGTAATAACCCATTGATCTCATCTTAACTTCTTTGTATTTAATTCTGCGAGTATATATATATATATATATATTTTTTGTTTTTTTTTTTACTCGCAGAAATACGATTGTTGCACAAATATGACAAGCCTTTATGTTATTGCGAACAAAAAGCCTCGTGACATTTGCGTCTTATATCACGTATCAGCTCCCTAATGGAAGGTGCTGCACTTTATCTTCCCCTTGGTTTCCCCTTCAAGAAAGCGTACATCGACCATACAAGGTTAGCACTTCCCATCCAGTTTTTTCAACAACCAGATTTTGTTCGCAACCTCTTATCCTTTTTGCCTATAGGGCTTATAGTTACGAGGTTGCACCCTATGGGGTATCTTTGGGCCAAGTGCATCATTTTCGAAGACTTGTCAAGAATGGCAGATGTGCTTCAAACCCATCTGGAACTCTTGACTCAACCGTGTACCTCGGTGCCTTGATCGTTTTCTGCACTTCTTGGGAAACACAGTATGCCTTAGTCGCCCAACCTAAATCATGTTACATCGCAAGATTAGGTTGAGAATCCAAGTTGTCTTACCCGGATAGGTACCCCGTTTTTGGGTTATGTACCCCGTAATGTCCATGTACTCAGTTTCCGTGGTGGTGTTCCGTTTCCCCTGAGCCATGTTTATAGGTACCCCCTTAAATGACGTACTTTAGGACTTTTCCTCTTGCGAAATGTTGCTTCGCGAACTAGGGTGTACGTCACAAAGGTTTGCCTGTGTAAAATTTCTTCGGCTTTCTTTCTTTTTTTGAAAGTTGATCACAGTTTTCGGCTTTCTTCTATGAAAGCTGATCGCAAATAAACTTTTGCGTCTTTCTTTAATGAATGATGATCGCAATAAGAATTTTAAAATTTGTAATTTTGGTAGTTTCTGTGGGAGTAAATGATATTCGCAAAATTATCATGAGTTTTATGGATAATACCTTTTTAAATACAATCTATTCCAGGGTCGACCAAGTCTTAAACCCATGTCTTTCCCTTCTGGATCCATCAGCCGATAAGCTCCACTTCCCACAACCTCTTTAATGACATATGTTCCATCCCATTTTGGTGCTAGTTTTCCTCCATTTTATTTCTGGTAAGGAGGTGTTTCTCGCATGACCAAATCCCCTGGTTGATACTTACGTTCAATAACTCTCTTGTTATACTCTCTAGCTAATCTTTCCTGATAAATTTTCATATGTCGCAACACCTTTTCCCTTTTTTCTTCCAAATCATCCAGTTCACTTAATATCACCCCTGCACTTAAATTTCTTTCCCAAGCTTCTTTCTTTGTTGTCGGAATTACAAACTCTGTTGGCAATCATGCTTCTACTCCATATGTTAAACAGTAAGGAGACATTCCAGTTGCCTCTCTTCTAGTTGTATTGTATGCCCAGACTGCACTAGGCACTTGCTCGCACCACCTTTTGAGATGTCCTTCTAATTTCTTTTTGATTGTATCTGCGATTGTTTTTTTGTTGCCTCTGCCTATCCATTAGCTTGTGGATATAATGGAGTTGATTTCCCACATTTTATCCTAAAAGCACTGAGTAACATCCCTATATTTTTCCCTTCAAATTGTTTCCCATTGTCGGATACTAATTGTGCTGGAACTCCATACCTACAAATGATATTCTCAAATATGAATGTAAAAACATCCTTATCGCGAATATGTTGTACTGCTTTTACTTCTACGAGCTTCGTAAAATAATCTGTTGCGACTATTAAGTATCTTCTCTGCCCATATCCAGGTAAAAATGGACCAGCAATGTCCAATCCCCATTTCCCGAATGGCCAGCAGCTTGTTGAAGAAGTTAGTGGTGCCCCTGGTGCATGAGTTCTTTTCCCATGTCGTTGACATTCTTTGCATCGTCTCACCAACAATTTTGCGTCTTTGTGCATATAAGGCCAATAATATCCTTGTATTTTTGCTGTATAAGCTAGAGATCTTCCCCCACTATGATTACCAGCTTATCCTCCATGTAACATCTTCAATATTGTTTCTCCTTCTTCACGAGTTAAACATCTGAGAGGTGGTCCATTGAAAGATTTTCTGTATAAAATTCCTTCTCGTAACTCATAATTTTTTGCACGACTCTTTAATTTATGTGCTTATAGTCTGTTCCTGGGTATTTCCCCTTTTGCGAGATATGCATGAATGTCCTTTCTCCAATCATGAGATTTTCTGCGATGTCGTCTGGTAGTTCCCTTTATACTTCCATCGCAACTGCTTCCTCAATTTCTTCTTCTTTATTCACTGATGGATGTTGAATTGTCTGTATTTTGATATTTCTTGTATTAGGATTTGTCATCATACTTGGAATGAATGCAAAAGAATCTGCGAGTCGATTGTATTTTCTTGTTATATGCCTCCATTTAAATTTTGGTATCTTCGCAGATAATTCATCAACGAGTTTCTTGTATTTCTTCAAAGAAGACTCATTTGTGGTATATTCCCCTTTAATTTGACAAATTACCAGATGAGAATCACTTGTTATTCTTATATTTTCGAGCTTCTTTTCTATTGTGATCTTCAATGCATGCACTACAGCTTCGTACTCTGTTTCATTGTTCGTGGATGCAAATTCTAATCTGAATGAGAATGCTATTATTTCTCCTTCTGGTGAAATCAACAAAACTCCTACTCCATTCCCCTCACTGTTGGATGATCCGTCTACTAAAATTTCCCATCTATTTGGTTCTGTAAATAGGTATTTTGGATTCCCAAATTCTTCTTCAATATCCATCATTTCTTATACTGCCTCATCTTCTTCCAAAGGAAATTCTGCCAAGAAATCTGCGACAACTTGTGACTTTTGCGATGATAACACTTCGTACTTTATCTTATAATGGTTTACTTGTGCATTCCACCTTTCTATTCTTCCTGATATTTTTGTGTTCTTCATGACTGACTCAATCGGGACTTTGGTTACCACTTTTATCACATGCGCTTGAAAGTATATTCGCAACTTAAATGATGCAAAAACCAAGGCTAAGATTAACTTCTCCATTTTAGAATAATTTCTCTCTGCTGTGTTAGAAGTTTTACTAATGTAGTAAATGGGCCTTTCTATTCCTGCATCTATTCGCAATAGAACTGCACTTAAAGCATATTGATTTGTTGCGAGGTATACCAATAATTCTTCATCATTCTCCGGTTTCTGTAATATGGATGTATTCGCAAGATATTCTTTGATTCCTTGAAAAGATTTTTCACATTCATCAGTCCACTTGAATTTTTCTCCCTTCTTAAGTATGTTGAACAAATGTTTGCACTTATCTGACATTCGCGAAATAAATCTTCCAAGTGAAGCCAAGAGTCCATTTAGATTTTGCACTTCTTTTACCGTTGCAGGTGTTGGCATGTCACGAATTGCTTATACTTTCTCTGGATCGACTTGTATCCCCTCCTTTGATACTATGTATCCCAAAAAATTTCCTGACGCAACTCCAATTACACATTTTTCAGGATTCAATTTGATATTGAATTTTCTCATTTGCTCAAATATTTCCTTCAAATCTTGCACATGATCTTTGGCCTCTTTACTTTTTATCAGCATATCATCTACATACACCTCTAAGGTTTTATGTATCCACTTTGCGAACACCTTTTCGACCATTCGTTGATATGTAGCACCCGATTTCGCAGACCAAATGGCATCTTCACATAACAATATAAACCTCTTGGAGCTTAAAAGGCAAGATGTTCTTGGTCTTATTATGCGAGTGATATTTGATTGTACCCTTTATATCCATCGAGTGAAGTGACTCTATCATGACTGCAATTGATTCCACCATTTGTGGTATGTATGGCAATGGAAAATCGTCTTTGGGACATGCTTTGTTTAGATCAGTGTAATCTATACAAATTCTTATCCCTTTATTCTTCTTCGGAACAATGACCATATTCGCAATCCATTCTGGGTATTTTGCTTCTCTTATGATTCCTGCATCCATCATCTTTTGTAATTCTTCTTCTATTTGTGCATGATAATTTTACGAGATCTTTCTTATTCTTTGTTTGAATGGTCTTACGCTTTTATCTATGTTTAATCTATGACACGCCACTGATGAATCAATTCCTGGTATTTCATTTACACTTCCTGCGAATATATCTTTGTATTCTCGTAAGAGATCAATAGTTCTTTTCTCTTCTTCTTCGTCCATCTTAGTTCCAATTCACAAGATTAAAGGTTCCTCTTCAATTCCAATATTTATTTCTTTGGTTGGTTCTGCCGCAACGTAACTAGGATTTTGCTCTCCCATAGGTGTTGGTTCTTTGATTACTTTCATTGGTTCTCCTTCTTTTTCTGGGATCTCATTTGGTATTCCTTTTCCCTCTCTTGCTCTTATTGTATACACTCTGAACTCCTCTTCCTTTTTCGTTTCTTTCGCAAGTTTTCTACGAAATTGTTTCTTTCTTGCTCTCCCTCCACACTGTTTTACTTCAATCTGATAACAAAATTTTGCACTATCAAGATCCCCTTTTATTTCCTGTATTCCGCTTGGTGTAGGAAACTTAATTGATTGATGTAATGTCGAAGAAACATCTTTAATCGCATGAATCCATGGTCTTCCCATTAGCATATTATATGGAGATTCCATATCTACCACACATAAAACTATGTGTGTTTCGATTTCTCCCAGCGGTACTCGTAACATTATTTCCCCTTTGGATTTTGTTGTAGATTTTCCCAATCCATGAATAAGACATTCTGAATTTGTGATCTCTTCATCTTTAATCCCCATCCCCTTAAGTTCATGATAGAATATAATATCAACAGAACTCCCTGTATCAATCAAAACTCGGTTTAATTTCCATTTTTCTATAGATTTTGTAGCTTTCTTTTCCTATCGCATGATCGGAATTGTGACTACTAATGGTGAAGTGTGGTTCAAGTCTTCATTTGGAATTTCTTCTACTGAAAATGTGATTTTCTGCTTTTCCCATTCTTTCAAAGTTGTTATTTTCTCCACTTCCATGATCTTTCTTCCTCTATAATCTCGTTTGTGTATTCTTCCCTTCATGTTGTTATGAAATTCATCAATCATTATCTTTGTGATCATATTACATTCTTCTCTTTTGCAATCTTCATCTACTGACTCCATTTGATCTTCAAATTTCCAAAATTCCTTCAAATTTCTGCTATAACAATCTTCAAGTTCCCTGTTTCTAGCGCCAATTATGTAGTTGCAGGAAATCCTACAACTACACCCTCAGTAGAATTCATAAAACTTTAAGAAGTTCTTGATGAAAAATGACAATTTACTGATTAAGATTCTCAACTGATTACAAAGAAGTATGTTAATGGAACTTAGAACAATTACAACTTTTTCTGTTCTCTCTCCTAAGACCTTTTCTAATACTCACTTCAAGAATCTCCCCAATTAACATTTGAACTACTATATATAGTGAAATCTGTACAACTGTACATAGCTTGCGAAGTATCGCGACTTCTATTCGTAAATTTATTCTATATTCGTAATCTTCTCACACTTTTCCCGTGTTTCTTCTATTATCGCATTATCTTGCGACACTTTTCTCTTGTATTTGTAACTATGTTCGTAACCCAATATCTTGCGATATTCTGTCCCTACAAAATGTGATGCACGTGAGCACTTTCTAGATTCGAGAGATCAATCTGTAAAAGTCCGGACTAAACCAAGAAATGGTCATTCCAGACTTGCTTCGGTCACAAAGTGGAGGAGAAAGGTTGATTTGGGGAGGGAAGCGAAGAAAAGTGTTGAGACCAGAATAATTCTGTAAGAGTAGTGTCTCGACTTGTATCAGAAAGTGAAAGCTTCGGAAGCTTGCAAGAGATGAAATCTTTTTGGAGAGCTTGTAAAGTTTCCTTTTCTGAGAGTGTTGTGTTTTTCTCTTGACCGAGACTTGTTGTCTGGTGGAAATAGGTAATACCTATTTATACAAATCGAGATTGAAACGTACCCCGGTCTCATGAAGGAAGAGAGTAAATGGTTAAATAATGGGAGGATGTGGTAACCGCATGGTGTTTATGGGTGAAAACGTTTTCACCACTATTTCCTCATTTATTTGACCGCTTTATTCCTATTCACGCTTTCTTAATGAGAGCGTAGTGTACGCTGCATGATGTGACCGCCAAACCAAGACCCTGGAAAGCATTCCCCAGTTTGTGTTGATGTCTCGAGTGTTGGTTGCACCTTGAGTGCAAGTGGCGCATGTGGCATGTGCGGAATGCCTTTGTTGCGAGTTGCACCTTGAGTGCAAGTGGAAATGCCAGGCTGCAAGTGGCGCGTGTGGCATGTACGGAATGCCTTGGTTGCAGGTTGTAAAGTTTGTAAGCCTAGGCTACCAGCGAGCATGCTGGCATGTGCCAATGGCACTCACGGCCAAGTTGACCTAGGTTGCACGGTTTGCAAGTTAGGTTACCAGCATGCGTGTTTGGCATGTGCCAATGGCACGCACGGCCATTAGGTCCACGACTAGGTAATGAAATCTACCAGTGAGCGCGTTGGAATGTGCCAATGGCACGCTCGGCCATTAGGGCCACGGCTAGGTAATGAAAGCTACCAATGAGCGCGTTTGTATGTGCCAATGGCACGCTCGGCCATTAGGGCCACGACTTGGTAAGAAAAGATGCCAGTGAGTGCGTTGGCATGTGCCAATGGAACGCTCGTCCATTAGGGCCACGTCTTGGTAAGAAAAGCTTCCAGTGAGTGCGTTGGCATGTGCCAATGGCACGCTCGGCCATTAGGGCCACGGCTTGGTAAAAAAAGCTGTCAGTGAGCGTGTTGGAATGTACCAATGGCATGCACGGCCATTAGGGCCACGACTAGGGCCAAGGTAAGGATGATTGGCTTGGCGTGGTGTGACTAGCATAGCTAGGGCCAGGGAAAAGTGCGTTTGGCATGGAGCGGCTAGCTTGGGCTAGGTGTGGCTGGCATGATTTTCCATTGGCACAGAGGTGCGGCTAGCATGGTTAGCATGCTTTGACGCGTTTGGTGTGACTAGCATAGCTAGGTCCAAGGTAGAGTGCATTTGGTATGGCGCGACTAGTTTGGGCTAGGTGTGGCTGACATGATTTTCCATTGGCACAGAGGTGCGGATAGCATGGTTGGCAATCTTTGGCGTGTTTGATGTGACTAACATAGCTAGGGCCAAGACAGAGTGAATTTGGCATGGCGCGGCTAGCTTGGGCTAGGTGTGGCTGACATGATTTTTTATTGGCACAAAGGTGCGGCTAGCATGGTTGGCATGCTTTGGCGCAGTTGGTGTGGCTGGCAAGATTTTTCATTGGCACAGGGGTGCGGCCAACATGATTGGCATGCTTTGGCGCGGTTGGTGTGGCTGGAATGATTTTCCGTTGGCACATGGGTGCAGCTAGCATGGTTGTCATGCTTTGGCGCGTTTGGTGTGACTAGCATAGCTAGGGCCAAGGTAGAGTGTGTTTGGCATGGCGCGTCTAGCTTGGGATAGGTGTGGATGGCATGATTTTCCATTGACACAAAGGTGTGGCTTTCATGGTTAGCATGCTTTGGCGTGGTTGGTGTGGCTGGCATGATTTTCCGTTGGCACAGGGGTGCAGCTAGCATGGTTGGCATGCTTTGGCGTGGTTGGTGTGGCTGACATGATTTTCCGTTGGCACATGGGTGCGTCTAACATGGTTGGCATGCTTTGGCGCGGTTGGTGTGACTAGCATAGCTAGGGCCAATGCATAGTGCGTTTGGCATGGCGCGACTATCTTGGGCTAGGTGTGGCTGGCATGAATTTCCATTGGCATGGAGGGGAATTAGTGTTTTGCTCGTTGTAACCCTAATTTGGAAAAAATACCCCCCTATTAATTACTAACTACATGCATCAAATGTTCTAATAAATATGCCACCGGTGACATTAGGTTATTCGGGGTTTTACAATTTTACCCTTTGTCTAAAAACCACCATCAACATTAAGTCCCATGCTTAGCTAGGAACAAGAGCTTTGTTGCGAGGTAAGCATAAGATGGTGACAAACTAGCAACAGTGAATCGTAAAGAGAATTGAGGAGGCTTGTATGACCTTTTTTTATAGATAGGATTTGGAATCCTTGGCTCTAGCAGTTTTGCAAAAATAGGGAGGCTGGCATAATTTGGGAAGCTGGGCATCCTTGGGAAACTGGGAAGCTGGGCGGCATTGGGAAAATGGGAATCTAGGCGTGATCTTGGTGGGACCGGTTCAATTGGGAGACTGAGAAGCTGGGCGTAATCTTGGTGGGACCGGTTAAATTTGGAGACTGGGAAGCTGGGCGTGAGCTTGGTGGGACCGGTTTAATTGGGAGACTGGAAAGCTGGGCGTCCTTGGGAAGCTGGGAATTGGCGCGAGTTTAGTGGGACCGGTGTAATTGGGAGACTGGGAAGCTGGGCGTCCTTGGGAGTTGGCGCAAGTTGCATGCTAGCTTGGTGGGGCCGGCTTAAGCTAGGAAGCTGGTGCAAGTTGGGATACTGACCAGGATTGGGAAGCTTGCACGTTGGGAAGCTTTCCAGGATTGGGAAGATAGTCAAGATTGGGAAGCTTACATGTATTGTGAATATGGCGCCGGTTGGGAAGATGACGCTGGTTGGGAAGCTGGCGCGGATTGGGAAGCTCTTGTAAGGGAGACACTTGCGGTTTAGGGTTTGATACGCTGAAACCCGAATTGACGCCCTTCACTGAAGTTACTGTAAAATCCTCATTTGGAGTCGGATTTTCGATGTTCGCATATGTATCTTCAAGCCCAGGAAATTTCCAAGCTTTACCAAGGATTTTTTTTGAATTTTGAGCATTTTCGTGGGATGAAAAATGCGAAACAGTAAACTTCCAGGAGGTTTTCAGAACTTTTCCAAGTTGCGTGTTGTCTGATGTTACGGTCACCTCTCCTTGCTCATTCATCCGATTGCCATGAAATATTGACATGTTATAGGTAACTTCCATGCTAAGAGAATGGTACATAAACCAACACTAGATTCCACACCAATTTCTCCCAGTTCGTAATTGAACACAAGGCAGTGTAAATTTCCCTCAGCTGAGTTTGTTTGGAAAACGTGTTTCATGACTTTGGTACTTCTTGCACATGCATAATAAGGAACTTGAATGACGTTAGTTCACTTACTATCCTAATTTTATGATCGTATTGATTTTCCCCGCTTGATCCATCCTAATCCCATGTAATCTTCGTATTAGGTTCTTATCAACGAAGTTGGGAATCATGGGTCCACTAGTACGAGCAACCCTGGATTTGTTGACGATGAACCACTTGCACCTCCAGGTTATGAAATATTGATTGCCAATGCAGTGGAAGTGGCAGAAATCCCAATTGAGCCTCATATGGCATAACTCGAATCGATAATAGTAGAAACTGCTTCGTCGGAGGTTGCCCCTATGCGCAACCTACTCTCATTACATCTCCTTAAATTCCCCGTCCACAAGATTCGACATGATCCTATCGTACTCTTGTGGATGTGACAGTGGGATGCTCAGAAATTAATTAATCAAATATTCTGGTAGTGCAGGCTTGGGATCCTCCGTGGCCTCGTGAAGTGTTGAAGGCATCCTCTAGACAGAGAGGTGATGATATTCTTGCGCCGCAACCTTGAAGAATAAATGACCTTGTTGTGAGTAAGGATTTTGGTTGACTGTGTCTTCTGATCTTTGACAGTGAAGGGATCCCGTGTATATCCTCAGTTCTCAAGTATGGTTTACATGTTTCCATCTTTGTAGTAGTTGTTGCTGTGGTGAAACTATGGCTGGTATCAACGAATGAGCGGCAACAATTCTCGGTAGAATTGTAATCAGAAGAGACTACGTTGTCGTGGTAACAAAGTAGGTTGGATGGAATTGTATGGACTTCCATGGAAGTAAGAGGATTGACTGGATATGATCGTGATCCTTGACATGGGGAGTGTGGTGGTACGACCCTTTGCAGGAAGAAGCGGTGTTGAGGCAACTTCGGCTCTTGGAGAGGATGTTGAAACTTAGGAAGACAAACACTAAAGTTTCGGCTTCGGATCCTATAGCAGCTTGTGGAGAGAAGGATGAAGCGGGGCGGCCGTTGGAACGAATGTTAAAGCGGAGCAGCAGCTGAAGCGAAAATTGAAATGGTGCCTCTAGAGAGGCTGTGTCAATCAGGGTGATGTAAGTCTGGACACCCTCCAAGCGAGCAGTGGTTAGGAATCCCTAGTTCCTTCCGTGATTTAGTTTGGGAGTGGCCTCTCTGGTTGGAAACAACTGCTTCCCCGATGTAGTGCGATTAAGGGTTGCAGATATGTCTGACGTTGTGCCTTGGGGAAACATAGAATCTCATACAATGTTTCATCAGGGACTGCACAGTTTTGCGGGCGAAGTCCCCAGAAATCACTCGTATCTTGACAAGAAGAGAGTCTTTGTGAAACCATGGAGTTTGATGATTTTTTTTGCTTCGATTTTGGAGAAGTCGATCTTTATGTGTGATGAAATTGGATTGTTGATTCCCTACGGGGCGTTCAAGTGCAGCGGTAGAAGGATGCAAGCTGCCAACACTTGTAAGATGCAAGCTTCTACAAAGATCCAAGCTGTTGTAAGAAATGCAATATGGGAGTGCAAGCGTGATGTCGGGAGGACGCAGGCTGTCAGTGCTGGAAAAGATGCAAGCTTCTAGCGCTGTAAAGATGTAAGCTGTTGGTGCTTGCCATAGAGCAGAGAAGCTAGCACTGGAGAGACACTATCTGTTGGTGCTGACCAGGGTGTGGTATTTTTTATGTACCTAGATGTACAATAACAGGGTTTGGATCATCAACGCTGATAATATCTCAATTCTCACGAATCAAGCCTATCGGTTCCGAAGAACACGACCAAATCGATTAAACGATTCAATTGGTTAATTTTCAGATTAATCATTTCATTACAGACTCATTTTGCTTATAAGCTAGATAAATCTATCCTAGCATTTAACGGCTATAATGCCACCACATGTTTACATCTAACTCACTCCTTACAAGTGATAAACACACCCACTCATAACTAAACGCTACTAAATACAACTAACACTAAATATTAATTAGTAAAATGATAAGGGGCACTCCCGTATGACACCGGGTACATGACATTACCTTCCCCTCCAAAACATCCTTGTCCTCAAGGATGTGAACTGAGTTTCCAGGACGTCTCCTCGTATGACACCGGGTACATGACGGTAAGCATCCGTGGTTGCAGCTTCAAGGTAGTGAGCGAGGAGATAAAAATAGTCGCGAGAAACATGCTCACTGTCTGCGAAATACACATCAAGGGAAATGACCACAAGGCAGGAGTTCCTTCTGTAAAGCCCATAATTTCCCTGAACTTGGTGATGCTGTGTTGTCCACGGTAAATGGCAGCCCTATATCAGCAACACATCCAGCTAGATAATTACCCTTACCAACACCCCCATTCATATCAGCGTTTGCACTTGGGGTGAGATTAACTGGTGTAGCTTCTCCATTCCACCTATAGCTATCTGAAACTAACAGGGAGTAAAATTCTTGGCTGGAATCTGCGAGCGTGAAATATTTAGCACATAGTTCTTGTGTATTGCCAGCCTCCTTTCCCCTCGCCATTGGAAGTATCAAAATAAACCAGGGAATATAATCTTGCTGCGGCATTTCAGTAACCAGCAGACTAGCATCACACCTTCCTCTATTTATAACAAACTCAAACACATGCATTATTCCAACCCACAGAACCAAATGGTACTCAAATTCTAAAATCAGCTCATGGGCATATTTTCTAGCATAGACACCCGTGAAAAACACCCCATTAGCAATAATCAAAAAAGAAGTAAGGTAGAATTTGGAAATATGTCTATCAATAACAAAACCTCTCTCAACAGGTGCAATTGCTTTACCACGATCAAATATGAGGCGAATATACTCAGCAGTAGGTAGACTAGCACATACATGAGTAATCAGAATTATGTATACCTTGGTGAAATCGATTGTGCCAGAAGAAAATTGTGTAAGAAGCAAAAGGACATAATCAAGGCTTTCGTTAGTCGAAAATCTCCCGTAGGGTACGGTAATGTGCTGAGAAGTTGAAGTTCCCTGTAATGCAGTGGGTCACAAAAAACAGCTGGCGTCAAGGTACACATCTGAAGCAAAATCTATATCAACCCAATTAGTGTTTCTAACAGTCCAGAAACCGATTGAACACAAAATAGAGTTCCACTTGAATGAATCCACTAACATCCACATATATCGAAAGTGAAATACCATGAGCATGACCTGAGTTCTGAACAGCAACATATGTGCACAACCAAAAATGTGACAAGAAATGCAAGGAGAGTGCAAAATATACTTCAGAAACTTCTTACAAATAGAAGGATTCCCAGAAAAATCTATAGGAAATAAATGATAGAATAAAAAGAACCTTAAGTTTGAGAAATTAAAGTGTCGTTGCTCAATTGTGGGAATAAAGGTAAACATCTGAAAGTAAACTTCTGAAGGGTTTGGCAGCACCTATATGTACTTCTGTTCACCAGTGTTAACCTCCAACTAGTCAGCAAGTAGGGATGCTATAGCATTAAACACATCGCATTGAAGTTCCGTGAGAATATCCGTATCACCATTAAGCAATTTCCCCACTAAACCTTGAGCCAAGTTACCCAAAAATCCACATCGCGCAGCCATTGTAACAGTCAGTTTCCTCTTATCAACAAAGTCAGCGTCAGTACATAGAAGAACAATGAATTGTGTAGCTGAAAAGTATGAGTGGTATTCCAAGCTAGGAAGCAACAGAAAAATCAAATGCTCATAAGAAAAATCACCAGATGAACTGACCACTTGAGACATTTGCGAAGAAACGTGTCTAAAAACTGCACAAGGTCCAGCAAGTTGGTTAAACCCAGTACCGAAATGGATCTGAGGGACTGCTAATGATCTAAGGGAAGGAACTGCAATCTCATGAAACAAACCATACTACAGCTGCAAAATAAAATGTACTGCTCTCCACATCTCAAGCATTTGAAAACACCACAAATAATCATCACTAATATCACCAGTTGTGAACGCTAGCAAGATATAATTCATAGAGAATGAATGTAATTGAAACCCATGTCTAAAAAACAGCTCATAAACGGTATTTACATTGTTTGCATTCCCTAAAATTGGACAATCATGTAGCACAAACAAACAAGAAGCAGTTAAGCCCAAATTGAATTCACAACCACCAGTAAAATAAGAGTATCCAGGACTGGTTCCAAATTCTTTTCCGCGATCAAATACGCTACCATCAATTAAGGATTTCACACTGAAAACACTTTTGCGCTTGAGGCATACAATATCTATTTCAAACATTTTATCAAGCAGTTGTGTACTAGAAACACCCTGTTCATGAATCAACCCTGGAACAGAAACTCTATAATATCCATCCAAAAATTTCAAGCACACATCAATTTGAGACATAACTTCAGTACATTTAGTAAAACAAAAAGTTCGTGAACCAAGTTCTATCTCTTTCCCTCGATCGAATAACGAACGAGCATAATCAAAAAGACTAGTAACATAGTCCTTACAATTCAATTTTCCGTCAACAACCATCAAATTCGTTGAGATTGCAAGGTTTTCACAGCTAATCTCAATAATAATTACTTTAGCAAACAAGAATAGTAACAAAAATCCATCCCTCTCAGGCCTGTGAACAAACATCTTCTTCGCACCCAGAAATGCAAAACCAGTAACACATAAACGAGAAAATGAATGTAGAATCCAAAAATCTGAGTTATACCCCAGGCTAAAAAGCAATTGAAGCAGTAATTTCTCATAAGTAAGTGATGAGATCACGGTACACTTACCTCGATCGAATAAGAAGCCATTATAATAAAAATGGAGACCAGAACAATCCATATGAAGTAACTTGTTGTGAAGAAAGAATAAATCCATCAAGTATTCAAAAATTACAGAATTCTTCTCCTAATAATTGACCCAAAACTGCATCTCTACCCAAAACTCGGAGAAGCAATTGAACTCGAATTTGGAATTGTCTTCAAATTGACCATGAAGTAAATCAACAACATCGTTTTCAATGAAGAAAAAATTAGGAATCAATTCTAATTCGAGAGAATCAGTTGGTGATTCGTCAATAGGTTTTGTTTCCTCAGATGACTTAGCAGCATAAGTTGAACCCGGATCTGGTGTGGAATTTGTAGAAGGAACAACGGGTACTGGAATTCCTAAATGCTTGCATAATAAAGAAAACTGAGAATTCAAAGTCTCTTCAATTGAACGCACTTGGGTTTTGATATCGTTCATTTGTGTCTCCAAAACTGATAATCGCTCACCCTGACGTTGTTGTTGAGCAGCAACCTTCAATATTGTTGGATCACCTCCTTCCATAATGAATAAAGTCTGCAGGATCGTAATTATGATACCAAATGTTATGTACCTAGATGTACAATAATAGGGTTTGGATCATCAACACTGATAATATCTCAATTCTCACGAATCAAGCCTATCGGTTCTGAAGAACACGACCAAATCGATTAAACGATTCAATTGGTTAATTTTCAGATTAATCATTTCATTACAGACTCATTTTGCTTATAATCTAAAGAAATCTATCCTAGCATCTAACGGCTAAAATGCCACCACATGTTTACATCTAACTCACTCCTTACAAGTGATAAACACACCCACTCATAACTAAACGCTACTAAATACAACTAACACTAAATACTAATTAGTAAAATGATAAGGGGCACT
Source organism: Papaver bracteatum (assembly GCA_023529315.1). Taxonomy (NCBI): domain Eukaryota; kingdom Viridiplantae; phylum Streptophyta; class Magnoliopsida; order Ranunculales; family Papaveraceae; genus Papaver; species Papaver bracteatum. The sequence goes on along the minus strand of JAJJWX010003401.1, from coordinate 35,432 downwards.
CCCGTATGACACCGGGTACATGACAGTATTGTGCCCGGTCATGTGTGTGCTGCATGTGTGCCTAACATTTGCGTCTGGAAAGCGCGTCTGGTGTTGTTTTGGACGCGGACTGTTGGCACTGAAACTTTGGTTATCAAGATGTAATGATAGCGCGTGAGGCTTCTTTCTGTGGGACGGTGGAATCGATACCTGGAAGGCGTGCAGGGTGGATCATGGAATACTAGTGTTAGCGGTAGCGTGGTAGCAGCAAAGTGGGCAAGAATATTCTGGCTATGCACTCCAGCGTTCCTCCTTCAGTTTGTTCTCCTCTTCTTTTTTTTTGGTGCAAACCCTATCCATAGGTATGCCTTCCATAAATCTGTAGGAATATAGTTCATCTCTTCGAATATTACTATAATAACGACAGCTACCTCATGAATAGTAACTGGTAACCGTTATGATGCAAATTCGGTGCACATGATGATGCAACAAAGAGTTGGAGCTGAAACAGGCGGTCCTCCAAATAACGAATGACGTCTTCTTCGAGAAAAGTAAACCACTGTTGAATGGATTCCTTTGCACTTCTGTTTTCTGAAATTATTCTGTGTTTTTTTTTTTTTTGAAAGGCAAATAAAACACCTGGCTTATGGTTTTGATTTTCTGGATTTCTGGGTTGATAGAAAAGTCTTTTTTTTTTATTTCCTGGGTTTCTGGGTTGATAGGCAAGTGTTACCTATGAGGTTTTTGGGTTATTATTTGGGATGAACCGTTTTTGGATATGGAAGATATGAAAAGATGAATATGTGGATCCTTTTTTTTTTAAGGATGATGCCGCTTTTGGTTATGATTGTAAGTGATACGGACATCCCATGGAAGATATGGAATTGTGAACATTGTGTGTTGGTAGATGACATGGGACATAACATAACATGGCTATTGGTTTTATCATTCCCGTGAAAACTTGAAATGGTAAACCATATATATTCTGTCTAGGCAAGACTTACTCAATTTCCAGGATCTCCGGATAAAAGGGGATCCTCGTGTGTAAGATCGGATTTCGCAGAAAGTACCACTGTGATTGTGGAAAGTCCCCGGTCGTTTTAAGTTACTTGATGACTGTATCATTTGCTTTTGATTTCTGTGAAGTCCCCAACCGTTTCATGTAGCTTCACGACTGGTAACCAGGCTGTCTTTTGGTTCTTGTGAAGTCCCCAGCCGTTTCATGTAGTTTCACGACTGGTAACTAGGCTGTCTGGTAGTCGAGTTGTAGATCCCCAAATAGATTGCTTGCTTCTGCCGTCCTGATGTCTAGATCGAAGTATGATATCGATTTCTGAAAACTGTTATGTAACCGAAAGATCAATCCTCCCGCCTTGTTCACCAATTGTTTATGGGTAGAAATCGTTTCTGACGATTTTGGTAAATTCGGTAGGTGAGTGAGAAACTGGTTTAAACCATAAAAAAATGTGATGCACGTGATCACTTTCTAGATTCGAGAGATCAATCTGTACAAGTCCGGCCTAAACCAAGAAATGGTCATTCCAGACTTGCTTCGGTCACAAAGTGGAGGAGAAGGGTTGATTTGGGAAGGGAAGCAAAGAAAGGTGTTGAGACCAGAATACTTCTGGAAGAGTAGTGTCTCTACTTGTATCAGAAAGTGAAATATTCGGAAGCTTGCAAGAGATGAAAGATTTTTGGAGAGCTTGCAAAGTTGCCTTTTCTGAGAGTGTTGTGTTTTTCTCCTGACCGAGAATTGTTGTCTGGTGGAAATAGGTAAGACCTATTTATACAAGTCGAGATTGAAACGTGCCAGAATATCGCCATGATATTACTCTTGTGAGATTTACAACACTTCTGCGAATTCCTGTGCGAGTTCTTCAAAAACATACTGCGAGTGTCGCAGAATGACTCAAAGAATGGCGTAGCAGATGACGATAGCTGAAATATGAGAAGAGCATGATGATCCTGCGAGGATTACAACACCTTCGAGAACTGACATAAGAACTACTGCGATAATACCGCAAGTCAGATCCAAAATTAAAGGACATCCTAACTGTCATCCATTATGTAACTACCCTATATAAAGAGACCCAGTAGATTCAGAGTGGGAGAGATAAATTTTTTAGCATTAAGAAAGTTTTGAGGAGATAGAAAATCGGAGAGAGTGGTTGTATTCTTGATTTCTCCCAATTCTTGTAAACATTTCTGAGAATCAAATAAGAAAATGTTGTTTTTAATCTTCAAATATGTGTTGATTATTGTGAATTCTTGTAAAGGGTGTGGTGTAGGTTTTCCTGCAACTACATTTTGGCGCCCGAAACAGGGATTGAATTAACGAAAATCATAGAAAAAGCGAGGTTGAAGATGAGAGTTATTTAAGATTAAGAAGATAATTGAACAAATCGATGAAATAGTTAAAGGAAAAATGATTAGATCCAAAGAGAATCGTAGGAAATTGGAGTGTGGTATGATAACAGGAACAATGGTCGAGAAATTCCATGAAAACATTAAAGGTAGAATACATAAACGAGATTTTGAAGGAAAGAAAATTATGACGGTGGAGAAAGTATCACCGTTGAAGGAGTGGGAAAAGCAGAAAATCACATTTACAGCAGCAGAAATACAAACAGAAAATTTGAATCATACATCTCCTTTGGTAATTACGGTATCCGTTATACAAATGAAAAAGGTAAAATCAACAGGATCTGCAGAAGAATAGGCTGTAAATAGAACTTTAGTGGATGCAAGAAGTTCTGTAGATATAATATTTTATCAAGCATTTAAGAAAATGGGATACAAGGATGAAGAAATGTCTTGTTTAACATATCATATTCATGGCTTTGGAAAATATTTAACAAAACCTAAAGGTGAAATAGTAGTACGAATTCCGCTTGGAAAGATTGAAACACAAGTAACATTATGTGTAGTAGACGTGGAATCGCCATATAACATGATACTGGGAAGACCATGGATACATGCAATCAAGGCTATAGCATCAACATTGCATCAATGCATCAAATTTCCTATGCCCAATGAAATTGGATAAATTAGAGGAGATATTGTTCTTGCGAAGCTGTGTTATCAAATTGAAGTGAGAAATTATGAAGGGTGTCCAAAGCTGTGAAAAGCTCGCAGAAAAATGGCAAAAGAAATAGAGAAAGAAGAAGAATTTAAAGTTTACATGATAAGAGCAAAGCAAGGAAAAGGAATACTCAGCGAAATCTCGCAAGGAGATGAACCCGCAAGAGTTGTGAAAACCTCAACACTAATGGGAGAGCCTGAAGCTAGCTACACCGCAACAGAGCCAACAAAAGAAGTAAATATTGGGAGTAAATAAGAACCTAAGATATTGAAAATCGGAACGAAGATGGATGCAGATGAGGAAGAGCGAACCGTAAATCTCTTGCGAGAGTATAAAGACATCTTCGCGTGGAGTATGGATGAGATGCCTGGAATAGACCCGTCAGTTGCGTGTCATAAGTTAAAAATTTACAAGGATGTAAGACCATTTAAACAAAGGATAAGAAAAATCGCAACAACATACCATTCCCAAATAAAAGAAGAATTACATAAGATGCTTGATGCAGGAATTATAAGGAAGGCAAAGTACCCGGAATGGATTGCAAATATGGTGGTGGTTCCAAAGAAGAATAAAGGGATAAGAATTTGTATAGACTTTACTGACTTAAACAAAGCTTGTCCTAAAGATAGCTTTCCATTACCGGATATTCCTCAAATGGTCGAATCAGTAGCGGGAAATGATAGAATATTTTCATTAGATGGTTATAAAGGGTATAATCAGATTCCCCTCGCGAAAGAAGATCAAGAGCATACCGCATTCTTTGTTCCAAGAGGATTGTATTGCTATACAAAAATGACTTTGGATTGTGAAATACTGGTGCAACATATCAAAGAACGGCGGAAAAATTATTTGCAAAGTGGATCCATAAAACATTAGAGGTATATGTAGATGACATGTTAATCAAGAGTAAAGAAGCTAAAAACCATGTGCAGGACTTGAAGGAGATTTTCGATCAAATGCGACATTTTAACATCAAGGTGAATCCCGAAAAGTGTACTTTTGGAGTATCTTATGGAAAAAAATTGGGATACATTGTGTCAAAAGAAGGAATACAAGTTGATCCAGATAAAGTACAAGCAATTCATGACATTCCAATGCCAGCAACAATAAAATATGTGCAGAAGTTGAACGGGCTCTTAGCCTCGCTAGGAAGATTTATCTCGCGGTATTCAGATAAATGCAAGCATTTCTTCAATATACTCAGGAAGGGTACAAAGTTCAAATGGACAGATGAATGTGAGAAGGCTTTTCAAGGAGTTAAAGAATACTTAATGAACTTATCTATCTTACAGAAACCGGAGCCAGGAGAAGAATTATTTATCTTTCTTTCAACAACTTCGCATGCATTAAGTGCAGTGTTACTGCGAGTGGATGCAGGAGTAGAAAAACCAATTTATTACATTAGCAAAACATTTAATACCGCAGAGAAAAATTACTCAAAGATTGAAAAGTTAATTCTGGCATTGGTTTATGCAACCTTTAAACTTCACTTCTATTTTCAAGCACATAAAGTAAAAGTATTAACAAAGGTTCCAATTGAGTCAGTAATGAAGAATTCAAAAATATCAGGCAGGATTGAAAGATGGAATGCACAAGTAGGACACTTTGAAATCAAATACGAAATCCTATCCTCATCAAAATCACAAGTTGTAGCATATTTTTTAGCAGAGTTTCCTCTAGAAGATGATGAAGCTGTGGAAGAAATGATGGACATAGAAGAAGAACATGGAGACCCAAAAGATCTATTAAAGGAACCCAACATGTGGGAAATATTGGTGGATGGATCATCAAATGGGGAAGGTAATGGAATTGGAGTTGTTTTTATCTCTCCAGAAGGAGAAAAATGGCTTTTTCATTTCGTTTGGAATTTACGTCCACTAATAATGAGACGGAGTATGAAGTTGTGGTGCATGCGTTAAAATTCGCAATAGAAATAAAGTTGGAGAATGCTAGAATTACTAGTGACTCGCAATTGTTATTCATTAGATAAAAGGGGAATACACAACAAATGAACCATCTTTGAACAAATATAAGAAACTTGTTGAAGAATTATTTGCGAGAATTCCAAAAATAAAATGGAGACCTATATCAAGAAAAGATAATAGACTCGCAGATGCTTTTGCTTTCATATTCAGCATGATGACAAATCCAGCTGCGAGATGCATAAAAATTCAAACATTGATGTCACCTTCAGTCAATAAAGAAGAAGAAGAAGAAGAGGAGGAGGCAGATGTGATGATGATAGAAGGTGGCGAAGAATAACCAAGAGACAATATTGCAGATTGGCGTGCAGAACTTCATGCATATTTGGCGAGAGGCGAAACACCAAGAAATAGATTAGAGGCACACAAATTAAAAATCCGTGCAACAAATTATGAATTAAGAGATGGAGTATTATATCACAAATCTTTTAATGGACCATCACTAAGATGCTTGATACGGGAAGAAGGAGAAAAGGTGTTAAAAATGTTGCATAGTGGAGATGCTGGTAATCACAGTGGAGGAATATCTTTGGCATATAGAACAAAAATGCAAGGGTATTACTGGCCATACATGCATGAGGACGCAAAACAACTTTCAAGACGTTGCGAAGATTTTCAGCGATATGGAATGAAGATACATGCACCAGGGGAATTATTGTCATCTTCCACGAGTGTGTGGCCTTTTGGAAAATGAGGGTTGGATATTGTGGGACCATTTGTACCCGGTTATGGACAAAGAAGATATTTGATTGTCGCTACAGATTATTTCACAAAATGGGGAGAAGTAAAGGCAGTGCAACACATTCGCGACAAAGACATTTTTGTATTCATATTTGAAAATATAATTTGCAGATTTGGGATTCCTGCACAGTTGGTATCTGATAATGGAAAGCAGTTTGAAGGACAAAATATATAATTGTTACTTAATGCATTTAAGATTAAATGTGGAAAATCAATACCACTATATCCACAGGCAAACGGACAAGCAAAGGAAACAAATAAGACAATTACAGATATATTGAAGAAGAAATTAGAAGGACACCATAGGGCATGGTGCGAGCAAGTGCATAATGCAATATGGGCTTACAATACAACTAGACGGGAAGCTACTGGAATGTCACCTTTTTGTTTGACATATGGGGTTGAAGCTGTGTTACTAACAGAAGTTGTTATTCCTACAACAAAAAAAGAGGCTTGGGAGAAGAATCTTAGTGCTGGTATGATTCTAAATAAACTCTATGAGTTAGAAGAGAAGAGAGAAAAAGCTTTACAACATATGGAAAATTATCAGCGGAGATTATCTCGCGAGTATAACAAACGTGTCAAAATACGTGAGTTCCAACCGGGTGATTTAGTGTTGCGAGAAACACCAGGTTATTAGCGAGAAAATAGGATGGACCATATGTCATTAAAGATATAGTTGGAACCGGGGCATATAAGTTAATGGATCCAGAAGGTAAAGATGTTGGTCAAAGGCTTGGTAGACCATGTAATAGATTATATCTGAAAAGATATTATCAATGACAAATTCTGCGAGATTTGAGATGCTGGTATATTATATGATGAAACGGATAATAAATTTTTTTAATAACAGCTGCGAGATTCTTAAAACAACAGAAATGCGAAAATATCGCAAGAAACGCGAATAAAATTTCGCAGAGATTAATAGAATGGGACGAACCTTTATGGTGTACCCCTAGTTCGCGAATAAAATTTCGCAAGAGGAAAATGTAAGACCTAAAGTACGTCATATAAGGGGGTATCTGTATGCATGGCTCAGGGATAAGGTTATACCGCTCCTGGAACCTGAGTCATGGAGATCTTGGGTCCATCTCCATGAGAGATACCTATCCAGGAGAGGTACCTTGGATTTCCAACTATATAAGGTTATACCCTGGTTAGAAGACCGAGGGTCTCTCCTAAGGAGTGTAGAGTATGACCAAGGAGCCAAGGTACACGGTTGAGCCAAGGGTGCCCTGGGCGTACGAAACTATCCTGGACATTCTTGGAAAGTCTTGGCTATAATGCATTTGGCCTGAAGAAAACCCCACATAGGGTGCAGTCTCGTAACTATAATCCATATAGGAAAAAAAGGATAAGAGGTTGCAAAAACAACTGGTTGTTGGTAAGACCGTATGGGAGGATCTAGTCTTTTATGGCCGATGTGCCCTCCTTGAAGGGGAAACCAGGGGGAAGATAAGGGAGGCACCCTCCATTAGGGAGATGATAAGTGTCTAAAGACGGCAATGTCATGGGGATTTACGTTCGCAAGAACATCTAGGCCTGTCATATTGTCGCGTAACAAGTATTATACAGAGGCAACAAGCCATGAGAAAAAGTTAAGATGAGATCAATGTGTTTTTACATAAAAGTGTAAAGACGTCCTGCGATTTCATCGCAAGATGGAAATGTCATAAGGCTTTGTTCTTGCAAGGGAAATTAGACTTGTCATATTGTCGCAATAAATTGAAAGAATAAAGATAAGGAAAGATCAATGGGTCAATACATGCAAATGTAAAGACGTCCTGCGATTTTGTCGCAGAAACAAAAAATTGGAAAAATAAGACCTTTAACTAGGAAGGCAAAATAAGACCAACAGAATAATCCCAAACATTAACTATTTACTTTTAAGAATGCAGGAAAGGTTTGTTCATCGCAAGAGAGATAGTGAGAAACAAGTACTATTCAGAATTTCTCAGAAGTGTTATTCAAATTCTCTCAGAAGGATTATTTTCAATTTCGCAGCACAATCCATAATTTCGCAATCATATTCGCAACACTGTTCGCGGCAATATACTAAAATGCAGGAAACACATATCCAGTACAAGAAAGATAATGAGGGGCAAGTATGGGAATTAATAAACAAAATATCATTATCTTTCTTAAAAAAATTCAAAATAACATAAATGTAATTGAATTCCAAAGTTTCATAAAAGTACATTACTCGCAAGAAAGAGGAAGTAAAGGAAAAATAAAAACAGAACTCAAGCTTCAATATTGATTCGAGCTTCTTCTTTTTCTAACTCTTCACCAGCAATTGCTTCACCACCAATAGCTACTTTTCTAGGAGGTCTTTTTTCTTCTTCTGTTGGGTCTTCTTGAGAAATATCTTCTTCATCGTTTACATAATCTAGATCATCATCTAAAGGAAGAGGAATTTCATCATCATCTACTTCTAGAGGCTTGATGGTTACAGGGGGGAGAAACTCAGATATCAGAATGTGATAGGTGTAGAATACACCTAATTTACTATCTAGTAGTTATGTTTTCTTTGCTATTTTTCTTGTAAATTATGTATTTTACGTGTGTTTTTGAGTTATTAGGTACTCTGGAGTCGCACGAAGGAAAAGAAGAAGAAATCACCAAATTTGAGCAAAAAGGGTAAAAAGGTCATTTTAGGGGCAAACACTATATGGAGCCCAATAAAGGTTAAGGGGCAACTCTGTTTTAAAGTTTTAAAGACAGACTAATCAAGGTTAAGGGGCTGCCATTTGGCTATCCCTTATCAGAAGTGACATCCTATTATGAGCACCCAATTGGGGTGGTCACTGTCCTTGGGGTGTAACCATCCTGCCCATTCCAACCCTAAAATCGAGTATTTCTTTCTGAAGCTGAAATTGAGAAATAAAAAAAAGAGCATCCATTGTTGCTGGTTAAACCGAGAGAAAGCAGATCGAGCAACTCTTTAAAATCAGTTGAACGAAGAACAGAAATGGAATCCAAGATGATTGAAATTAGGGATCGAATCTGTTTATGCAAAGAAGAACATGGGTTTGACCACTGTTGATGTTGGTGCTCGAAATTGAATTGCAGTGGTGTTGAGATTGATCTGTGAGATGGGAAAGTCTGTTGCTAAGAAGAGAAAAGAGCAGTTGGGTTCGATATAAGGATTTTGGTGATGTTGGTGGTATGTTTAGATCGAGAAAAAAAAAACACAGTCAAGAAATTGATGCTGCTCTCTGAGTTCAAATGATAAGATGGGTTTGCTTTTCAAGATAGGGATGAAGACAGTTAGGGTTTGGTTTGAAATGGGTACTGATATATTGGGTTTGGACATAATTGATTAATGAAAAAGTCTCTGCTACATAATCAAAGAAGAGAAGAGATGAAAAAGGACTTGGTGCTGTTGTGTTAAATGTTGAAGATGATAAACCTACTGCTACAGTTAATCTGAGAATGGTGAATGCGTATGAAGTGAAATAGATGTATGTTAGGTTTGTGAATGATTGTTACAGGAGAAGACCAAAAATAATGGCCTGAATTCGGCCGGGAATTAGCCAGAATACAAACAGAACTCTGTCGGATTTTTAATCCGGCGAGTTAACTCAGTTAGCTGATGAACGATCTGAATAGCCAACTCAGCTGAATAAGACTCAATTAGACAGCTAACTCAAGCTGACTTAATAGCTAACTCTCCCTCCTCCTTGACCATTGACTAACAGTCTGACTAGACTGGCCGTTAACTTGGACGGAAACCGTGACGGAATATTCCTTTACCGGGGGAGAATCTCAGGTGAACGGTGGTGACTGATTCCGGCCTATTTCCGGCTGAAAACCCAGTTTTCCGGCGAGCAAAAATACAGAATTTTGTGTGGATTTCTCTCATGGGATGTGAAGACTTGGACTTGGAATTGGATGGAGAATTTGGTTTGAATATGGAAAGAGAAGATGGAAGATTTGAGAAAAGCTTGGATTTGGAAATTGAATTGCTAAAGGAAAGGGATTCTATTCCTTGGAAGATATGGAGAACATTGATGCCTATAAATAGATAAGTTCTCTACTTTTCTATGGACATCTTTATATACCTTTTGCACACCTCTACACACACAACACTTCTCTTTTCTTTATTATTATTATTGTGTGAACTCTTTAAGCATGAGTAGCTAATGATTGAGGATGAATTCCTAGTTCTTAACATGTTTTGAGTTTTGTTTCAAATCTACTTTGAATTTTCACATGATTATCGTTTGTTTTTACTAATAGGAATGTTTATACATTCATGGTTGATTGATAGATTATTTAGGTGGCCAACTAAATTGATTTGTTAATTTGATCTAAAGCTAGTGAAAGTTAGGGGATAAGTAATCGTTTCTTGACTCTTTACACAAGTAGAAAAAACAAGACCTTGCGGAGGGATTCCATGGAGCAATTGTGTGTGAAAACAACTCTAGAAAGTGGACCAAGCGAACCGAGTCTAACTACTAGTACTAAACCTAAGTTCATAAATATTAATGCATTCGGGGAATTACATCTTGTAAGCGAACCTCAAGGTAGTTCTTTTGAATAGAATCTGATAATTAAGCGGACCTGTTACTCAGTGAAATAAGGAATTTTGGGGTTAGCTAAGAGAACCTGCTATCCTACGGTTGGTGATAATCTGTGACTAATAAAAAGTGGAAAAGAACCTAACTTGAATCATTGTTTTGAAATGAAGAAGGATTCCTTGATCTACTATATCTTTATTGATTTCCTTTATCTTTTTAATTGCTTTGTTTATTTATTTTATTTACTTTCTTTTGCTCTTAATATCTAAAACCAAAACCACCCTTTTTGTGACATTATAAGACAACTAAAACCTCTTTCTCCTCGTGGGAACGATCTTGACTACCCTATATTACTTGTTAATTAGGTGTTAAATATTAATTAATTTGTTGTGGTTACAACACGCATCAGAATGTCATTCACAAGAACTTCAACACTAATATGAACTTTGTGAAGGAAACCTCTATCGCGATTTCTAATCTCCATATTCTTGAAGTATTCAAGATAGTCATATCTTCTCCCTGCTCGATCACGAGATTGAACAAGATGAGAAGTGAGAACTCCATTTTCTTTGCGAACTTTAGCCAATTATCAGTCAGATCATCAATGGTAGAATGAAAGCTTTTTTCAGATTCTGCGAGAAAAAACAAATTAACAGAAAAAATATTCAGATAAAGATCTCGCAAGAAGTATAGCAGAGAAATTTAAAAGAGAGATTAACAATTGAGGCAGTCAAAATGACTACCTTCCTTTTGCGAAGTTAACTTTTTAATTAGTGATAAGCAACAATCATCCCATTGGTTCATGGCATCATCAAGTTTATCCCCAACTATACCCTTCAGGCGAGATTTTATATTTTCTTCTCTGGAGAGGAGATATGAATTTTCTTTTGATAATAAAGAGTAAGATTCTTCTAATTGGGAATATTGATCTTGGAGTTTACTGGCCTTTAAACTTAGAGTTAATCTACCCTTGATAAGTTTATCTTTCTCAGTGGCGGATGATTCAGTTACTTTCTTGAGTTCATCTTTTAGTGAACGAAGAGATTGCTCTTGATTATCACACACTTTTTGAAGAATACTCAATTACTGCGAGGAAATCGCCATCATGTTCGAAAAACTATGTTTCTCCTGATACAAAGTTTTATTTTCATCTGATAAAGATTACTTCGCCAAGTTAGCTTGGGTGAACAAATATGAGAGGCGAGTAACTTCGCTACTTAATAAATTTTTCCTTTGCAATAATTGGCCACTCTCATTAGTAAAATTATCTATTTGATCGATCGAGTATGTGTGAAAATTTTCTAGTCTATTATATCAGCGCGGGCTTCTTCAGCAATAGACTCAAATTGAAATCTCTCCATGAATCATTTCTGATTTAAAAATAAATATACGAACCAAGAATTTAAAAAGGGAACTGAATATAGAAAAGATGAAAACTTGCTAAAACAGAAAAACAAGAGACAGAGGCACGAAAACTATACCTTTTAGTTCATTGTTTTTACCGCGAAGATTTTCGCAATCAAGTGAAGAGTTGCGAAGCTTTTGGTAAAGAATGTCACATTCTGAAGTCTTGGCTTGGAGACTTCTTTTTAAAGTTTCAACTTCATTCTCTAAGGATGCATGTGAAGCCATTTGGTTAGAAGCAAAATACTTACCTAAATCCTCGCAGACACCCTACTTGACAGGATCAGCAGAAGACTTCTTAGCATCATCTAAAATGTCAGACAAGATTTTAAAAGCAACATCTACTCTTACTGGAATTTTCTTAGAAGAAGGAAGAGATGCAAAAGGTGAAGTAATGATAGTAGAAAGCTGAAGATTTGAATCATTCACAATAATTGTATCATCAGAAGGAGGAGTGATTGGAAAAGTAACAGTTGGAAGTGACATATGAGTGGAAGAAGTTTTCTTCACAACAACTTTAGGAGTCTCATTTGTCAGAAGATCAGCTGAGACAGGGGAATTGATAGCGATATTCTCGCAAATAGAGGATGGAGGTACCATTTGCGAGGTTGTAGGAACAAAACTCGCAGAAAATATGGGAATGACAATGTCAATAGTTTTAACTTGGCGAGATCGTTTGCGAGGTTTAGCAATACCCTCGTCATCCTGCGAATAATAATTTAGATAAGAAACAGAGGCAACAATATTATATTATTATTAAGAAAACAAATGTTTCTTACTACCTTATGACTCGCAGGCTTCTTTTTCTTTTCAACTAGTTTTTTCCGCGAATCCTTAAGAAGATTAGGGTTTTGGATTATAGACTGGGTGTTAGGAGTAGTTCCACTGAAAATAAAACACAGTATGGGAGTTACGAAGAATCAAGTAGAAAAAATTGAATAATACGGGTAAACTATGTTCAGATAAGAAAAGTCGAGTCCAGTAACGTCAGAAGAACACATACCTTGATGATTCTATTGAAGCAGTAGAAGGTGAATTTGTAGAAGAAGAAAGTGGCAGATGGGAAAAATTTGCAGAGAACGAAGAGGTGAAGAAGACAAAGAAGTAAAAGAAGAAAAATATTTCTTCGAAAGATTCTCTCTTTTATATACAGAAGAATGGTAACCGGATAATAAGGGATTAACCGGTAAAGAAAAGAATACTCGATACGTGTAGGCGGTTACACTTAATTTATGGAGTTTTGTCGGAAAAAGAAGATGAAAAGATGAGTAGCCGAGGCATTTTATTTCTCATGATATTTCCTCCTTCGCAGAAAATACATGAGAAGAGGAAAGATGTAGGACCAAAATATCGCCATGATATTACTCTTGCGAGATTTACAACACTTATGTGAATTCGTCTGTGAGTTCTTCAACAACATACTGCGAGTGTCACAGAATGGCTCAAAGAATGACGTAACATATGACGATAGATGAAACATGAGAAGACCATGATGATCCTGTGAGGATTACAACACATGCGATAACTAACATTATAACTGCTGCGATAATACCGTAAGTCAGATCCTAAATTAAAGGACAACTTAGCTGTCATCCATTATGCAACTACACTATATCAAGAGACCCAGTAGATTCAGAGTGGGAGAGATAAATTTTTGAGAATTAAGAAAGTTTTGAGGAGATAAAAAAGCGGAGAGAGCGGTTGTATTCTTGATTACTCCCAATTCTTGTAAATATTTCTGAAAATCAAATAAGAAAGTGTTGTTTTTAATCTTCAAATATGTGTTGATTATTGTGAATTCTTGTAAAGGGTGTAGTGTAGGTTTTCCTGCAACTATAAGAGTGTTGGAATGTGCCAATGGCACGCTCGGACATTAGGGACACGGCTTGGTAAGAAAAGCTGCAAGTGAGCGTGTTGGCATGTGCCAATGGCACGCACGACCATTAAGGCCACAGCTAGGGCCAAGGTAAGGGTGTTTGGCTTGGATTAGTGTGATTAGCATAGCTAGGGCCAGGGAAAAGTACGTTTGGCATGACGTGGCTAGCTTGGTCTAGGTGTGGCTGGTATGATTTTCCATTGGCACAGAGGTGCGACTAGCATGGTTGGCATGCTTTGGCGCGTTTGGTATGACTAGCATAGCTAGGGCCAAGGCAGAGTGTGTTTGGCATGGCGCAGATAGCTTGGGCTAGGTGTGTCTGGCATGATTTTCCATTGGCAAAGATGTGCGTCTAGCATGGTTGGCATGCTTTGGCTCGTTTGGTGTGACTAGCATAGCTAGGGCCAAGGCAGAGTGTGTTTGGCATGGCGCGGCTAGCTTGGGCTAGGTGTGGCTGGCATGATTTGCGATTGGCAAAAAGGTGTGGCTAGCATGGTTGGCATGATTTGGCGCGGTTGGTGTGGCTGGCATGATTTGCCGTTGGCACAGGGGTGCGGATAGCATGGTTGGCATGATTTGGCGCGGTTGGTGTGGCTGGCATGATTTTTCATTGGCACAGGGGTGCGACTAGCATGGTTGGCATGCTTTGGCGCATTTGGTGTGACTAGCATAGCTAGGGCCAAGGCAGAGTGCGTTTGGCATGGCGCGTTTAGCTTGGGCTAGGTATGGATGGCATGATTTTCCATTGGCACAAAGGTGTGGCTAGCATGTTTGGCATGCTTTGGCGCGGTTGGTGTGGCTTGCATGATTTTCCGTTGGCACGGGGGTGCGGCTATCATGGTTGGCATGCTTTGGCGCGGTTGGTGTGGATGGCATGATTTGCCGTTGGCACAGGGGTGCGGCTAGCATGGTTGGCATGCTTTGGCGTGGTTAGTGTGACTAGCATATCTAGGGACAAGGCAGAGTGCATTTGGCATGGCGCGGCTAGCTTGGGATAGGTGTGGCTGGCATGACTTGCCATTGGCACAGAGGGGAATTAGGGTTTTGCTCGTTGTAACCCTAATTTGAAAAAATACACCCCATTAATTACTGACTACATGCATTAAATGTTCTAACAAATGTGTCACCGGTGACATTAGGTAATTCGGGGTTTTGCAATTTTACCCTTTGTCTAAAAACCACCATCAACACCTGGTTTAGAAGAAGAACCCAAAGTGTTAGAGTATTGCTCGGTTGAACCCACCAAGAGTTGGTATGTCAAGTTTGGTTGTCATATTTTAGTGAAGAAAAACTCATTTAAGAGTCGCTTGATTTAAATGTACTAGAATCAACTTCATATAGGTTAGCTTGAAAATATTAGGGTGAGAAATTACAAGTATTGCGAAGACTTGAAGAAATGATAAGTGCGGAGCTACAACGACAACATCATCATTCCACTTGAGGTTAGTGATATTTGACTTGAACTGTTTCATTCGCTATCGTATCTTTCAGGTCGTGTATATTGAAAATATAAAACTGCGAAGCATGAACACTCTAGATAGTGATAGTATTAAGGAATGCAATATGAAGTTTCTTGCTTAACCATTAAACTTTGTATATAAGACATCGACATAATCATATGAATGCTATTGTGATTATGTATGGGTATGAGGTGAGGATTTCATCCTAGGGAACAATGTTTACATGTGTGCTAAGGAAGTAAGTTCATGATATGTGTTGTGAACCGAAAAGGAAATCGCCAGGCGTTATTGGGGTTTTTCTTCATTGCATATCTTATGAACGACCAATATGTGTGATTAGTATAACCTCTCATGACTTGTTTGTGTTCTTGGTAAAAATATTCACATGAGGCCTGACTTATGTATTGGTATGACTTTTATTAGTGAAACCGATCTTAATTAATCACCTGGGGTATGATCGGGTTGTGAGTGTATGAACTTATTACTGGGAAGAGGGGAACCGAACATAGTAAGAGGTACAGTGCATCACAAGAGGAACTGATCCTTGTATGAGGTGCAACAAGGTTTATGGAAGAAAGGGGAACCGATCCTATGAACATGTGCAACACGTTTTTGGGAAGGGGGAACCGATCCTATGGACATGTGCAGTGTATACAAGTTAGATACCAAATATATGTGGGGAACCGATCCTAGTACCTAGTCAGCCGTATCTTTGGTAAGCTAGTGTAACACTGCACAGTACTCACATGGAGGTAGAACCGAAACTTGTTTTGGTAGAACCGTAAACCCATGAGTTGTGATTGAGTAAAACTTGATCAATAACGTAGTTCTTGAAAGTCATATGAACCAATTCTAAACTTGTTTGGAAGTGTGGTAAATCGGTTTCAAGTGAGCAAGCATGTAAAATACTTGAAAGAGTAAGATGTCGTCACTCTTTGAAATCGGTGCATTAATGCTTATTTTATATTGTTCAAATATATTCCTTAACAGCCAAGAAGGAAGTAAATCCCAAGATCGAATTTAAATAAATTAAGAATTTTTTTAATTAAGGGTTTTTAATTATATATGGAAAATAAGAATTAGTAATGTGCATTTGCTAATTAAAGATTTTCCAAGGAGATTTAGATCATTATTTTTGGATAGTGCATTCACTAGAATTATGAAAACCGAATTTGGTGGAGTAATGAAAAATATCTTGAGAATATTTTCGGTTTTGGAAATTCCTTGGTGTCCAAACTTCCTTGTCTATAAATACTTTGAGTTTGCATTTCTAGCAAACTAATCCTGCGTAACCTAGACTTACTCTTTTGTCTTTGTTACTGGTGAAGCCGCCTATCGGATATGAGAGTAATCTAATTAGGTGAAATCTCTTACGACCGCTCAATTTAAAGTCTTATTTGGAATTGAGAAGCTCTAGCGCGACCCGTTGGTGGGAGACTAGATATTGCGGTTTATCTTTAGTTTTCGTATTGATTTGATTGACTAATGGTGGTTGAACTTTGATTGCACCTAGTTTGTTTATGCTTGAGAATCTTCTCTTCTGATATAAGATTCACTCAAACTAGTTCAAGGTTTCGACATGGATCTTTAGACTGCTGTTAGATCTAAAGACGATCTTGTGATAATCCTGTAGTAGCAGGAAATCCCACACTACAACCCTCACAAGAATTCATAATAATCAACACATCTTTAAAGATTAAGAACAATACTTTTATTAATTGATTCACAGAAATATTACAAGAAATGGAAGAAAACAAGAATACAATCGCTCTTTTTAACTTTCTCTCTCCTAATGACTTGCTCAATACTCGAAAAGATCTCTCTATCCCTTACTCTTATTCAACTCTTTATATAGGGAATTACATAGTGGATGACATCTAGTCTGTCCTTTATTTTAGGATCTGACTTGCGATATTCTCGCAATAGTTATATTGTCAATCTTCGCGAGCACTACAAACGTCACAGAGTCATCACACGTTTCTCATGTTTCTACAATCGTCATCTGTTACGTCATTCTTCAAATCATTCTGCGACACTCGTAAAGTGTTGTTGATCAAGCTTCGCAAATGTATCCTTCTTGCGATATTCTGATCCTACATATTGCCTCTTCTTATGACTTCTCTGTGAAGGAGAGAATGTCATGAGAAACTGTTTTTCAAAATGCCGCAGCTATTCATCTTTTCTTTCAACTTCTTTTTCTATCGACAAGGCTCCGTGAATTAAGCATAACCGTCAACACGTGTTGAATACTCCTTTAATTACTGGAACGTTTTATCATTAACCGGTCATCTTCCTTTACCTATTTAAAGAGGGATCCGTAAGAAAGAGAGTTTTCTTCTTTTGTTTTGTTTTCATCTTCTTCATCTTCGTATCTTCTGCAAATCTTCATCATCTGCAAATTTTCTTATTTATCAAATTCATCTTCTGCTATTGTTCTCTTTTATTTCCTTGGAGTCACCAAGGTTAATTCTTCTTATTTTTCTTCTATTGATTTTGCTGAAACTGATTTTGTTTTGCTGAAATCATCTTGTTTGTTCTTTGTGTAATTCCCATATTGTTTCTTCTTTTTCAGCAAAAGCGCTTCCAGTAACAAATTTATAGTCCCAAACTCTAATGCTCCCAGAAGTTCGCAACTCAAGGTTCCTGCGAGAAAGAGAAAGTCTGTGAATGACAAGGTAGTAAGAAACACCATTATTATTTAATAACAATATTGTTGTCTCTGTTTCTTATCTAAGTTGTGATTCGCAGGGTGATGGGGGTGCTACTAATCATTCTAAGAAATCTCGCCAAGCTAAAACTGTTGATGTTTCTGTTTCTTTTCCCAAACTTGGTTTTTCAACCTCTTCTTCGCAAACTGAACCTCCACTTCCTGTTTGCAAAAATATCGCAATAAGCTCTGATATTTTAACTAATCCTTCTATGAAACCTATTATACAACCTGTTGCGAATGAAACCTCTTCCTCCCCTACAACCAATACTTCTGAAGTTCATCCCACTATAATCTCAACCCTTGATCTGCCTCACACCTTACCCACTAATGACGTCTCTTTACCAGAAGATGACGATCATCAACTTTCTATTGTTACCACTTCTTCATATGAGTCTCTCCATTTCTCTAAGGAAAAAGCAGACGGAGTGGCTCTTGCCTTAAAGGTATTATCTGATCTTTTGGTTGATGCCAAGAAGTCGTCTATGGACCTGTCAAATCTGGTGTTTGCGAAATTTTAGGTAAATATCTTGGTTCTGATAGGACAACTTCGCAAACATCCTTAGAGAAGGAAGTTAAAGTCTTGAAGGAGAGTCTTCGCCTTGAACAACAGAAGTTTCAAAATGCTTCTTTGGACTGCGAAATTCTTAGCAAGAAAAATAATGAATTAAAGGGTATGAATTTATTTTCTTCGTTCTTAACTTTCCTCTTAACAAATTTGTTCTTTTCATGCTGTTCATTCTTAAAGGATTTTTTCGCTTGTTAAGCTTTAAACCAGAAATGAATGATGGAGAGATTTCATTTTGAATCTGCCGCTGAAGAAATTCGCATTAATAGAGATAGTTGGATGGACCAATATAACTGATTAGATAATCTTCATACATACTCTGTTGATCAAATAGATAATCTTACCAAAGAGAATACTTAATTAGTTCAAGATCAAAACTCATTAATCAGCGAAATATCTCGTCTCTATTATTTTTTAACTAAAGCTAACTTAGAGATGGAAACTTCATCAGATGAAAATAAAACTCTATCTCAGGAGAAGCGATCTCTATCAAATATGGTGGCGATCTCTTCGCAAAAACTAATTGTTCTCCAAAAAGTGTGTGATAGTCAAGAACAATCTCTTCGCTCGCTGAAAAATGAACTTAAAGAAGTAACTGAATCATCTATTGTTAAGAAAAATACACTTATGTAGGGTAGGATAATTTTAAGTGTGAAAGCAAATGAACTTCAAGAACAGTACTCCAAATTAGAAGAATCTTACTATTCTCTTGCGAAGGAAAACACTTTTCTCATTTCTAAAGAAAAGAATTTAAAATCTCGTCTGAAAGGTCTAGTTGGAGATAAATTTGATGATGCCATGAGTCATTGGGAGAATACTTGCTTGAAACTAATTCAAAATCTAATATCTCAAAAGGAAGGTAGTCATTTTGACTGCCTCAAACATCTTTCTTTTGTCAAACTTCTTTGCAATATTTCCCTTGCGAGGTGTTTGCCCGAATAATTTTTGCTTTTTCCTTTCGCAGAATCTGAAAGAAATCTTCAGTCTTCCATTTCTACTTTGGATTCTAAACTTGCCAAGGTTCGCAAATAAAATGGTTTGCTTGTTGCTCATCTTGCCCTCTCTCATGATCGAGCAGAAAGAAATTATGATTATCTTGAATATTTCAAAAACATGGAGATTAAAAACCGTGATAGAGCTTTCATTCGCCAAGCTCATCTCAGTGCTGAAGTTCTTGTGAATGAGGTTCTGCTGTCCAAATCTGTTTCTCCTGTATCACTCAAACCTTTAGAAGTAGATGAAGATGAAATTCCTCATGCTGGTGACAATGACTTTGATTATGAAAGTGGTGAAGAAAGCGCTTCCCAAGAGATTTTAGAAGAAGAAGAAGAAATCCCTACTAAAGAAGGAGATGCTGGTGATGAAGCAATTATTGGTAATGAGCGAAACGAAGTAGAAACCAGAGTTGACCAAGAAAAGGAAAACACTGGCAAAGATGATAAAGTTGGTGGAGATGATAAGGTTGGCGAAGAAGATAAAGCTGGTGAAGAAGATATTAAAGTCCGAGTTTTAGTTTTATTTTCTTGAATTACTCTTTCTTCTCTTGCGAACAATGTACTTTGGACCTCTTTTTGGAATCAATTTTGCTTTTGGTATTTTAAGAACTTGCGAGAAAGATAATGATATCTTATTTATTAATTCCCATACTTGCATCTCATTATCTTTCTTGTGATATATGATCTGCATGAAAAATGATTAGTATTTTATAAAAAGAATTTGTTTTGTTAGGTGGTCTTATTTTGCCTTCCTAGGTAAAGGTCTTATTTTGCCATCTTTTGTATTGCGACAATATCGCAGGACGTTTCTACACTTTCATGTGGAAACCCATTGATCTTGCCTTCACTTTTTATTCTTTTGTATTTTTGCTGCGACAATATGATAGGTATAAATTTTCTTACGAAATTAAATCCCCATGACATTGCCGTCTTGCGACGAAATTGCAGGACGTCTTTACACTTGCATGTCATGACCCCTTGATCTCGTCTTATCTTTTGTTTTGTATTATTTCCTCTTCAGGAATTTTGCACAAATATGACAAGTCTTAATACCCCCGTGAGTAAAAAGTCTCATGACATTTGCGTCTTAAAACACTTATCAGCTCCCTAATGGAGGGTGCCTCCCTTATCTTACCCCTGTTTGCCCTTTCAAGGAGACGTACATCATCCATACAAGACTAGATCCTCCCTTCCAGTCTTAACAACAACCAGTTGTGTTCGCAACCTCTTATGCGTTTTTCCTATATGGCTTATGGTTACGAGACTGCACTCTATGTGTGGTTTTCTTCGGTCCGAGTGCATCATAGCCAAGACTTGTAAAGAATGGCCAAGGTAGTTTCATATGCCCCAGGTACCCTTGGATCAACTGTGTACCTCAGTGCCTTGGTCATACTCTGTACCCCTTAGGAGAGTCCTTCTTACCTTAGTCGCCCAACTCAAGTCATATGCTTAAGTTGAGAATCCAAGGTGCCTCTCCTGGATGGGCTTTCATTGACCCCAAATCTCCATGACTCAGGTTCCAGCAGCGGTGTAACCTTATCAATGATCCATGCAACATATACCGCCTTTTATGATGTTCTTTAGGTCTTACATTTTCCTCTTGCGAAATTTTATTCGCGAACTAGGGTGTACGCCATAAAGGTTCGTCCCATTCTGGATCTTAAATGATCATTTCTTGCGAAATTTTCGCACATTCTTATTTTAATTTGATCTTGAATAATCTCGCAGTCAATTTTTTTTTTGTTAATACTTACTTTGTTGCATCGTACATCATTTCATCAACTAGTGATTCTCAAAGTTCCTCACGGGTAATATCTCTTTAAATATAATCTATTCCATGGTCTACCAAGTCTCTGATCAACATCTTTACCCTCTGGATCCATCAATTTGTATTCCCCTGTTCCAATTATCTCTTTTATAATGTAAGGTCCATCCCATTTTCTCGCTAATTTTCCACCACCTTCTCGCTGATAATTTGGCGTATCGCGAAGAACCAAATCACCTGGCTGAAATTCACGTGTTTTGACAAGCTTATTGTATTCTCGTGCTAATCTTTGTTTATAATTCTCCATATGTTGTAAAGCTTTTTCTCTCTTCTCATCTAATTCATCCATTTTGTTTAGGATCATTCAATCACTAATATTTTTCTCCCAGGCCTCTCTTTTTGTCGTGGGTATAGCAACTTCTGTTGGTAACACTGCCTCAACTCCATATGTTACACAGAAAGGTGACATTCCCGTCGATTCTTGCCTAGTTGTGTTGTAAGCCCATACTGCATTATGTACTTGTTCGCACCATGCTCTATTATGTCCCTCCAACTTCTTCTTTAATATATCTGTAATTGTCTTATTTGTTGCCTCTGCTTGCCCATTAGCCTGTGGGTATAAAGGAGTAGATTTTCCACATTTTATCTTAAATGCATTAAGCAACATTTCTATATTCTTCCCTTCAAATTGTTTCCCATTATCAGATACCAACTGAGCTGGAATTCCAAATATGCAAATGATATTTTCAAATATGAATGTAAATATGTCTTTGTCGCGAATGTGCTGTACTGTTTTTACTTCTGCCCATTTTGTGAAATAATCTGTTGCGACAATTAAGTATCTTTTTTGTCCATATCCTGGTACAAATGGTCCCATAATATCTAACCCCCATTTTCCAAAAGGCTACAACTGGATGAGGATGATAAGGGTGCTCCAGGTGCATGTATTCTCTTTCCATGCCGCTGGGAATCTTTGCAATGCCTTGATACTTGTTTTGCATCTTCATGCATATATGACCAATAATAACCTTGTATTTTTTCTCTATACGCCAAAGATATTCCCCCGCTGTGGTTTCCAGCATCCCCACTATGCAGCATTTTTAATATTTTATCTCCTTATTCTCGTGTTAAACATCTAAGTGATGGTCCATTAAATGATTTTCTATACAATATCCCATCCCTTAATTCATAATTTGTTGCACGACTCTTTAATTTGTGTGCTTCCAATCTGTTTATTGGTATTTCTCCTCTCGCTAAATATGCATGAAGTTCTGCTCTCCAATCTGCGATATTGTCATTTGGCCCTTCTTCACCACCTTCTACTATCATTACATATACTTATTCTTCCTCTTCTTTATTGATTGATGGCGACAAAAGTGTCTGTATCTTTATGCATCTCTTTGTTGGATCTGTCATCATTCTTGAAATGAAAGCATAAGCATCTGCGAGCCTATTATCCTTCTTTCATATATGCATCCATTTTATTTTTGGGATTTTCACTGACAATTCTTCAACAAGTTTCTTGTATTTCTTCAAGGATGGTTCATTTGTTGTGTATTCTCCTTTTATTTGGCGAATGACTAGCTGCGAATCACTGGTAATTCTAGCATTTTCTAATTTCATTTCTATTGCGAATTTTAGGGCATGTACCACAGCTTCATATTCTGTTTCATTATTAGTGGATGCGAACTCCAACCTAAATGAAAAAGCCATCTTTGCTCCCTCTGGTGAGATTAAGATAATTCCAACTCCATTACCTTCCCCATTTGAATATATATCCACCAATATCTCCCATCTATTTGGTTCTGTTAAGAAGTCTTTTGGATCTCCTGGTTCTTCTTCTATATCCATCATCTCCTCAACAGCTTCATCATCTTTTAAAAGAAATTCTGCTAAAAAGTCTGCGACAACCTGTGCCTTTGGTGAAGATAACACTTCATATTTAATTTCGAAATGTCCTACTTGCGCATTCCATATCTCTACCCTGCCTGATATTTTTGAGTTCTTCATTACTGATTCAATTGGTACCTTTATTAACACTTTAACTTTATGTGCCTGGAAATATATGCGAAGTTTAAAGGTTGCATAAACTAACGCTAGAATCAATTTTTCAATTTTAGAATAATTTCTTTCTGCGGCATTGAACGTCTTGCTGATGTAGTAAATTTGTTTTTCAGCTCCTGCATCTACTCGCAATAGCATAACACTTAGTGCATGCGAAGTTGTCGCAAGATAGATTAGCATCTCTTCTCCCGGTTCTGCCTTTTGTAAAATAGATGTATTCGCCAGGTATTATTTTTTTCCTTGAAAAGCCTTCTCACATTCATATGTCCATCTAAACTTTGTTCCTTTCTTGAGTATGTTAAAGAAATGTTTTCATTTGTCTGATGATCGCTAGATGAATCTCCCTAGCGAAGCCATGAGACCATTCAACTTCTGCACATCTTTAATTGTTGCTGGTGTTGGCATGTCGCGAACCACTTGTACCTTTTCTGGATCAAATTGTACTCCTTATTTTGATATAATATATCCTGAGAATTTTCCTGACGCAACCCCAAAGATACATTTCTCCGGATTTATCTTGATGTCAAATTGCCGCATCTGCTCGAAAATCTCCTTCAAATCTTTCACATGATCCTTAGATTCTTTGCTTTTTATCAACATATCATCCACATACACCTCAAATGTTTTATGTATCCACTTTGCGAACACTTTCTCCACCATCCTCTGATATGTTGCACCAGCATTTCGCAGACCAAATGGCATTTTTGTATAACAATATAATCCTCCTGGAGCGAAAAAAACAGTATGTTCTTGATCTTCTTCGGCGAGAGGAATCTGGTTGTATCCTTTATACCCATCTAGAGAAGATATTCTATCATTTCCTACTACTGATTCGACCATTTGAGGTATATCTGGTAATGGAAAGTTGTTTTTAGGACAAGCTTTGTTTAGATCAGTAAAGTCTATGCAAATTCTTATCCCATTATTTTTCTTTGGAACCACAACCATGTTTGCTATCCACTCCGGGTATTTTTATTGTTTTATAATTCCTGCATCAAGCATTTTCTGCAATTCCTCTTCTATTTTGGGATGATAAGTTGTTGCAATTTTTCTTATCCTTTGTTTAAATGTTCTTGCGTCTTTGTTGATCTCCAATTTATGACATGCAACTGATGGATCTATTCCAGGCATTTCATCCATGTTCCATGCGAAAATATCTTTATATTCTCGCAAGAGATTGACGGTTCTTTCTTCCTCATCTGTATCCATCTTAGTTCCGATTTTCAACATTTTAGGTTCCTCTTCAGTTCCAATGTTTACTTCTTTTGTTGGTTCTGCTGCGGTGTAACTTGCTTCAGGTTCTCCCATTGATGTTGGTTCTTTTATAATCTTCGCTGGTTTATTTCCTTCTTGCGAAATTTCGCTGGGTATTCATTTTCCTTCTCCTTCTCTTATCATGTAGAATTGAAACTCATCTTCTTTCTTTGCTTCTTTCGCCATATTCCTGCGAGATTTTCGCTTCTTCACTCGTCCTTCATAATTTTTTACTTCAATTTGATAACATAGTTTCGCACCTTCAATATCTCCCCTAATTTCGCCAATCCCGCTTGGCATAGGAAACTTGATGCACTGACGTAATGTTGATGCTACAGCTTTGATTACGTGTATCCATGATCTTCCCAACAACATGTTATATGGTGACTCCATATCCACCACACATAGCGTTATTTGTGTTTTGATTTCTCCCAACGAAATTCTCACTGTTATTTCTCCTTTTGGTTTAGTTGTAGGCTTGCCGAAACCATGAATATGATATGTTGGATGAGACATTTGTTCATCTTTGTATCCCATTCCTTTGTATGCATGATAAAATATTATATCCACTGATCTTTCCATATCTACCAAAGTTCTATTCACCGCCCATTCTTCCATAGATTTTGCTGATTTCTCATTTTCTTTTCGAATAACTGTTACTATGATTACCAAAGGAGATGTGTGGTTCAAATTTTCTTCTGGTATCTCTGTCGCTGTGAATGTGATTTTCTGCTTTTCCCAGTACTTCAACGGAGATATTTTTTCTACCGTCATAATCTTCTTTCCTTCAAAATATCGTTTATGTATCCTCCCTCTAATGTTTTCATGGAATTCATTAGCCATCGTTTTTGTGATTACATTACACTCCAATCTTCTTTTATTCTCATTGATCTTAACCATCTTTTCTCCAACTGATTTGTAGTTTTCTTTTCTCATTTTCTCGATTTAAACTGTTTTCACAATAATCTCCACAATCTTTAGTCAAATTTTCTTGATTTTATAATCTTCAGTCCCTGTTTCTGGAGCCAATATGTAGTAGCAGGAAATCCCACACTACACCCCTCACAAGAATTCATAATAATCAAAACATCTTTAAAGATTAAGAACCACACTTTTATTAATTGATTCACAGAAATATTACAAGAAATGGAAGAAAACAAGAATACAATCGCTCTTTTTAAATTTCTCTCTCCTAATGACTTGCTCAATACTCGAAAAACATCTCTCTCTCCCTTACTCTTATTCAACTCTTTATATAATGAATTACATAGTGGATGACAACTAGTCTGTCCTTTATTTTAGGATCTGACTTGCGATATTCTCATAAGAGTTATATTGTCAATATTCGCGAGCACTACAAACGTCGCAGAGTCATCACACTTTTTTCATGTTTCTACAATCGTCATCTGTTACGTCATTCTTCAAATCATTTTGCGACGCTCGCAAAGTGTTGTTGATCAAGATTCGAAAATGTATCCTTATTGCGATATTATGATCCTACAAATCCATTATTAACAGACTCCGTTCTGTGTGTGATTAATCACAAGAGATTCAAGTGATTGTGTGCAGGTGTTTATTGAAGATCTAAGAATATTTGAAGAGAAAGAAGATATTGAAGATTTCTTACTTAGTGTTTTTATAATCTTTGGTGTGCACAATACTTGTTTGGGAAAAAGAGGATTCGACTATAATTGATTTATCCTTTTGGGAACTTTGATATAATAATTGTGGAAGATCGGCATCAACACATATCACTTGGTTGAAGAGTGTTGTTGGCTTAATATTAACAATTACCTTTGGGTGATTGAACATAAGATAGATCTTGGAACCTGGCAAAGGAGTTTATGTTAAGATAACAAGGGAACCTTTGCGCAACTCATATCACTTGGTTGAAGAGAGTTGATACCAAACATATTTGTTGTTCCTTTACTGTTTGTAATACGAACCAAAGGAATTGGTCCAAGTACGTGACTTGTTTACAGGTTGGAGGTGTGGGAATACAGACGGAACTGGGTGAACTATAGGTTTAGTTGCTTGGTATCAACTATACAAAGTTGTCTTATTTTGTATAGCGGCTTAATCCTGGGAGTATTCAATCCTGGAATAGGTCCCAGGGTTTTTCTGCATTTACGGTTTCCTCGTTAACAAAATCTTGCTGTGTCATTTAATTTATATTTTCGCATTATAATTGTTTTATTATAATTAAAGTAAATTGGACAAAAGTTAATTCCTATTCACTTGATACATGAATCCTATTGAGTTTGGTTAAGTCCGAAACTTTGTATCAAGTAACACACTTTGTTTTTGTATTGTCTCGATCTCTTATCCATAGAAGATCACACAAAGTGTGAACCGATTTGTTGTATTGTCTCGACTCTATCTATAGACAATCACTTCCGAGGAAAGGACTTATAGGAAGGAAAAGTTATAGCTTGAGGTATATTTTGGGTACCCTCGCCTTTTCACAAAGGTTAAATGATAATTGACTCTAGATTAGAACAACTAGTATCACACAAAATGTGTGGGGATTAGGTTTCCCAGTTGCTAGAGTTATCCCTTATATAGTCTTTCAAATTAGCTTAGTAACAAAGCATTCAATATTCACCGTTATATGAAAACCTGATTAGATTCCAGCTAATATTTATCAACCGTTAGATCGAAAACATAGCTTATTATAAACACATGTAATGCACATTTGTGGGCTTGTGAATACCGTACCCAAACTTGTACATTAGTTGGTTCAACATAGTTAACCATATGGTTAGCCATATGATAACTTTCATATCAACCATATTCTTCTTCACCATAACTAGTGCAAATGACTCAAATGAACTAGTTAGAGAGTTGCTCAATTACTTAGATCTTTATCTACTACACAAGACACAATCGAAGTAAAAATGATTTAATTCACTCAAATCGGTTCATGAACTATATAGCCACGGTTTTCAATAGCATTCCTTAGTTTATAAAGATAAGTTCACAAATATCATTTTTAGACTTAACCTACTCAAGTTGGAGGACTGGGTTCGCGGACTTAAGTTCCCGGATGGAGTTCACAAACTCCAGCAGAAATTCTCGGGTTTGAGAACTTTTCCAGTTCGCGGCCTGGGTTCACGGAATGAGTTCGCGGACTGAATCTCACGCACTTCTTCGGTTCTCTTGATCAACAAAGTTCGCAAACTTTGGTTCAAGAAATAAGGACTTATACACATATGTGTTTCCACAACAATGCTTATACCCTCCATTGGTTATATTGTCTAAACTCTCATTTCAATCATTGAAACATTCGCAGAGGACGTTATATAGTTGTTATTCACAAACCATTTTTCGTTAGAGCAATTTTCAAAGTGATTGAAACTTAACATGACTTTCGTCACTAGGTAAAGATGAACTTGGCTAAAGCGAAAGATTTACCAACACATATTTCGAGAAATAGATATGCGAGGTATACTCGGCTCGAAATACCAATTGTGTTTCATCTTAGTCTATACAGCAAAACGACTTTTGTCTCAAGATATGAGATAACTATACTTTTGAGTGATAGATAAGTTCAAGTCTCCACATACCTTTTAGTCGATGAAGATCCACCAGTTCCTTGAGTAGTCATTCGTCTTGTATGATGATTCCCATGGAGTTCTTGAGCTCAACTACACTTTCCATCCTAGTCCGAGACCTTATCTATAGTAGACTAGAAATCAAGACTTATAGTTTTGATCACTAACATTGAAAAACATGCTTGAGATAGCAACGCATGCGAGTTCGACCGAGCAATGCTCTAACAATCCCCCCCTTTGTCAATTTTAGTGACATAACTGTCAATACATATGGAATAAAAAATATATAAATAAACTTTGTAGCTCCTATTCCACATGATTAATCTTCAACATTACTAGAAATCTTCGTCACTTCCAAGTACTCTAATGATTCCAAAGGTTGTGAGTTTAGCATCATCGTTGTTGAAAATCCATAGCTATAACAACGAGAAAACAAGAGTTCTCAATCATTGTTATACAATGTCATAATATCATTATACATCGTCAAATTCCAATTGCATCACAAATTCAACAACAATACTATGGTGACATGTCACTCCCTCTTAGTCAATACTCCATCTCACATGGAAACTACTCCCCCTTACATAATGATCCGAAAACCATATGTATTTTTAGTGTGAACTACATATTAATTCTCCCCTTTTTTGTCAATAAAATTGGCAAAGGCACAAGAACGGGATCCTAATGAAATTTCCTTCAGAGACGCTTCATGACCGAAGGTGAGTATATATCATCTTTATTTCGATGCAATCATAAAGCCGAAGCTAAATGAATTCATCAAGGAGTCTATAAAATATACAAGATGACCCCTATAATATTCCACATCCTCACTCCCCACAAAGATTTGGCAATTAAGCACAAATTCAATTAAGAACTCTCCCCTATAATATGTCATTCCCGAAAGAACAATACAAGCGACCTTAATTTCAAAGAAAGGAAGGATTTATTTGGATATAACAAATCACATACAAGTATGAATTTGAATCCAAAAAATATTCAATTAAATTAACCGTAAGTAAACCTATGATTAATTTAACCAAATATTCTCAACACAAGTAAACTTATGGAGACTTAAAAACTCAATTAGATTAATCACAAGAGAACTCATAATTAATCTAATCAGAATACACAACTAAATTAATCACCAAAGTAATCAATTTAATTGTTCATAATCACATAAGAAAATCTATGGAGCAATGACTAAGTTAATCATCAACCCAGTAAAAAATGTTCAAACATAAGAAAATCTTACTGAGTCATAACTAAATAACCAAAAGGATGATTAATTTAGTTCAATATGCTCGACATGAAGTACCTTACGGAACAACAACTAAACCAATCACAAAAATAATCAACTTTGGTTGTTTAATGCTCAAAATAAGACACATTACGGAGACTCACAGTAACACACAAAATGTGGATCAAGAAAGATCAATTACTGCGGAATACACAAGGATTCATTCTATTTTCCATCACCATTTGAACAATGACATATAATAGACATAATCCTTGAAAAAAAATATTTTAACCTATCTTCCATCAAAAATTGACATAATAGGCTTAACTTTTGTATATGTCAAAAGTGTTAGAGCACTGCTCGGTTAAACTCGCATGCGTTGCTATCTCAAGCATGTTTTTCAATCTTAGTGATCAAAACTATAAAGTCTTGATTTCTAGTCTACTATAGCTAAGGTCTCGGACTAGGATAGAAAGTGTAGTTGAGCTCAAGAACTCCATGGCGATCATCATATAAGATGAAGGACTACTCAAGGAACCAGTGGATCTTCATCGACTAAAAGGTATGTGGATACTTGAACTTATCTATCACTCAAAAGTCTATCTACTCTATCTCCTATCTTGAGACAAAATTCGGTTTACTACATAGACTAAGAATATGCACATGTGACATTTCGAGCCGAGTATATCTTGCTTATCTATTTCTCGAAATGGGTGTTGGTAAAGCTTTCGATTTAGCCAATTTCATCTTTTCCTAGTGACAAAAGTCATGTTATGTTTCAATCACTTTGGAAATCGCTCTGATAAAAAATAGTCTGTGAATAAAAACTATAGAACGCCCTCTCAAAATGTTTCAATAATTGAAATGAGAGTTTATACTATATAACCATTGGGGATATAAACATTGTTGTGGCAACACATATATGTATAAGTCCTTAGCACTTGAACCTAAGTTTGTGAACTTTGTTGATCAAGTGGAACCAGAACGTGAGCAGTCAACTCAATTCGTGAACCCAGTCCGCGAACTGGCGTAAGTTCTCGAACCCGGGAATATCTGCTGAAGTTGAAGCCCAGGTGCAGTCCGTGAACCCAGTCCGTGAACTGACGGAAGTTCTCATCCTGAGAAATTCTGCTGGAGTTTATTCACTTCAACCGGTTAGCTTGAGTCCGTGAACTCAGACCGATAACTCAAGAGGTTATGTCTGAAAAGGTTATTCATGAACTTATCTTAAATTACTAAGGAATTCTTTTGCAAACCGTGGCTTTATAGTTCATGAAATTATTCGAGTGAATCACATCATTTTTGATTCAATTGTGTCTCTTGTAATACTTGAGATCTCATAGCAATTGATCAACTCTCTAACTAGTTCATTTGAGTCGTTTGGACTAGTTATGGTGAAGAAGAATATGGTTGATATGAAATTTATCATTTGGCTAACCATTTGGTTGACTATTATTGAACCAACCATTGTACACATTTGGTTACGGTTACACAAACCCAAAACGTCAAGTACATGTGTGTATGGCAAGCTAAGTTTTCGATCTAACGGTTTAGAGATATTAACTTGTATCTAATCAGGTTTTCATCTAACGGTGAATATTGAATGCTTTGTTAGCAAGCTAACATTGATTGCAAACCCTGATTTGAAAGACTATATAAGGGAGAACTCTAGCAACTGGGAAACCTAATCGATCCCCACACATTCTGTGTGATACTAGTTTGCTAAAGCTAGAGTCGATTCTCCTTTAACCTTTGGTTTTCTTCTTCTAAAACCAGGTTAACAACTTAAAGACTTCATTGGGATTGTGAAGCCAGACCGATACTACTTTTCTTTTAGTTGTGTGATCTGTCTTGCTATTTATCTCATACAAGTACAATTGTAATAATTTGCTTGAGAATTCTATCTCAGATAGGCAAGATAAAAGTAGTCACAAACATCTTCGTCTCATTGTTTGTGATTCCTCAATAATCTTCTTTGTTGCGTCGATTGATGAAACTGAGCTGTTCTTCGGGAATATAAGTCTAGTTTTATCGATTGGTTCTTGTTCACCTTGATTTATCAAAAGACAGAACAAAACTTGTAGTCTTATTCGTGGGAGACGAATTTATCTATTACGTGTAGACTTTTTTGTGTGAGACAAATTTGTTTATTAAAGTCTTCTACTTTGGGTCGTAGAA
Source organism: Papaver bracteatum (assembly GCA_023529315.1). NCBI lineage: Eukaryota > Viridiplantae > Streptophyta > Magnoliopsida > Ranunculales > Papaveraceae > Papaver > Papaver bracteatum. Next base: position 4,063 of record JAJJWX010003401.1, on the reverse strand, counting down.
ACTCTAGGTTGTGGGTGAGATCAGCTAAGGGAATCAAGTACGTAGTATTCTGCTGAGATCAGAGGCGTAGAAGCATAACTGTACCTTGGATCAGTGTGAGATTGGTTGGGGTTCAAGTACAGTCCAGATCGAAGTTAATTTGGAGCATGCTAGTATCTGTAGCGGCTTAATACAGTGTATGTTTAATCTGGACTCGGTCCCGGGGTTTTTCTGCATTTGCGGTTTCCTCGTTAACAAAATTTTGGTGTCTGTGTTATTTATATTCCTCATTATATTTTGTTATATAATTGAAATATTACAGGTTGTGCGTTGTTCAATTAATTAGAATATCCAACCATTTTGGTTGTTGATTTAAATTGATTGACACTTGGATATTGGTCTGTGGTACCATCCAAGTTATCTCTTTTTAATTAGACTCGCGAATCATATTTTCTTGAGTAAATCAAATTGAGAGATTGAGATAATAACTCCTTGAGATATTTTCTATTGATTGAGTCTTGTTGATTCTCTAGAAAACAACTCGGAGTTGTCCATATAGAGGACATTATCTCTTAATGCAGCTGCTTATATCCTACATTGTTTATGTTGTATAAACTCTCATTTCAATCATTGAAACATTCTCAGAGGACGTTATATAGTTTTTATTCACAAACCATTTTTCATCATAGAAATTTTCAAAGTGATTGAAACTTAACATGACTTTCGTCACTAGGTAAAGATGAACTTAGCTAAACCGAAAGATTTACCAACACATATTTCGAGAAATAGATAGGCAAGGTATACTCGGCTCGAAATACCAAATGTGTATAATCTTAGTCTATACATTTGTTAGAGAATTTCTCGGTTGAACCCATCAAGCGTTGGTATGTCAAGTTTAGTTGTCATATTTTAGTGAAGCAAAACTCATTTAAGAGTCGCTTGATTTATATGTACTAGAGTCAACTTCATATAGGTTAGCTTGAAAGTATTAGGATGAGACATTATAAGTATTGCTAAGAGTTGAAGATGTGAAGAAGAAGACAGAGCTACAACAACAACATAATCCTTCCACTCGAGGTTAGTGATATTTGACTTGAACTGTTTCATTCCCTATCGTATCTTTCAAGTCGTGCATATTGAAAACATAAAACTCTTAAGCATAAACACTTTATAGTAGACTAGAAATCAAGACTATACTTTCTATCCTAGTCCAAGACCTTAGCTATAGTAGACTAGAAATCAAGACTTATAGTTTTGATCACTAATATTGACAAACATGATTGAGATAGCAACGCATGCGAGTTCGACCGAGCAATGCTCTAACAGTAATAACTTCTCATCTCTAACTTAATTGCATCTTGATAAAATCGATCCTCCCCATTAATCTCCAGTTTTGCAATTGTGTTTCTCCTTCTCCTGACACTTGCAATCCTATAAAAATAAGCATTATTGGAATCTCCCCACTTAAAAGCATTTTGTTTATCTCTAATGTACCACTTCCTAGCTTCCCGGGCTTTGATGTTCTTAAGCTTTAAACAACATTCAATTTTCTCTTCAAACCGATCTTCCTTTAAAGGATTAGACTCCTCCATTAAATCCAAAGTGGAAATATTTTCTGTCAGCTCCAACTTCTTCTCTTTTGCAAGACCCAAATTCTTGTTGACTCCATAATTTCAGAAATTGCTTAAGATTTTGAATTTTTTTGAAGAAAACATAGCTTGCTTGCCCCTGATATTCCATTACACCCCACCATTCTTGCACTTTATTGACAAAATCCTTATGAAAAATCCAAGAGTTTTCAAACTTAAAATAAGGCTTGCACCTCACAAAAGGTTTTCTATCCAGCATAATTGGTTTGTGATCTAAAATGACTCTAGTTAGAGCAATTTGAATAGCCCCTGGAAAGAGGACATACAAATCCACACTAAGTAAGAATATATCGAACCTGCAAAGCAAAGGGTTAGTATGCATATCTGACCAAGTGAAAGCTCCACCTAATAGAGGTAGATCAATCAGTTCTTGATCATAAATGAAAGAGTTAAGAAATTCATTGTTCCTACTGTCACCTTCCCCTCTATTTCTCTCTTCCTCATATCTCACTGCATTAACATCTCCAGCAAAAAAAAAGGACCCCCCCCCACCACCAATGTCTCACCTCCTTTAAATCCTCCAAAACAAGGATCTCTCATTATACTCACAGGGAGAGTACAAATTATAGACACCCTATTTTAACCCATTTATTCTTGAAGAAAAAATAGTTGAAATGCTGTTAACACCTATCCTAACATCTTCCTTCACCAGTTTTGAACTATCCCAAATGGTTAAAATACCACCACTATTACCAGCATTTCCCACAGATGGTAAATAAACCCAATCAAAATTGTTATCATGCCAAATTTGATTAACAAACCACTGATTCATCTTCATAATTTTTGTTTCCTGCATCATATAGATTGTACATCTGTTACTTGCAACCAATTCCTTCAAAGCATTAATCTTGTCAAAAGAATTTAGCCCCCTAATGTTCTAGGTTATGAATTTATAATCCATTAACTTCTTCAGATGTATCTGTATTTTTCTCCTTCTCATTTGCATTATTTGTGCATACTGTAACCAAAGCTCTTTCCTCAATTCCTTCTTCTGCTTCCTTAGTAGCCTTTACCCTCTTAGTTCTATCTTTGTATTTCAGTACGTGACCCAAAATTACCTTTTTTTTAAAGTTCCCTATCACCATCACAAACTCCCCCACAGTTACAACGGTGTAACATCATCAATTTAATATCTTCAATTACCTTCTCCATGCTTTCTAAGTTTGAAGTTTTAACATCCCCCAATTTTTGATCAATTTTATTTTCAATCTCAGTTAACATATTAGTTTCAACCACAGTATTATAATCTTCCGCCAATTGAACTGCTTCCACCTCCCATAGTTTATTCTCTCCAATGGTCTAATTACAATTAAATGGAACCAACTGAAGTTTTGATCTTTTATACTGACTCGAACTCCCCTCCAAGACCGTATCTGATCCATCTCCTTCATCCAAGTCAGATGCTGAATTGTCTGACTCATTTATTCTTCCCTGATCTCCCGCCTTTGAATTAGTTCCAACTGTATTTTGAAATTTAAATTTCGCATAAACTTTCCTATCAAAGTCCAGAAATTCTATTTGATAATCCAGCTCATTGAGCATAATTGCCTCCTCATAATACAGATCCCATTGTACCGTTATCGCCACCTTCTCTCAGTCGATCTCCTCCACCAGCACCGCCAAAATATGGTTCAGATCACCAAAGATACCAACCCTGAAAAAATGAGTGCCTTCCAATCTCAAGGTCTCCACTACAATTCTTGGTAGTTTTGCCTTAGACAACCTATCTCTAATCTTCACAACATTTGTAGAAATCCAGTTCCGGATTGGTAAACCCCTCAGTTTAAATTGTTAACTTATGCATTGATTTTCTCCAATGGAAATTTCTTGTCCTCCATCCTCATCTGTTTCTGTGGTAAACTATCTTTCACCTGCAAATCTTGTAGTCCCCCCCCCCGCCCTCGTCCATTGAGATAAACAAAGATCTGCATCCTTGTATCCCCATTTCTTTAGTTCCCAAATTTTTCTCAATTCTTGCTCCTCCAAAGTAACTAAAGAAGTTACTATTGATATTACATGTATCTCCAAATATCTTTGCAAACCCAACTTTTTCTTAATAAAAAAATCTATAAAGTTCCAACTCACCTTCTTGTTTACCTTCTATCCCCGTCCTTACTAATATAGAACTTTTGGAAGATAATATCTCAGTAAAATCCTCTCTCACCGGAAGTTGTTGAATCTTCAAATTCATTCCCTGCCTCTCCATGAATAAATCCAGAACCTCCGCTAATATATTCCAACAGCTCTTGTTATCACCATTTGGCATGCAGATGCTGTATAATTTTTCTTCATCACCTTCCTTATGTCTGGATATCCACACATATTCTCTCTTATTATTACTTTGAACCTTCAAGACGTACATAAATTCTCCATCAGATATTTCCTTCCTCATACCCTTGTTCTTTCCTTTGTAAACCCTTCTTAGATGCTCAACC
>JAJJWX010003400.1:0-60062 GCA_023529315.1 Papaver bracteatum | reverse complement strand
GGTTTTACTTTATCCACAATTTCAAATCAAGACCCCTAAATCTGAACTTTCCATCATTCTTATTTTCTCTCCATCAACTTTCTCGCAATAAAGTTATAGTATCGCTAGGTCAACTCGAAGCTGGTCTTCCTATTCCTCTTTATAATCCAAAACTCCCATTATTCTATCAAATAATTTCTGACAAGAGATTTTCGCGAGCAATATACCAATTAGGTGGAGATTGTATTAGATTACTGCTTGAATATGCTTATCGTGGTCTCAAGTAAAGAACTCGCTATCCTGAAGATACGAAAAATCCTCAATTTGAAGATGTCCCTATTGTTTCTGCAAATTATACTGTGGATAATTTCTTCATTAATTACAAGATAGTCCCTATGAAGAGGGATAGCACTTGTTGGGGTGTTCTCTTAAAGAAAGAGAAAGATCACTGTTGAAAAGCTCTCATCTGGATATTGATTTTCATACAAAAACTAATCAGGGTCCTCGCCACTCTAGCGATGACAAATGGTTCATCTTTCCTCTATGTATTAGAGGGTCCATATATCTCTGGTTCTCTTGCATTACTGCGAATCTTCAAGAATATCATCCATGGGTCTTTAATTGGCACGAAGATAAATCTAAAGTATGTTTTTCTCAACTTTTTGCATAACAAATTGTTTTTACTATTCTTCTTCATGTTTTCATATTTTTTAAAATTTCTTTATTTCTTTTAGATTGACAAAAATGAAGCTCATCTACCAAGACTTATAGAAAACCCAGCACTCTTTTGGCTCTTAGATCCTTCACAGATGAAGTAAGAAATATTTTTTTACAAATTTTAACAATATATTGTTGCCCCTATTTCTTATCTTTATCTGTGCTCGCAGGTAATTGAAGAAATTGATCCATTAGATCCAAAACCCAAGGATAAATCTTCAACAGATCGCAAAGGAAAATCTGCTGCCTCCGCTAAAGAAAAGCCTACTGCCCCTCGCAGTGATAAATCTGGCGATCCTCCTTCAAAGAGAAGGAAACTTAAACATTCTTCTTCTTCAACTCCTCAATCTATTCCTGAAGATTTAAATGTCAATGTTGAGAAAATGATGATGATGATTTTGATAACTTTGATGATAACAATGGCGTCCCTTCCATGAAGAATTCTTCTCCTTCTGAGTCTTCTATGGCTCAACTATCTAAAATTTTTGGCGATGCTGATCATGGTATCCCAAATGAATATGGAGATGAAGCTGTTAATAAAATATCTCAATCTCTTGCCAATATCTGCGATGCTCCCATCTTAGTGGATAATGCTTCTCTTAAATGGAATTTCAAGATCGCTAACTCCAAGTCTCTTGAATTCTCTTGGCATCTTGGTATGTTTTCTCTTGTTCATTTTATTATTGTATTTTATTTTTCGCCAAATCTTAATTTACATAATTCTTTTGCGAGTTGGAAAAGCTTCTTTTGTTGCTTCTTAAACTTGGATAATAGATGTGTTATTCAAGAAGGAAAAATTACTAATCTTCGCCAAGACAAAGAAAAAACTGGAGGCTGAAGTTGCTAAGACTTCATGAAAAAAATAAGCGATTGAAGACTGATGCCTCAATTGATAAGCAAAAGATTGCTGATCTTGAAAAAGCTCATCAAAAATTATATGGTATGATCTATTTTCTTTCTTTCTTAATTCTCTCTCCTATCACAACTTATTCAAGTAACCATTTTTGCAGATGTTTATGGTCTTCTTGATGAGGCAACATTCCTCCAATCTTTTCCTGAACCTATAGATGATAATACCCTTCTTGCTCGCCTTAATAATTCTCTAAATAACTTCTCAGATGATCAGATTAGATCTCTCTCTTTTGAGGAACTTAAATCCAAATTTAACCTTTTGAAAATAGAGCACAGATCCAATTTAAATTTAACCAACAAATTTAAGCGTCTTCACCTTGACTCAAAAGAAGAAATAAATAGATTAAGAAAGAAGAATAGTGATCTTATTGACGAGAAGGATCTTGCTGTTAAAAATGGTGTCAAGGCCTTAGCAAATTTCCATAAAACTCTTTTGATACTCAAATGGAAAGAGATAGACTTATCCGCGAGAATGAAGATTTTCTTGCGAGGGAAACTCAAGTTCGCTCTCGTCTTCTCATCAATAGCGATGATGAGTTTGCTTGGGATGCTAAAGTTCTTGATAATGCCAGAAATAACTTAGGTGTAGATGTTAGTCTTCAGGTTGAACAAGCTGCTATAATTAGAGACATGATTTCTGAAAGAGAAGGTTGTCAACTATTCAATTCCGCTAATTTCTTTTTTTAGTATTCCTCTTGATAAAGTTTCTAACTCATTGTCATGTTCTCGCAGATGCTGAGGAAAATTATCGTAAGAGATTTCAAGAACTTGAAGAAAGTAAACATCAACTCGCGACTAAACTCTTGCTGATCGTCATGAGAAAATATTTGAAGTTGAAGAAACAATTTGATAATTACTACCTCGAATTTTAACATATCTCTTCTTATCACTCGCAATAAGTTCATTAAATTGGTTTGTGATGATCATAATATCCCTCATGCTACATATCCTGATCTTTTAGAGGAAATTCCACGAAATTCCAAGATCTTGAGATTTATGATAGTGAAGTTGAGGATTCTAGCGAATAGTGAAGATAATAAAAAAATGGTGAAAGATGATGAAGATAATAATGGTGAAGAAGAACTTTTGATTCTTTAGCGATGAAGATGGTGATAAGTCTAATTAGCTTTTCTTCTTCTTTTGTCTTCCTTGTATAATTACTTCCTTTTTCCGTAATTAGCTGCCAATTTCTCCAACAATGTAAACTTCTTTTTACTTCTATATGTATGAATTAGAAACAGTTCTTTTCTGCAAAATTAATTGATCAATTGTTATTTTTACAACAATCTCATTTAATAATTTTATCATATGGTAGATGAATAATAATTTCATCATTATATGCATTCCCATACTTGCCTCTATTATTCATCCGTAATATGAAAAAATTGAATATCAATTATATATTAGTCATCATAATTTTGCCTCATTTTATGAGTGGATTCGCAAATCTCATAAATATTGCGAGCATTATCGCAATAATCTTTTGGTCTTATTATGCCTTCCTAGTTAAAGGTCTTATTTTGCCATACTTTTTCTTTCTGCGACAAAATCGCAGGACGTCTTTACATTTGCATGTATTGACTCATTGATCTTGTCTTATCAGTATCTTTTTAATATATTTGCGACAATATGATAAAACTAAGCTCCCTCACGAGAATAAAGTCTTATGACATTGCCGTCTTGCGATGAAATCGCAGGACGTCTTTACACTTTCATGCAAAAACCCATTGATCTCATCTTAACATTTTCTCTTTAGGCTTTTTGCCTTTGTATAATCTGCGACAATATGACAGGCCTAAATGTTCTTGCGATCATAAAGCCCCATGACATTGTCGTCTTAAGACACTTATCAGCTCCCTAATGGAGGGTGCCTCCCTTATCTCCCCCTGGTTGCCCCTTCAAGGAGGGCACATCGGCCATACAAGACTAGCTCCTCCCATCCAGATCTGCCAACAACCGTTGTTTTCGCACCTCTTGTCCTTTATGCCTATATGGCTTATAGTTACAAGACTACACCCTAAGTGGGGTTTTCTTCAGGCCAAGTGCATCATAGCCAAGACTTACCAAGGATGGCCAGGGTAGGTTCATCCGTCCCGGGCACCCTTGGCTCAACCGTGTACCTCGGCGCCTTGGTCATACTCTGCACTTCTTGGAAGAGATTCTTTAGTCTCCCAACCAGGGTATAACCTTATATAGTTGGAAATCCAAGATCTCTCTCCCGGATAGGTTTTCTTTAACCCCAATTTCTGCATGACTCAGGTTCCAGCAGCGGTATAACCTTATCGATGAGTCATGTCAAGAGATACCCCCTCATATGACGCACTATTAGGTCTTACATTTGCCTCTTGCGAGATTGTACTCGCGAACTAGGGTGCATGCCATAAAGGTTCGTCCCATTCTTTTTATTTCTGCGAAATTTTATTCGATGTTCTTGCGATTATGCTCGCATAAGTTGCAAAGAAGAATTTATTATCTATTTCATCATACAATATTCCAAAACAGTGTATGTCTTACCTTTTAATCACATTTCTTAAATGTCATTTCTTTTCCTCTTCTACTAACTTTTTCTCAATTTTGTTATCTTTTCTTCTCTTTAGATTCTCGTCATTAACTTGTTGCATCTTCTCTTTTTTTTTCTTCTTTTTTCTCTTTTCAGCGAGTCATTCGCTATCAACCACCAATTTGTTACTCCTTTAGTCTTTCTGCATTTCATCTTCTCGCTGCTCTATTGCATCAACCATTAATTTGTCACCTCTTTGTTTCTGTTTGATGTTTTGTTTCCAATTTCTACTTCTCGCAGATCTTTCTTCACAGGTTTCCATATCAATTTCATAACATCTCTTCCCCTCAACCAAATCTCCTTTTATAATTCCAACACCATTGGGATGTGGAAACTTAATACATTGATGATAAGTTGAAGCTACACCCAAAATTCTATGCAACCATGGTCTACCAATCAGAGCATTGTAAGGAGATTCAATGTCAACAACGCAGAAAAGAATTGTAGAAGAAATTCCTTTTAATGGAATTTGCATTGTAATCTCTCCTTTTGGCTTATTGGCAGTACCATTAAAACCATAGATTTTGTAGGTTGATGGTATTAGATCTTCATCTCTTCCACCCATAGTCTTGAAGGTATGATAGAATAAGATATCAACCGAACTCCATGTGTCTATTAGAATTCTGTTGATTGCCCAAGAATCTTCAGTTTCAGTATCATTTTCTTCATCTTCTTCTCCTACTTGTCTTGGATTTATTTCTAACCTTACCACCAATGGGTTATCATGTTGCTCGCCAGGTTCTGGTATTTCTTGTGCAGTGAAAGAGATGGTTTGTTTTTGCCAATCTTCTAATGGCGAAGTTCTCGCTATATTCATTACCTCTCTTCCATCCGTGTCCCTCGCGAAGACTCTACTTAGAACACTATCGTGGAAATCCTCAATAGTTCTGTATGAATGTACGATGGAATTACAAAACAAATTCTTTGCTTTAGCCCCAACTTCAATTACGAATGGTTCTGCTCTTTTTACAGTATTCACCTTGTGAATTTCTGGTGCTGGAGGTAATTGCTGAGACTGTGGGTGTCTTATTAAGAAATGATTTAATTTTCCCTGGTCAATCATTCTCAAAATTATTCTCTTCACATTTCTACAATCATTCACTGTATGCCCATGAAAGTGATGGTAAGGACAAAATTCATGGCTTCGATTGCTTGGATGTGGTTCTTTTCCCCATGTTCCATGGTGATGGTATATTCTCCATTAAAATAATAGCTTCCCAGATCTTTTCTATGCTAGTATTTAGAGGTGGCATTTTGATTTCTTCCCAAACTATCTTCTGATTATGCTGACCTCTAAAATTGTTTTGCCTCTGACCACCATATGTTTCTTGTGGTTGATCAAGTCTTTGAATCTTATTATTTCCACCGCGATTGTAATAATTCCTCTCCCTTTCATACTCTTCTTGATCTCGACTGCCCATCGCAACTAACTTCTGCTGGTTATCTACTACCATTTTCTCTTGTTGTGTTTGCGAGCTGCTCGCTACATTATTGATTATCTTGGGAAGTAAACTTCCATTTGTTGCTATCGAGTTGGTGTTTGCAATTGGGTATGATTCCATTTCATTCTGTTTTTCTTCCAAAGCAATGTACTCTTCTTGTAGCTCTCGCAACTCTGTCATAGTGATTGTATTTTTGATTCTGAAAATTTGTATGTATAGTAGATTTGTTGCAAACATTGCATTAATGAAAGATAAAATTAAGTATATCTTTCATCTACTCTCCCGGCCATCTCGCTGCACATTGATTTCCATCTTATAGTTAAGTGTTTCAAACTCTCGCCAACCCTTTGCTTTAATCCAAATACATCTTCAATTCCTGGTCGTGATGAATTGTTGCTTATATATGCTCCCAAAAATGTAGCTTGTAAATGATCAAAAGAAGTTATAGTATTTTTTGGCAATCCCTCAAACCACTTTAGCGCCTCGCCAGTTAAGCTGGACGCAAAATATTTACACAACACAACATCGTGGTTTTCCCATTGCAACATACATCTAACATAGGCTTTGACATGTTGAACAACACAAGTGGTCCCATCAAAAATACTGGTTAATGTTGGTAAATTGCATTTGGGAGGGATTCCTCTCAATTGTACTTCCTGAGCAAAAGGGGTTCTCGCAGCTTCTTCAATTGCTTCATCAAGTTGTCTTCTACCTCCTTCTTTTTTATTGTTTATCATCCCTCGCATTTCTGCTAATTCTCTCCATATTTGCTCATTTTCAACTGAGTTTTGCTCCATTGGCCTTTTTAATGCAGTTTTCTTCTTCTCTGCGTTCATGTCTTTCTTGCTCTGCGAGATTTTGTGTATCTATTTCTTCATCTTCATTCTGTCTTCTTCTGCGATTGTCTCTTCCATCTTCTTCTTGCAATCGCAACTGATTATGCTGTCTATTTTCCTCTCTGCGAATTTCTTCATTTCTTCTCATTTCTCCTCGTTGTCTTTCTATTCTCCTTTGTATTCTATCATATTCCTCCTGAATATTATCATTATAGCGATTTTGTGTACGCCTCCTTTCTCGATTTTCATGATTATTCTGTCGTACTGCCTCCTGAAATTCTTGTTCTTCTACTTCTGCTCTTAATCTTTCTCTCTCGCGAGCTAACCGTGCTTGCTCAGCATAATGTCTCTCAATTTCTTCCTCAATTATTCTTCGATTTCTTTGAATTTCGTCCATGTAAAATTCTTCTACCTTCTTCTCGATTTTCTTCATTATTTTGATTGTTTCCTCCTCCTTGATTTATATTATTATGTCTATCAACCAAAATCTCACTATGCAAATTATAGCGATCATCCCTTATCTTCTTCTCTCTTTGACGTTGTTCTTCATTCGGATTTTGCATTTCTTCTCTAATGTTTTCTCTAACATTTCTCATAGGAGAATTTTGTCTTGGTTCTTCTCTTAATGATCTTGAATTTGACCTAACAGTACTTCTTGATCTCCTTCTTTGTAATCTTAAATTCTCCATTCTTAATTCATGATTTTGTCTTGTTAAATTTGCACGTTCCTCCGCCTCCAATCTTCTTTCCTCCAGTATTCTTTGCCCTGGATCACCAATTGTTTCATTTTCACCTTCTTCATGAATTAATCCTTCAATCACTCCTTGATTTCTTTCTTCCCTTCTTCCATCTCTTAATTGTGGATCTTCTGCTTCTTCCATTGAATCCGATCTCCATGTATGTATACTTACTCTATCATAATCCACATTTTCATCCTGTATTGGTGTTTGTTGATTTGGTTGTTGAATTTGATTTTCTCCTTCAATCCTTGTTCTATTTCTTCTTTGTCTTACCCTTGAAGATTCTCCCAATTCATTTGTTCTTCCTCCTGCAAGTCTTTTACTCCTTCTCACGGTTGTTGGTGGTTCTGATGTATTTCTTCTTCTTCCAGCCATTAATTCTTTAATTTGTTAGATCTTGTATAAATTCTTTCACTTCTTTTTCAAATTCCTTCAAATTACAATGCTAATTCTTATCTTTCCTCTCAAAATATTACTAATTCATCCCTGTTTCGGGCGCCAAAATGTAGTTGCAGGAATTCCCACACTACACCCTTGATAAGAATCTATAGAAATCAAGTCATAATTGAAGATGAATAACAACACTTTTATTAATTCACTTTTCAGAAATGTTTTACAAGAAAAGTAAGAACTCAGAAGTACAACTTTCTTTTTGGAGTTTCTCTCTCTTCAAGACTCTTTCAACTCTCAAAAGTACATCATCCTTTTCTGGATCTAGTCAAACCCTTTATATAGGAAAATACATAATGGAAGACAGCTAAGATATCCACTTAATTCGGATCTGCTCTGCGATCTCCTCGCTATAGCTTTAGTCTTCACTATCGCCAACTTTGTAACCATCGTGAAGCAGACTTGCTCTTCTCAAATATCTTCAATCGTTAGCTATTATATCACTCTTATGTGACACTCGTCAAATGTTGTTGAAGAATCTCACGATGCTCTCGCAGAAATGTTGTTAGTACTATAGAAATATTTATGCTTCTCGCAAAAGTGTCATTTCTATCGCAAGAATATTGTTGTGGCGATATTCTGGTCCTACAAGAGTTGGAGGAAATCCCACACTACACCCTTGATAAGAATCTATAACAATCAACACATATTTGAAGACTAAAACGACACTTTACTATTTGATTCTCATAAATGTTTACAGAAATGGAAAAAATCAAGAACACAATTACTTTCTTAGTTTCTCTCTCCTCAATACTTTATCAACTCTCAAAAATACATCCCTCTCCTCTGAATCTATGGAACCCTTTATATAGGAAATTACATAGTAGGTGACAGCTAAGTTTTCCTCTTATTTCGGATCTACCTTGTGATCTCATCGCGATAATTATCGTGAGCTTTGTCATCATCGTTGGACAAACATGTTCTTTCTCGTGTTTCTTCAATCGTCAGCAACTACATCATTCTTTTAACTATCTTTGTGACAATCGCAAAGTGTTGTTGAAGAGCTCGCGGTATTGCTCGTAGAAGTGTTGTTAATATTGTAGAATATTTGGGCTTCTCGCAGAAATGTCGTTACTATCGCAAGAATATTTTTGTGGCGATATTCTGGTCCTACATCTTGCCTCTTCTCATGTCTTTTTCTGCGAAGAAGAGAAGGTCATGAGAACTAAAATGCCGCAATTTTTTATCTTTTCAACTTGGTCTTTGTTCTGACACGTTTCTGCATTCTTCGCCAGCTGTCTTCACATGTTTTTTCTTCCATCCCCTTTGTGACACGTCAATTTAAACCGCTGCGATCTAACCGTTCACGTCCTCTCGTTGCATTAATTACATTTATCTTCTCGAGAAATTTCTTCTTCTATAAATACTCCCTTCATTCTTTTCTTTCCCCTTTTTTACTTTCTTCTTCTTCCTCTTCGTAACTTCTCTGCAAGTTTACTGTTCTTCCGTAAATTACGCATCCGCTATCGCAGTGATTTCTTTCTCGTTTTTCAATCTTTTCCTTCATTCCCTGTAGGATCAGAATATCGCCACAAAAATATTCTTGTGATAGTAAGGACACTTCTGCGAGCAATACCATGAGCTCTTCAACAACACTTTGTGATTGTCACAAAGATAGTTAAAAGAATGATGTAGTAGCTGAAGATTGAAGAAACACGAGAAAGAACATGTCAGTCCAGCGATGATGACAAAGCTCACGATAATTACCGCGATGAGATCGTAAGGTAGATCCGAAATAAGAGGAAAAATTAGTTGTCACCCACTATGTAATTTCCTATATAAAGGGTTCCATTAGATTCACAGAAGGAGGATGTATTTTTGAGAGTTGAGAAAGTCTTGAGGAGAGAGAAACTAAGAAAGTAATTGTATTCTTGATTTCTTCCATTTCTGTAAACATTTCTGAGAATCAAATAATAAAGTGTTGTTTTAGTATTCCGATAGGTATTGATTATTATATATTCTTATCAAGGGTGTAGTGTGGGATTTCCTGCAACTACATTTTGGCGCCCGAAACAGGGAGAATCGAAGTAAGAAATCTATAGTTATAATTTGGGAATTTGAAGAAATTGTTAAGGGTTGGAAAAATGGTTAGAAGAAGAAGAAATACATCAGAACCACCAACAACTGTGAGAAGGAGTAAAAGACTTGCAGGGGGAGAAACAAATAACTTAGGAGAATCTTCAAGGACAAGAACAAGAAGAAATAGAACAAGGAATGAAGGAGACAATCAAATTCAACAAACACCAATACAAGATAGAGTTTTGGATTATGATAGAGTGAGTGTGCATACTTGGAGATCGAATTCAATGGAAGAATCAGAAGATCGACAATTAAGAAACGAAAGAAGAGAAGAAAGAGATCAAGAAGTGGTTGAAGGATTAATTTAGGGAGAAGGTGAAAATAGAATAGCAGATAATTTGAGATAAGGAATACAAGAGGAAAGGAGATTGGAAGCAGAAAAACGTTCAAATTTAACGAGATTAAATCATGAATTAAGAATTGAGAATTTAAGATTACAAAGAAGGAGATTAAGGAGTACTGTTAGATCAAGTTCAAGGTCAAATAGAGAAGAATCAAGACGAAATTCCCCCATAAGAAATGATAGAGAAAATATTCAAGAAGGAATGCAAAATCCAAATGAAGAACATCGTCGTAGAGAAGAAGAGATAACTGATAATCGCTATGATCCAAACGGTTAAATTCCGGATGGTAGACGTAAAAATAGAAATCAAGGAGGTAGAAACAACCAAGATGGTGAAAAAAATTGAGAAGAAGGTAGAAGAATATTACATGAGCGAGAAATTCGTAGAAATCGAAGAATAATTGAGGATGAAATTGAGAGACATTATGCTGAACAAGCACATCTAGCTTGCGAGAGAGAGAGAGAGATTAAGAGCAGAAGTAGAAGAACAAGAATTTCAAGAGGTAATACGGCAGAATAACCATGATAACCGAGAAAGGAGACGTACACAAAATCGTTATAACAATAATGTCCAGGAAGAATATGATAGAGTACAAAGGGGAAAAGAAAGACAGCGAAGGGAAATGGTGAGAAATGAGGAGATTCGTAGAGAAGAAAATAGGCAGCATAATCAGCTACAATTTCAAGAAGTAGGTGAAAGAGAAAATCGCAGAGGAAGACAAGATGAAGATGAAGAAGAAGATGCACAGAATCTCGCGAGATTAGAAAGACATGAGCGCAGAAGAAGAGAAGCTGCATTAAAGAGACCAGTAGAGAAAAATTCAGCTGAAAATGAGCAAATATTGAGAGAATTAGCAGAGATGCGAGAAATGATAAATAACAAAAGGGAAGGAGGAAGAAGGCAACTTGATAAAGAAATTGAAGAAGCCGCGAGAACCCCTTTTGCTCAGGAAGTACAATTGAGAGGGATACCCCCTAAATGCAATTTACCAACATTAACTAGTATCTTTGATGGGACCACTTGTGTTGTTCAACATGTCAAGGCTTATGTCAGGTGTATGCTATAATGGTAGAACCATGATGCTGTATTGTGCAAATATTTTGCGTCTAGCTTAACTGGCGAGGCGTTAAAATGGTTTGAAGGATTGCCAAAAAATACAATATCTTCTTTTGATCATTTACAAGCTACATTTCTGGGAGCATATATAAGCAACAATTCATAGCGGCCAGGTATTGAAGATGTATTTGCATTGAAACAAAGGATTGGCGAGAGCTTGAAACATTTAACCACAAGATGGAAATCAATGTGCATTGAGATGGCTGGTAGAGTGGATGAGAGATACCTCATTTTTTCTTTCATTAATGCAATGTTCGCAACCAATCTACTATACATACAAGTTTTCAGAATCAAAAATACAATCACCATGACAGAGCTGCGAGAATTGCAAGAAGAATACATTTCTTTGGAGGAGAAACAAAACAAAATAAAATGGAATCATATCCGATCGCAAGTACCAGCTCGTTAGCAACAAATGCAAGTTTACTTCCTAAGATGATTAATAATGTGGCGAGCACCTCGCAGGCACAACAAGAGAAAGTAGTGATTGATAACCAGCAGAAATTAGTAGCTATGGGCAGTCGAGATCAAGAAGAGTACGAAAGGGAGAAGAATTTTTACAATCGCGGAGGAAATAACAAAATACAAAGACTTGATCAACCACAAGAAACATATGGTGGTCAGAGGCAAAACAATTTTATAGGCCAAGGTAATCAGAAGATAATCTGGGAAGAAATTAAGATGCCACCTCTAAATGCAAGCATAGAAAAAATTTGGGAAGCTATCATTTTGATGGAAAATATACCGTCACCATGGAATATTGGAAAAGAGCCACATCCAAATAATCGAAGTCAAGAATTTTGTCTTTACCATCACTTTCATGGTCACTCAATAAATGATTGTAGGAATGTAAAAAGGATAATCTTGAGGATGATTGATCAAGGGAAATTAAATCATTTTCTAATAGGACATCCACAGTCTCAACACAAGAAATTCGCAGAGTGAATACTGTAAAAGGAGCAGAAACATTTGTAATTGAAGTGGGGGCTAAAGCAAAGAATTTGTTCTGTAATTCCATCGTACACTCACACAGAGCTATTGAAGATTTTCATGATAGTGTTTTAAGCAGAGTCTTCGCGAGGGACACATATGGAAGAGAGGTAATGAACATCGCGAGAGTATCGCCGTTAGAAGAATGGAAAAAACAAACTATATCTTTTACTGCACAAGAAGTACCAGAACTTGGCGAGCAGCATGATAATCCATTGGTGGTAAGATTAAAAATAAATCCAAAGCAAGTAGAAGAAAAAGATGAAGAAAATGGTGATACAACTGAAGATTCTTGGGCAATCAACAGAGTACTAATAGACACAGGGAGTTCAGTTGACATCTTATTCTATCATACCTATAAAACCATGGGTGGAAGAGACGAAGATCTGATACCATCAACATATAAAATCTATGGTTTTAATGGCCCTTCTAACAAGCCCAAGGGGGAGATTTCCATGCGAATTCCATTGAATGGAATATCTTCTACAATCCTATTCTGTGTTGTTGACATTGAATCACATTACAATGCTATGATTGGTAGACCTTGGTTACATGGGATCTTGGGTGTGGCATCAACTTATCACCAATGTATTAAGTTTCCACATCCAAAAGGTGTTGGAGTCATTAAAGGAGATTGGGGAGAAAGAAGGAAATGTTATGAAATTGATGTAAAATCTTGAGAAGGGAGAACTGCAAAAAATAGCAACTGGAAACAGAATGTCAAGCAGAAACAAAGTTGTGACAGATTGATGATTGATGCAATAGAGCGGCGGGAGGAATCAGATGGCGAGCGCATCGCAGTTGCCATAGAACAAAGAGAAGACGAAATGTTACGAAATCAATTCTCGCAAAAAATAGCAAGAAGATGAAGGTGACAAATTAATGGCGAGTGTTTCTCCAGAGAAGAGAAAATAACAAAGTGCAACAAGAAGGCAGCGATAGAAAGTAGTAAATAGAGAGGTAAAACAATGAAATTTAGAGAAATTTATGAATGAATTGCTTGAAGAAAATGTATTTGAAAAGAATACTTTATTTGAAAAAAATTTCAAAATTATACAAGAAGGAAAAGGTTCAAGGAAATGAAATTTTATCAGAGTTATCATACTCACGAGAAGAGCGAATAAAATTTCGCAGAGATTAATAGAATGTGACGAACCTTTATGGCGTGCACCCTAGTTCGCGAATAAAATTTCGCAAGAGGAAAATGTCTAATAATGCATCATATAAGGGGGTATCTCTTGACATGACTCAGGGATAAGGTTATACCACTGCTGGAACCTAAGTTATGAAGATGTTGGGGTTAAAGAAAACCTATCAGGGGAGAGATCTTGGATTTCCAGCTATATAAGGTTATACCCTGGCTGGATGACTAAGAATCTCTTCCAAGGAGTGCAGAGTATGACCAAGGCGCCGAGGTACACGGTTGAGTCAAGGGTGCCCGGGGCGTACGAAACTACCCTGGCCATCCTTGGCAAGTCTTGGCTATGATGCACTCGGCCTAAATAAAACCCCACTTAGGGTGCAGTCTTGTAACTATAATCCATATAGGCATAAAGGACAAGAGGATGCGAAAACAACTGGTTGTTGGAAAATCTAGATGGGAGGAGCTAGTATTGTATGGTGGATGCGCCCTCCTTGAAGGGGCAACCAGGGGGAAGATAAGGGCGGCACCCTCCATTAGGGAGCTGATAAGTGTCTTAAGACATCAATGTCATGGGACTTTATGTTCGCAAGAACATTTAGGCCTGTCATATTGTCGCGTGACAAAAATTATACAGAGGAAACAAGCCTAAAGAGAAAATGCTAAGATGAGATCAATGGGTTTTTGCATGAAAGTGTAAAGACGTCCTGCGATTTTATCGCAAGACGACAATGTCATAAGGTTTTATTCTCGAAAGAGAGTTTAGACTTGTCATATTGTCGCAGTGTAGTTGCAGGAATTCCCGCACTGCACCCTTGATAAGAATCTATAGAAATCAAGTCATAATTGAAGATGAACAACAACACTTTTATTAATTCACTTTAAGAAATATTTACAAGAAATATCAAAACTCAGAAATACAACTTTCTTTCTAGAGTTTCATCCTCCTCAAGACTTTCTCAACTCTCAAAAGTACATCCCCCTTTTCTGGACCCAGTCGAACCCTTTATATAGGAAATTACACAGTGGAAGACAGCTAAGTTCTCCCCTTATTTCGGATCTGCTCTGCGATCTCTTCTCCATACCTTTAATCTTTGTTATCGCCATCTTTCTAACCATCGCGGGGTAAACATGTTCTTTTCGTGTTTCTTTAATCGTCATCTATTACGTCATTCTTTTGTGATACTCGCCAAATGTTGTTGAAGAATTTCACGATATTCTCGCAGAAATGTCGTTAATATTGTAGGAATATTTGGTTACTCGCAAAAGTGTCATTTCTATCGCAAGAATATCGTTGTGGAAATATTCTAGTCCTACATCTTGCTTCTTCTCATGTCTTTTATGCGAAGAAGAGAAGATCATGAGAACTAAAATGCTGCAACTCGCTGGTTTTTGTTCTGACACGTTTCTGTATCTTTAGCCAACTATCTCCACGTAACTTTTTCTTCCATCTATTTTTTGACACGTCAATTTAAACCGTTGCGATCTGACCGTTCATGTCCCCTCGTTGCATTAATTGTGTTTATTTTCTCGAGAATCTTCTTCTTATATAGATACCTCTTTCATTCCTCTCTTTTTCTATTTTTACTTTCTTCTTCACTCTTCTTCTCTGCTATTTTTTTTTCTTCCGTAAATTGCGCATCAGTCGTTCTTACGATTTCCTTCTTCTTTTTCAATCTTTTTCTTCATTCCCATACTCTAAAAAATGGTTGCTGCTGGTGCTAAAAATTTGACTGCTTTTAATGAGATGCGAGAAAATCTCAAGAGTAAAGGCTTTACTTTGTCCATGATTCCAAGTCAAGACCCTAAATCTGAACTTTCTCTCAAATTATTCATTGATTATCAGTGTTCTCGCGAGAAGATTATAGTATTGCTAGGTCAGCTTGAAGCTGGTCTTCCCATTCCTCTATATGACCCAGAGCTTCCATTATTTTATCAAATAATTTCTCACGAGAAGTTTGCGCGAGCAGTATATCATCTAGGTGGAGATTGTATTAGGTTATTACTTGAATATGCTTCTCGCGGGGGTAACAAAAAATCTCGCTATCCAGAAACTGCGAAGAATCCTCAATTCAAGGATGTTCCAATCATTCCTTCGATGTACACTGTAGATAATTTCTTTGAAAATTACAAGATAGTCCCTATGAAGAGAGATAGCACTTGTTGGGGTGTTCGCTTGAAGAAGACGAAGGTCGCTGATGATAAAGATCTTATGTTAGATATTGATTGGTATACTAAAACTAATCAAGGTCCTCGCCATTCCAGCGATGACAAGTGGTTTATCTTTCCTTTAATTTTAGAGGGTCCATATATTTCTGGTTCCCATGCTTTGTCTGCAAATCTCGCGGAGTATCAACCATGGGTGTTTCACTGGCCTGAAAAAAGTACATAAGTATGCTCTCCTTGACTTTTTGCATAACAAGTTATTTTTGTTTAGTTTTTCCTTAGTTTTTATATCTTGAAACTCTCGCTATCAGATTGAGAGATTGAAGGCTAGCTATCAGAAATTTAGGAAACCTGCTACTCGTTCAGCTCTTAAATTACTCACAAATGAAGTAAGAAATATTTCTTTATAATTTTCAACAAAATATTGTTGCCCCTATTTCTTACCTTTATTTGTGCTCGCAGGTAATTGAAGAATTAGAACCATTAGAACCAAAGCCCAAAGCAAAACTTTCAGCTGATTACAAGGGGAAATCAACTGCTTCTACCAAAGGAAAATCTCCTGCCCCTCGCACTGAAGAATCTAGCGATCCTCTTTTGAAGAAAAGGAAAACTAAGTATTCTTCTTCTTCAACTCCTCAATCTATCCCAGAAGATTTAGGTGTTGGTGATGATATTTTTGATGATGATAATAGCATTCCTTACATAAAGTATTCCTCTCCTTCTGAGTCTTCCATGGCTCAGTTATCTAAAATCTTTGGTGATGCTACTAATGGCATTATAAATGATTATGAAGATGAAGCTATTAATGGGATATCCCAGGACCTCGCCAAAGTCTGCGATGCCCCCATTCTAGTTGATAATAATTCTTTCCAAGGAATCTCCAGATCGCTAACTCCCAGCCTTCTAAATTCACTTGGTATCCTGGTATATTTCCACTTTTTCTTTTTGTTTGTGCATTCACTTATTCATCAATTTTTAACTCCTTTAATTCTATCACAGGTTGGAAGAGCTTCCTTCGCTGCTACCTCTGACTTGGACAAAAGATATGCATCTTCCCTCTAAAAGAACATTGCTCTTCGTGAAAAGAATGAGAAGCTAGAATCTGAACTTGCGATTCTTCGCAAGAAAAATGAAAAATTAGAAGGAGATCTTTCTCAATAATCGCTTAAAGTATCCAACCTTGATAATGTCAATACACAACTCTTAGGTATGGTATTTTATTTTCTTCGTTCATATCTTTATTTTTCATAATTCGTTCTTACTTAATTTGTCGTTCTCGCAGACATTTATGGTCTTACTGATGAGGCTTTAACCATTTGTTCTTTTCCTGAACCTATGGATAATGATACCCTTGTAAAGCTTCTTAACAACTCCTTGAGTAACCCTCCCAATATTAATTCTCTTTCCATAGATGAACTCAGATCTAAGTTTCATCTTTTAGAAATTGATTACAGGTCTTGTCTAGATATAACTCACAGATTCAAACAACTTCTTCATAATTCTAAAGTAGAGATTAAAGCTTTAAAAGCTAAGAATAATAATCTTTCCAAGGACAAAGATCGTATATCTAGACAAGGAGCTGAAACTTTATCAAAATTCCAGAATACCCTTCTTGAATTTTAAATTGAAAGAGATAGACTTATTGGCGAGAATAAAGATTTTCTTGCGAGGGAAACTCAAGTTCTCTCTCGTCTTCTTATTAGTAGCGATGATGAGTTTGCTTGGGCTGCAAAATTTCTTGATAATGCTAGAAAAAATTTAGGTGTAGATGTTAATCTCCATACTGAACAAGCATCTTTAATTAGAGACATGATTTATGAAAGAGAAGGTTGTCAACCGTTCTACTTTGTTTATCTTCTGTTTTTATTATTCTTCCTTGCAAAATTTCTAACTTGTTATAATGTACTGGCAGATGCTGAGATGAGATATCTTGAAATAATTTAAGAACTTGAAGATGACAAACACCAACTCGCAACAAATCTTGCTACTCGCAATGATAAGTATTCAAGACTGAAGGACCAATTTAAAATTACTACGGCGAATTTTGACAGATCTCTTGTTATTACTCGCAATAAGTTCATCAAATTGGTTTGTGACGACCATAATATCTCTTCTTCTACATATCCTGATATTTCAAAAGAGATTCCAGCTGAAATTCCAAGTCTTGATATTTCTAATAGTGAAGCTGAAGATTCTGACGAAGATGAAGATAATGTTGATGGTGAAGGATAAAAGTCTGGTAAAGAAGAAAATTCTAATAGAGATGAAGATAATAATAATAACGATGAAGAGAAGAATTCTGGCGATGAAGAGAAGTTTGCCGAAGAAGATGGGGATAAGTCTAATTAGTTCTTATTCTTCTTTTATCTTCCTTGTATAATTATTTCCTTCCATCTGTAACTAGCTGCGAGTTTCTCTGCGAGTTTCTCCAACATTGTAAACTTCTTTTGCTTCTATCTATATGAATTAGAAAATAATTCTCTTCTGTAAATCAATCAACATAATTGTTATCTTTTAATTATCTGCACAAGTGTTTCATTTAATATTATAAATGAAATTTTATCATATGGTAGATGAATAATAATTTCATCATTCTATGCATTCCTATACTTGTCTCTATTATTCATCTGCAATATGAAAGAATTGAATAAAAGTTAAACATTATTCATAGCAAAAATATAATTTGCCTCAGTTGTTCATTATAATTATCGATAAAAAACAATGGCAGAATTTTATAATTTATGCGTAAAAATCGCAAATCTCATAAATACTGCGAGCATTATCGCAATAATCTTTTGGACTTATTACGCCTTCCTAATTAAAGGTCTTATTTTGCCACATTTTTTCTGTCTGCGACAAAATCGCAGGACATCTTTACATTTGCATGTATTGACCCATTGATCTTGTCTTATCTGTATTTCTTGATTGTATTTCAACAATATGACAAGTCTAAGTTCCCTTGCGAGATCAAAGCCTCATGACATTGCCGTCTTACGATGAAATCGCAGGATGTCTTTACACTTTCATGCAAAAACCCATTGATATCATCTTAACATATTCTCTTTAAGCTTGTTGCCGTTGTATAATTTTCGTCATGCGACAATATGACAGGCCTAAATGTTCTTGCAATCATAAATCCCCATGACATTGACGTCTTAAGACACTTATCAGCTCCCTAATGGAGGGTGCCGTCCTTATCTCCCCCATGGTTTCCCCTTCAAGGAGGGCACATCGGCCATACAAGACTAGCTCCCCCCATCCGGATTTACCAACAACCTAAGTGGGGTTTTCTTCAGGACAAATGCATCATAGCCAAGACTTACCAAGAATGGCAAGGGAGTTTCGTACGCCCCGGGCACTCTTGGTTCAACCGTGTACCTCGGCGCCTTGGTCATATTCTGCATTTCTTGGAAGAGATTCTCAATCGTCCAACCAGGGTATAACCTTATATAGTTGGAAATCCAAGATCTCTCTTCCGGATAGGTTTTCTTTAACCCCAACATCTGCATGACTCAGGTTCCAGCAGCGGTATAACCTTATCGCTGAGTCATGTCAAGAGATACCCCCTCATATGACACACTATTAGGTCTTACATTTGCCTCTTATGAAATTTTATTCGCGAACTAGGGTGCACGCCATAAAGGTTCATCCCATTCTTTTAATCTCTGCGAAATTTTTATTCGCCTTTCTTGCGAGCATTTAAACCCTGATGAAATTTCATCTCCTTGATTTCCTTTCATCTTGTACTTTTTGTAATTACATCATCAAAACATTCATAAATTTCTCCCAATTTCATCATTTTACCTTTCTACTTACTGTTTTCTGTTGTTATCTTTTTATTTTTTCTGTACTTGCAAGACGATCGTCATTAATTTGTTACCTTTATTTGCTCGCTATTCATTGATCATCGCCTTTTTGTTGTTCTTTTCTACTCTTTTCTCCTTTGCGAGATACTAGCTATCAACCACTAATTTGATACTTCCTTGATCGTGTAACATGTTATTTACTTATTCTTCTAAAACAGATTCTTTGCTTTAGCCCCAACTTCAATTACGAATGTTTCTGCTCCTTTCACAACATTCACCCTGCGAACTTCTGGTACTGGAGGTAATTGCTGAGACTGTGGATGTCCTATTAAAAAGTGATTTAACTTTCCTTGGTCAATCATCCTTAAAATTATTCTCTTCATATTCCTACAATCATTTACCGTGTGACCATGAAAGTGATGGTAAGGACAAAATTCTTGACTTCGATTGCTTTGGTGTGGCTCTTTTCCCATGTTCCATGATGAAGGTATATTTTCCATCAGAATGATAGCCTCCCAAATTTTTTCTATGCTAGTATTTAAAGGTGGCATCTTAATTTCTTCCCATACCATCCTCTGATTATGTTGACCTCTAAAATTGTTCTGCCTCTGACCACCATATGTCTCTTGCGGCTGATCAAGTCTTTGATTTTATTACTTCCACCATGATTATAATAATACTTCTCCCTTTCATATTCTTCTTGATCTCGACTACCCATAGCTACTAACTTCTGTTGACTTTCAACCACCAATTTCTCCTGCTGTTCTTGCGATGTGCTCGCAACATTATTAATCATCTTTGGGAGTAAACTTCCATTTGTCGCTAGTAAGTTAGTGTTCGCAATTGGATATGATTCCATCTCATTATGTTTCTCCTTTAAAGTAATGTATTCTTCTTGTAGCTCTCGCAGCTCTGTCGTAGTGATTGTATTCTTGATTCTGAAAACTTGTATGTACAGTAGATTTGTTGCAAACATTGCGTTAATGAAAGATAAAATAAGGTATCTTTCATTTACTCTTCCCGCAATCTCGCTGCACATTGATTTCCATCTTACAGTTAAGTTTTTCAAGCTCTCGCCAACTCTCTGTTTGAGTCCAAATACATCTTCAATTTATGGTCGTGATGAATTGTTGGTTATATATGCCCCCAGAAATGTAGCTTCGAAATGATCAAAATAAGTTATAGTATTTTTCGGCAATCCCTCAAACCACTTTAGTGCCTCGCCAGTTAAGCTGGACGCAAAATACTTGCACAATACAGTATCATGATTCTCCCATTGTAGCATACACCTGATATAAGCCTTAACATGCTGAACAACACAAGTGGTTCCATCAAAGATGCTAGTTAATGCTGGCAGATTGCATTTAGGGGGTATTCCTCTTAGTTGAACCTCTAGAGTGAAAGGGGTTCTCACTGCTTCTTCGATTGCTTCATCAAGTTGCCTTCTCCCTCCTTCTTTTCTATTATTTATCATTCCTCGCATTTCTGCTAATTCTCTCAATATCTGCTCATTTTCAGCTGAGTTTTGCTCCATTGGCCTTTTTAATGCAGTTTCTCTTCTTATGCGTTCATGTCTTTCTTGCTCTGCGAGATTTTGTGTATCTATTTCTTCATATTCATCTTGTCTTCTTCTACGATTGTCTCTTTCATCTCCTTCTTGAAATCGCAGCTGATTATGCTATCTTTCTTCTTCTCTGCGAATTTCTTTATTTCTCATCATTTCTCTTCATTGTCTTGCTATTCCTCTCTGTATTCTATCATACTCCTCCTGAATATTATCATTATAGCGATTTTGCGTACGTCTTCTTTCTCGATTTTCATGATTATTCTGTCAATCTGCCTCTCCGAAATTCTTGTTCTTCTACTTCTGTTCTCAATCTTTCTCTCTCGCAAGCTAATCGTGCCTATTCAGCATAATGCCTCTCAATTTCATCCTCAATTATTCTCTGATTCCTTTGAATCTCTCGCCCATGTAATATTCTCCTACCTTCTTCTCGATTTTCTTCACCATCTTGGTTATTTCCACCTTCCTGATTTCTGATATTACGTCTTCCATCCAGAACTTCATCGCGTGGTATGTAGCGATCATCAATCATTTTTTCTCTTCCACGATGCTGTCCTTCATTAGGATTCTGCATTTCTTCTCGGATATTTTCTTCAATATTTCTCATAGGGGAATTTCGCCTTGGTTCTTCCCTAAATGATCTTGTGTTCGATCTTGCGGTACTTCTTGATCTTCTTCTTTGTAATCTTAAATTTTCCATTCTCAACTCATGATTTTGTCTTGTTAAATTTGCTCATTCCTCTGCTTCTACTCTCCTTTCCTCTTGTATTCCCCGTCGTAACTCATTTGCTCTTTCGTTTTCACCTTCTCCCTGAACTAATCCTTCAACTACTCCTTGATCTATTTCTTTTCTTCTTTCATCTCTCAATTGTTGATTTTCTTCTTCTTCCATTGAATCGGATATCCAAGTGTGTACACTCACTCTATCATAATCCACAGCTCTATCTTGTGCTGGTGTTTGTTGATTTGGATGTTGAATTTGATTTTCTGCTCTATTCCTTACTCTATTTCTTCTGGTTCTTACCCTTGAAGATTCTCCCAATTCATTTGTTCTTTCTCCAGCAAGTCTTTTACTCCTTCTTACGGTTGTAGGTGGTTCTGATGTATTTCTTCTTCTTCCATCCATTAATTTTTTAAACTGTTAGATCTTGTATAAATTCGTTCACTATTTTCCTCAAATTCCTTCCACTTACAATGTTAATTTTTATCTTTTTCTTCAAAATGTTACTAATTCATCACTGTTTCGGGCGCCAAAATGTAGTTGCAGGAATTCCCACACTACACCCTTGATAAGAATCTATAGAAATCAAGTCATGATTGAAGATGAACAACAACACTTTTATTAATTCACTTTCAGAAAGATTTACAAGAAATATCAAAACTCAGAAATACAACTTTCTTTCTAGAGTTTCTCTCTCCTCAAGACTTTCTAAACTCTCAAAAGTACATCCCCCTTTTCTGGACCCAGTCGAACCTTTTATATAGGAAATTACACAAAGGGAAGACAAACTAAGTTCTCCCTTATTTCGGATCTGCTCTGTGATCTCTTCGCCACACCTTTAATCTTTGTTATCGCCATCTTTCGAACCATCGCGGGGTAAACATGTTCTTTTCATGTTTCTTTAATCGTCATCTATTACATCATTCTTTTGTGATACTCGCCAAATGTTGTTGAAGAATTTCACGATGTTCTCGCAGAAATGTCGATAATATTGTAGGAATGTTTGCTTACTCACAAAAGTGTCATTTCTATCGCAAGAATATCGTTGTGGCGATATTCTGGTCCTACACGCAGAGAAACTGACAAAATGCGGATAAGACAAGATCAATGGGTCAATACATACAAATGTAAATACGTCCTGCGATCTTGTCGCAGAAAGAAAAAATGTGGCTAAATAAGACCTTTAATTAGGAAGGCATAATAAAACCATAAGATTACTGCGATAATGCTCGCAGATTCTATGAGATTTGCGATTTTAAGCATAAATCATAAGGTTCTGCAATTGTTGCTAGCGATAATTATTGCGGATATTGAGGCATAATCTATTTACTCTACAACTAATACCTAATCTTTATTCAAGTTTTTCATATTGCAGATGAATAATAGAGGCAAGTATGGGAATGCATAGAATGATAAAATTATTATTCATCTACCATATGATAAAATTGCATAGATAATTATGACATATTTATACAAATAATTAAAGGGTATTAATTATGTTGACTGATTAATTTGCAGAAAAATAATTGTTTTTTAATTCATACAGATAGGTGCAAAAGAAGTTTACAAAATTGGAGAAACTCGCAGCTGATTACAGGAAGAAGGAAATAAGTGTACAAAATCTAAAAGGAAGATAAAAAGAAGAAACAGAACTAATTAGATTCATCACCATCTTCTTTACCAGAATTCTCTTTGTCGCCAGATTTCTCCATTTCATCGTTATCAATATTATCTCCAGAATGTTCTTTTTCGCCAGACTTTTCTTCTTCTTCTTCTTCTTCTTCTTCTTCTTCTTCTTCTTCTTCTTCTTCTTCTTCTTCTTCTTCTTCTTCTTCTTCTTCATTATCATCATATTCATCTTCACCAGATTCTTCATCGCTATCAGAGATAACAAGGTTTGGAGTTCTTGCTGGTACCTCCATTGCAAGATCAGGATATATAGAATGAGAAATTCCATGATCGTCATAAACCAATTTAATGGAATCATTGCGAGTAATAACAAGAGATCTGTTAAAATTCGTAGTAGTAATTTTAAATTGTTCCTTCAGTCTTGAATACTTCTCATTGCTAGTAGCAAGATCGTTCGCGAGTTGATGCTTGTTAGCTTCAAGTTCTCCAAATCTTTCAAGACATCTCTTTTCAGCATCTACGAGAATATGACAACAAGTTATAAATTTTGCGAGGAAGAATAATAAAAACAGGAAATTAATAGAGTGGAACAGTCGGCAACCTTGTCTTTCAGAATCATATCTTTAATTAAAGCTGTTTGTTCAGCATGAAGACTAACATCTACACCTAAATTGTTTCTGGAATTATCAAGAACCATTGCATCCCAAGCAAACTCATCGTCACTATTAATAAGAAGACGAGAGAGAACTTGAGTTTCTCTCGCAAGAAGATCTTCGTTCTTGCGGATAAGTCTATCTTTTTCCATTTGAACATTAAGAAGAGTTTTATGAAAATCTGTTAAGGCCTTGCTGCCATTTTCAGTTGCACGACCTTTCTCGTCAATAAGATCACTATTCTTTTTTCTTAATCTATTGACTTCTTCCTTAGAATTAAGATAAAGATGCTTAAACTTGTTGGTTAAATTTAAATTGAATCTGTGCTCAATTTTTAAGAGATCAAATTTGGATTTAAGTTCATCTAAAGAGAGAGATCTAATATGATCATCTGAGAAGTTACTTAAATAACTATTAAGGCTAGCAAGAAGGGTATTATCATCTACAGGTTAGGGAAAAGATTGGAGGAATGTAGAATTATCAGTAAGACCATAAACATCTGCAAAAATGGTTACTTGAATAAGCTGCGATAGTGTGAGAAGAATTAAAAAGAGAAAGGAAATAAATCATACCATAGAGTTGTTGATTAGCTTTATCAAGATCAGAGATTTTTTGCTTATCAACTAAAGCTTCAGTTTCCAACTTCTTATTTTTCCTGCGAAGGTCAGCAACTTCAGCTTCTAATTTTTCTGTATCTTGGGGAGACTTGGCAGCTTTTATTTCATGATTAATACGTCTTTTATCCAAATCAGAAGCAACAGCAAAGGAAGGTCTACCAACCTGCGAGAAAGCAATGTAAATTAAAGATTTGACGAGAAAATAAATACATAAATACAATGAAGAAATATAAACATACCAGGATACCAAGTGAATTTAAAAGACTTGGAGTTAGCGATCTTGAAACCCCGTGAAGAGAATCATTATCAGCTAAAATAGAAGCATCACAGATCTTAGCGAGAGATTGGGATATTCCATTAATAGCTTCATCTCCAAACTCATTTGGGACACCGTGTGGATCATCGCCAAAAATTTTAGATAGTTGAGCCATCGCAGACTCAGAAGAAGAAGAATCCTTTATGGAAGGGATGTCATTAATATCATCAAACTCATCATCAACACTTAAATTTTCTGGGATTGGCTGAGGAGTGGAAGAAGAAGAGTGTTGGGTTTTCCTTTTCTTCAAAGGAGGATCGCTGGATTCTTCACTGCGAGGGGAATAAGGCTTCCCTTTGGGAGAAGCGGTAGATTTTCCCTTGCGATCAGCTGAAGATTTCACATCTTTCACCTTGGTTCTCGCCGGTTTTATTGGTTCTAACTCTTCAATTTCCTGCAATTACAGATAAAGATAAGAAATATGGGCAACAATATATTGTTAAAATTCATGAAAGGATATTTCTTACTTCATCTGTGAAAGATTTAAGAGCTAAGAGAGTGATGGGCTTTCTAAAGTTACGATAGTTGAGTTTCATTTTCTCAATCTGGAAAAGAACAAAGTAGTTAGCGAGAATATAAAAATATGAGGAAGATGATGAACAAAATTATAATAAAGGTGGGAGAGGACATACATCTTTAGTTTTTTCAGGCCAGTAGAAGACCCAAGGTTGATACTCTCTAGCACCCGCAGGTACCTCATGGGAACCAGAGATATATGGACCTTTTAAAATTAGTGGAAAGACAAACCATTTTTCATCGCTAGAGTGACGAGGACCTTGATTATTATTTGTATTCCAATCAATATCTAGCATAACAGCTTTATCTTCAGCGATCTTATCCTTCTTTTTTTAAGCGAACAACACCCAAAAGAAAAAGCTATGTCTCTTCATGGGGATAATGTCATAGTTTATGAAAAAATTATCTACAGTATACATCACATGAATAATTGGAATATCTTTAAATTTTAGATTCTTCGCGAACTCAGGGTAGAGAGATTTCTTATTGGCACCACGAGTAGCATATTCCATCAGCAGACGAATGCAATCCCCACCCAATTGATATATTGCTCGTGAGAAATTATTTGATAGAATAATGGAAGTTCCGGGTCATAGAGAGGAATGGGAAGACCAGCTTCAAGTTGACCTAATGATACTATAACTTTCTCGCGAGAGCATTGATGATGAGAAAATAATTTAAAATAAAGTTCAGATTTAGGGCTTTGATATGGAATTGTAGATAAAGTAAAACTCTTACTTTTAAGTTTATCTCGCATCTCACCAAAAGCAGCCAAATTTTTAGCACCTGCAGCCACCATTTTTAAGTATGGGAATGAGAAAAAAGGTTGAAAAATCACAGCGATAACAGATGCGCAATTTACGGAAGAACAATAAACTTGTAGAGAAGTTACGAAGAGGAAGAAGAAGAAAGTAAAAAATAGGAAAGAAAAGAATGAGGGGAGTATTTATAGAAGAAGAAATTTCTCGAGAAGATAAATGCAATTAATACAACGAGAGGACGTGAACGGTTAGATCACAACGGTTTAAATTGACGTGTTACAAGATGGATGGAATAAAAAATACGTGAAGACAGCTGGCGAAGGATACACAAATGTGTGAGAACAAAGACCAATGTAAAAACATAATTAGTTGCGGCATTTTTGTTCTCATGATTTTCTCTTCTTCGCATAAAAAGACATGAGAAAAGGCAATATGTAGGATCAGAATATCGCCACAAAAATATTCTTGCGATAGTAACGACATTTCTGCGAGAAATACCGCGAGCTCTTCAATAACACTTTGCGATTGTCACAAATATAGTTAAAAGAATGATGTTGTAGATGACGATTGAAGAAACATGAGAAAGAACATGTCAGTACAGCGATGATGACAAAGCTCACGATAATTAACGCGATGAGATCGCAAGGTAGATCCAAAATAAGAGGAAAACTTAGCTGTCACCCACTATGTAATTTCCTATATAAAGGGTTCCATTAGATTCAGAGAAGAAGGATGTATTTTTGAGAGTTGATAAAGTCTTGAGGAGAGAGAAACTAAAAAAGTAATTGTATTCTTGATTTCTTCCATTTCTGTAAACATTTCTGAGAATCAAATAATAAAGTGTCGTTTTAGTATTTCGATAGGTATTGATTATTATAGATTCTTATCAAGGGTGTAGTGCGGGATTTCCTGCAACTACATTCCCATACTTGAAAATGGTTGCTGTTGGTGCTAAAAGTTTGGCTGCCTTTAATGAGATGCAGGAAAATCTCAAAGGTAAAGGTTTTACCTTGTCTACAATTCCAAATTTGAACCGTAAATCTGAACTTTCCATCAAGTTATTTTATGATCATCAACTTTCTCACAATAAGATTATAATATCGTTAGGCCAACTTGAAGCTGGTCTTCCCATTCCACTCTATGACCCAAAACTTCCTTTATTTTATCAAATAATTTCTCACGAGAAGTTCTCGCGAGCGGCATATCAACTGAGTGGAGATTGTATTCGATTGCTACTTGAATTAGCTTCTCGTGGTGCCGGCAAAGGATCTCGCTAACCTGATTCTGCGAAGAATCCTCTATTTATGGACATTCCAATTATTCATGCGATGTATACTGTGGATAAATTCT
The DNA here is from genome assembly GCA_023529315.1 of Papaver bracteatum. Lineage (NCBI taxonomy): Eukaryota > Viridiplantae > Streptophyta > Magnoliopsida > Ranunculales > Papaveraceae > Papaver > Papaver bracteatum. The sequence goes on along the minus strand of JAJJWX010003400.1, from coordinate 32,657 downwards.
TCATCAACTATGACATAATTCCCATGAAAAGGGATCGCACTTGCTGGGTTGTCCGCTTGCAAAAGAAAGATAAGGTTGATGATGATATAGCTCTCATGTTAGACATTGACTGGCATACAAGTACCAACCAAGGTCCTCGCCATTCCAGCGATGACAAATGGTTCACTTTCCCTCTTATTTTAGAGGGCCCATATATCTCTGGTTCTCACGTGTTACCTGCAAATCTCGCGGAGTACCAACCATGGGTGTTTTATTGGCCTGAGGAAGATAAAGAAGTGTGTTTTTCTTAGTTCTTTTGCATAACAAGTTATTTTTATTACTTTTCCTTAATTTTCGTATCTTTAAGCTCTCGCTGATTATGCTTTTTTATTAGATTAAGATATTGAAGGCTAATTATGAGAAGTTTAGGAAACCTACTACTCGTTCGGCTCTTCAATTACTCACAGATGAAGTAAGAAATATTTCTTTATAAATTTCAACAATATATTGTTTCCCCTATTTCTTATCTTTATCTGTGCTCGCAGGTAATCGAAGAATTAGAACCAAAAACCAAGGTGAAATCTTCAGTTGATCGCAAGGGGAAATCTGTGGCTCCTCCTAAAGGGAAGCCTACTGCCCCTTGCATTGAAGAATCCATCGATCCTCCTTTGAAGAAAAGGAAAACCCAACATTCTTCTTCTTCAATTCCTCAATCAATCCCAAAGAATTTAAGTGTTGATTTTGATGAAGATAATAATGATGATATTAATGGTGTCCCTTCCATAAAGGCTTCTTCTTCTTCTGAGTCTGCGATGGCTCAACTATCTAAAATTTTTGGCGATGATCCACACGGTATCCCAAATGAGTATGGATATAAAACTATAAATGAAATATCCCAGTCTCTCGCTAAGATATGCGATGCTTCTATTTTAGCTGATAATGATTATCTTCACGGGGTTTCAAGATCGCTAACTCCAAGTCTCTTAAATTCACTTGGTATCTTGGTATGTTTCTATTTCTTCATTGTATTTATGTATTTCTTTTCTCGTCAAATCTTAACTTACATTACTTTCTCGCAGGTTGGTAGAGCTTCTTTTGATGTTGCTTCTGATTTGGATAAGAGATGTATTAATCATGAAAGGAAGATTGCCAAGTCTCGCCAAGATAAAGAAAAATTGGAAGCTGAAGTTGCTGAACTTCGTAAAAATAATGAAGAGTTAGAGAAAAATTCTTTCTCAACAGTCACTTAAAGCATCCAATCTTGATAATTAATAAACAACTCTTAGATATAAATTTTCTTCTCTTCTTTCTTATCTTTATTTTCCACTACTTTTTATTACTTAACTTGTCATTCTCGCAGACACTTATGGTCTTACTGATGAGGCTTTAACCATTCGTTCTTTTCCTGAACCAGTATATAATGATACTATTCTAGAGATTCTTAACAATTCTTTGAATAATCCTTCCAATATTAATTCTCTTTCAATAGATGAGCTCAGATCTAAATTTCGCCTCTTAGAAATTGATTACAGATCTTGTTTAGATATAACCCATAGATTCAAACAACTTTACCATAATTCTAAAGTAGAGATTATAGCTTTAAAATCCAAGAATAATATTCTTTCCAAAGACAAAGATCGTATATCTAGACAAGGGGCTGAAGCCTTATTAAATCTTGTTATCTCTAATAGCGATGAAGAATCTGGTGAAGATGAATATGATGATAATGAAGAAGAAGAAGAAGAAAAGTATGGCGAAAAAGAACATTCTGGAGATAATATTGATAACGATGAAATGGAGAAATCTGGTGACAAAGAGAAGTCTGGCGAAGATAAAGCTGATAATGATAATGATGAGATGGATAAATCTGGTGCTGAAGGTAAATCTAGTAAAGAAGACGGTGATGGATCTAACTAGTTATGTTTCTTCTTTTTATTTTCCTTGCAGATTTTGTAAACTTATTTCCTTCTTCCTGTAATCAGCTGCGAGTTTCTCCAATTTTGTAAACTTCTTTTGCACCTATCTGTATGAATTATAAAAAAAATTCTTTTTCTGCAAATGATATGATAGATGAATAATAACTTCATTGTTCTATGCATTCCCATACTTGCCTCTATTATTCATCTGCAATATGAAAAAATTGAGTAAAGATTAGATATTAGTTTTAAATTAAACAAATTTTGCCTCAATATCTGCGATGTTGTCGCTAGCAACAACTGCATTACTTTATGATCTATGCATAACATTGCAAATCTCATAAATTCTGCGAGCATGATCGCAGTAATTTTGTGGTCTTATTATGCCTTCCTAATTAAAGGTATTATTTTGCCACATATTTTCTTTATGCGACAAAATCTCAGGACGTCTTTACATTTGCATGTATTGATCCATTGATCTTGTCTTATCTGTATTTTGTCAATTTATCTGCGACAATATGACAAGTCTAAACTCTCTTTCGAGGATAAAGCCTTATGACATTGCAGTCTTGTGATGAAATCTCAGGAGGTCTTTACACTTTCATGCAAAAACTCATTGATCTCATGTTAACATTTTCTCTTTAGGCTTGTTGCCTCTGTATAATTTTCGTCACGCGACAATATGACAGGCCTAAATGTTCTTGCAACCATAAAGCCCCGAGACATTTCCGTCTTAAGACACTTATCAGCTCCCTAATGGAGGGTGCCGCCCTTATCTCCCCCCTGGTTGCCCCTTCAAGGAGGGCACATCAGTCATACAAGACTAGATCCTCCCATCCATATTTGCCAACAACCAGTTGTTTTCGCAACCTCTTATCCTTTATGCATATATAGCTTATAGTTACAAGACTGCACCCTAAGTGGGGTTTTCTTCGGGACGAGTACATCATAGTCAAGACTTGCCAAGGATGGCCAGGGTAGTTTCATATTCCCCGGGCACCCTTGACTCAACTGTGTACCTCGGCGCCTTGGTCATATTCTGCACTCCTTGGAAGAGATTCTCAGTCATCCAACCTGGGTATAACCTTATATAGTTGGAAATCCAAGATCTCTCTCCCGGATAGGTTTTCTTTAACCCCAAAATCTGCATAACTCTGGTTCCAGCAGCGGTATAACCTTATCCCTGAGTCATTTCAAGAGACACCCCCTTATATGACGCGCTATTAGGCTTACATTTGCCTCTTGCGAAATTTTATTCGCGAACTAGGGTGCACGCCATAAAGGTTTGTCACATTCTATTAATCTCTGCGAAATTTTATTCGCTCTTCTCGCGAGTATGATAATTCTGATAAAATTTTATTTCCTTAATCCTTTTTCCTCTTCTATAATTTTGTAATTTTTTCAAACAAAGTACTCTTTTCAAATACATTTTCTTCAAACAAGTCATTCATAAATTTCTCCAAACTTCACCATTTTACCTCTATACTTACTACTTTCTATCGCTGCCTTCTTGTTGTACTTTTCTATTCTTTCTTCATTTGCGAGACGCTCGCCATCAACCATTAATTTACCACTCCTTTTATCTTGCAACATTTCATCTTCTCGTTGTTCTATTGCATCAACCATAAATTTGTCACCTCTTTGTTTCTGTTTGCTATTGTGTTTCCAATTTCTATTCCTCGTGGATCTTTCTTCGCAGGTTTCTATATAAATTTCATAACACCTCTTTCCCTCAACCAAATCTCCCTTTATAACTCCAACACCACTGGGATGTGGAAATTTAATATATTGATTATAAGTTGATGCCACACCCAAGATCCCATGCAACCATGGTCTGCCAATCAGAGCATTATAAGGTGATTCAATGTCAACAAAACAGAATAGGATTGTAGAAGATATTCCTTTTAATGGAATTCGCATTGTAATCTCCCCATTGGGCTTGTTAGCAGTACCATTAAAACCATAGATTTTATATGTTGATGGTATTAGATCTTCATCTCTTCCACCCATGGTCTTGTAGGTATGATAGAATAAAATATCAACTGAATTGCCAGTGTCTATTAGAACTCTGTTGATAACCCAAGAATCTTCAGTTGCATCATCATTTTCTTCATCTTCTTCTTCTACTTGCTTTGGATTTATTTCTAATCTTACCACCAATGGATTATCATGCTACTCGCCAAGTTCTGGTACTTCTTGTGCAGTAAAAGATATAGTTTGTTTTTGTGATTCTTTTAATAGCGAGACTCTCGGGATGTTTATTACCTCTCTTCCATCTGTGTCCCTCGCAAAGACTCTGCTTAAAACACTATCGTGAAAATCTTCAATAGTTCCGTGTGAGTGTACGATAGAATTACAGAACAAATTCTTTGCTTTAGCCCCAACTTCAATCACAAATGTTTTTGCTCCTTTTACAGTATTCATTCTGCAAATTTCTGGTGTTGGAGGCAATCTCTGAGACTGTGGATGTCCTATTAGAAAATAATTTATCTTTCCTTGGTCAATCATACTTAAAATTATCCTCTTCACATTTCTGCAATCATTTACTGTGTGACCATGAAAGTGATGGTATGGACAAAATTCTTGACTCCGATTATTTGGATGTGGCTCTTTTCCCATATTCAATGGTGATGGTATATTTTCCATCAATATGATAGCTTCCCAAATTTTTTCTATGCTTGTATTTAGAGGTGGCATCTTAATTTCTTCCCATATTATCTTCTGATTTCCTTGACCTCTAAAATTGTTTTGTCTCTGTCCACCATATATTTCATTTGGTTGATCAAGTCTTTGGATTTTATTATTTCCACCGCGATTGTAATAATTCTTCTCCCTTTCATATTCTTCTTGATCTCGACTACCCATCGCTACCAATTTCTGCTAGTTATCAACCACCATTTTCTCTTGTTGCGTCTGCGATGTGCTCGCTACATGGTTGATCATTTTAGGAAGTAAACTTCCATTGGTCGCCACTGAATTGTTGTTTGCGATTTGGTATGATTCCATTTCATTATGTTTCTCTTCCAAAGCAATGTATTCTTCTTGTAATTCTCGCAGCTCTGTCATGGTGATTGTATTTTTGATTCTGAAAATTTGTATGTACAGTAGATTGGTTGCGAACATTGCATTGATGAAAGACAAGATGCGGTATCTCTCATCCCCTCTACTAGACATCTCACTGCACATTGATTTCCATATTATGATTAAATGTTTTAAGCTCTCACCAATCCTTTGTTTTAGTCCAAATATATCTTCAATTCCTGGCCGCAATGAATTGTTGCTTATGTATGCTCCTAGAAAGGTAGCTTGCAAATGATCAAAAGAAGTTATTATATTTTTTGTCAATCCCTCAAACCATTTTAACGCCTCTCCAGTTAAGCTAGATGCAAAATATTTGCACAATACAGCATCATGGTTTTCCCATTGTAGCATACATCTGACATAAGCCTTGACATGTTGGACAGCACAAGTGGTCCCATCAAAGATACTAGTTAATGTTGGTAAATTGCATTTAGGGGGTATCCCTCTCAATTGTACTTCCTGAGCAAAAGGGGTTCTCGCAGTTTCTTCAATCACTTCATCGAGTTGCCTTCTTCCTCCTTCCCTTGTGTTATTTATCATTCCTCACATCTCTGCTAATTCTCTAAATATTTGCTCATTTTCAGCTGAATTTTGCTCGATTGGTCTCTTTAGTGCAGCTTCTCTTCTTCTGCATTCATGTCTTTCTAGTCTTGCGAGATTTTGTGCATCTTCTTCCTCACCTTCATCTTGTCTTCCTCTGCTATTTTCTCTTTCACCTCTTTCTTGAAATTACAACTGATTATGCTGTCTATTTTCTTCTCTGTGAATTTCTTCATTTCTCATCATTTCTCTTCGCTGTCTTTCTATCCCTCTTTGTACTCTATCATATTCTTCCTGGACATTATTGTTATGACGATTTTATGTACGTCTCCTTTCTCGGTTATCATGGTTATTTTGTCGTATTGCCTCTTGGAATTCTTGTTCTTCTACTTCTACTTCTGCTCTCAATCTCTCTCTCTCGCAAGCTAGTCGTGCTTGCTCAGCATAATGTCTCTCAATTTCATCCTCAATTATTCTTTGATTTCTACGAATTTCTCGTTCATGTAATATTCTTCTACCTTCTTCTCGATTTTCTTCACCATCTTGGTTGTTTCCACCTCCTTGATTTCTATTATTACGTCTACCATCCGGAATTTCACCGTTCGGAACATAGCGATTGTCAGTTATCTCATCTTCTCTACGACGTTGTTCTTCATTTGGATTTTGCATTCCTTCTTGAATATTTTCTCTAATATTTCTTATGGGGGGATTTCGTCTCGATTCTTTTCTAATTGACCTTGAACTTGATCTAACATTACTCCTTGATCTCCTTCTTTGTAATCTTTAATTCTCCATTCTTAATTCATGATTTTGTCTTATTAAATTTGCACGTTCTTCTGCTTCTAATCTCCTTTCCTCTTGTATTCCTTGTCTCAAATTATCTGCTATTCTGTTTTCAGCTTCTCCCCGAATTAATCCTTCAAGTACTTCTTGATCTCTTTCTTATCTTCTTTCGTTTCTTAATTGTCGATCTTCTGCTTCTTCCATCGAATTCGATATCCAAGTATGCACACTCACTTTATCATAATCCACAACTCTATCTTGTATTGGTGTTTATCGATTTGGCTGTTGAATTTGATTTTCTCCTTCATTCCTTGTTCTATTTCTTCTTGTTCTTGTCCTTGAAGATTCTCCTAATTCATTTGTTTCTCCACCTGCAAGCCTTTTACTCCTTCTCACAGTCGTTGGTAGTTCTAATGTATTTCTTCTTCTTCTAGCCATTTCTTCAATCCTAACAATTTCTTCAAATCTCCAAGTTGTAACTATAAATTTCTTACTTCGATTCTCCCTTGTAGTTACAGGAAATCCTACAACTACACCCTCAGTAGAATTCAAAAAACTTTAAGAAGTTCTTGATGAAAAATGACAATTTACTGATTAATATTCTCAACTGATTACAAAGAAGTATGTTAATGGAACCTAGAACAGTTATAACTTTCTCTGTTCTCTCTCCTAAGACTTTTTCTAACACTCACTTAAAGAACCTTGTCCAATTTAACATTTGAACTACTATTTATAGTGAAATCTGTACAACTGTATATAGCTTGCGAAGTATCGCGACTTCTATTCGTAAGTTTATTCTATATTCGTAATCTCTTCACACTTTTCTCGTGTTTCTTATATCATCGCATTTTCTTGCGACACTTTCATCCTGTCTTTGTTATTACATTCGTAACCCAACATCTTACGATATTCGGTACCTACATCTTGCCTCTTCTCATGTCATTTCTGCGAAGAAGTAATGATCGTGAGAATATAACCGTTACTTATTCCCTTATCAAAATTCGAACACGTCTTTTATAACCGTCTTTTCCTAACTATTCCCTTATATATACTCCTTTTATTCCCTTCCTTATCCTTTTTTACTTTCTCTTTTTACTTCTGCAACTTCGTTTTCTTCTCACATTACATCTTCGGTTATCGATTTCTCTTCCTGTTAATCCCATCATGAGTTCTCCGAGGTAATTTTCTTTTATCTCTCGCGTCTTTCACTTGTTTATCTCTTTTATTTCTGTTTAATTCATTGTTTGATTTTGATTTCTTTCAGCAAAACTGCTTCTCAGGTGAAATCTTCAACTAAAATCTCAAACCCTAACTCTCGAAGGAGAAAATCCGAGAATCAAAAGGTAGTTAAAATACTCTGTCTTCCTTCTGAAATAATATATTGTTGCCTCAGTTTTTAATATACATTTTGATTCATAGGTCGGTGAAGAATCCAACCTTACCAAGAGATCTCGTTTTATCAAATCCAAGCCATCAATTTCAATTAGTGATTTCCTTCCTGTGATTGATAAATAATTTTCCTCTCCTCCTTGTGAAAGCACTTCTTCGCAAACTCCTGCCTCTACTCCATTACCCAGTTTTTAGTCTCCCACTCTTGTCAATTTATCAACACTTCTTCAAGATCAACCTTCGCAAGCTGCCTTCTCAACCCCTTCTCCTGAAAAACCCATCTTAGCTCCTAATCCTTTGATTGCTGTTGCTCCAAGCAATTTACAACTTGCTCTTATTCCTTCGAATTCTTCTCCCCTTCCTCAAGAAGTTCGAGATGGAATTTATTCAGCTTTCCAGATGTTATCTGATGTTTTGAGTAATACTGCGAAGTCTTCAAATGTTCGCTCGAAATCTGAATTTTGCGAAATGCTCAACAACTTCATCAATCCTGATGTTTCTATTTCATGTCAAGCCCTGGAAAAAGAGGTTGAATTGCTTCGCCAAACTCAGGGGTCTTTGAAAGCGGAGTGTGAGAATATTCGTAAAGAGAATTATCAGCTTCAAAATGATTCTCTAGATTGTGCGATCCTTCGTAAGAGGAATGATGCATTAAAAGGTATTGCTACTATCTTGATATTTTCTTCTTTTGTTTGTTTCTATTTCTCGCATGCTTGAAACATCCATTAAAACCCATTCCCTTTTATAGAATCAATCCAGAAATGTAGAATGTTGGCACTTCATCATGAATCAGACGCAGAAGAATCTCGAGCCAAGCATGAAAGTCTTTTGAACCTGTTTTCCCACTTAACTAGTCTTCATTCATGTGTTCTTGATAATTTAGATGCCCTTTTCGAAGAGAATACCCAACTAATTTACGATCAAAATTTTTTGAATGATGAAATATCTCAGCTCACTTCTTCTTTAACTAAAGACGATTTAATAATGGATACCCTTGTAGTACCAGAATATCGCCACAATTATATTCACGAGAGATTAACGACACTTCTGCGAGCGTCACTGAGAACTCTCCAACAACATTTCACGAGCGTCACAAAATAATTCAAAGAATGACGTAATAAACAACGACAACATAAAACATGAGAAAAATATGAAGATTTTGTAGTCAAAGAGAACATTCACGAGCACAAGGCCGAAATTCGCGAGAGCAAGGCAGGAAATGAAGATTTTGTGGTTATAAAAGAGTCTCGCGAGCAGATAGCAGATCTCACGAGCACGATAGAAGATTTCGCGAGCAGATAGCAGATCTCACGAGCAGATATCAGATCTCGCGAGCACGATGGCAGAGCCAGCAAGGAGCATAGCCAAAATCCTAAAATAAGAGAAGGATGAGTTGTCACCCACTATGAAGACACCTATATAAAGAAGAAAGCAGGAGAGAGAAAAGGGGGAGGACAATATTTTAGAAGGGAGAGATATTTTGCAGGGAGTTTTAGGAGAGAGAATGTATTTTTCTTTATCATCTTCTTCCCCAAAACTAGATTTAGAACTCCATTAATGGAGATTATCAATGAAAATCAAATGTAAATTTAAACAATCATAGTGAAGAATCATGGATGTAGATCAAATTGATCGAACCATGTAAAAATCCGTGTGTCTATTTACAATTTTTAGTATTTTAGTCATACTTTCAATATCAAATTAGTTTAGATCAAGAGATTATTATCAAAATATTACAAGGGGTGTGTTGTGGGAAAACCTGCAACTACATTTTGGCGTTAGAAACAGGGAAGGATTGAAGAAGATTCAAAGAAATTGGCTATCGTTGGAATTAGATTTTACTGGATCTAAAATATTCAAGATCAAATATGGAAAGATACACCGGAAGATCATGATTATACATCAAATAGAGAGAAGGAGATATATTAGGTGGCGGATGAAGAAAATATCAGCAAAATTGTGTCAACAAATCATCAAAAAGGACAAATTTCTTCTCACTTTTTTTACTCTTTGTTTCATTTTTCAGATCTGGGAATTTCAAAACACAAATTGAAAAATAGATTTTTACTCTTTGCTTTTTGTTGAAATTTGATTTATTGTGGAAGTCTTGAATCTAAAAGTGTTTTGTTACGAATTTGTAATAACCAAACTTTATTTTACAAATTTGTTTAAAGAATTTCTAAAAATGACAGATTATGAGATTTTCTGTTCTTCTTTTAATTTACGATTCTTCTTTTAATTTTGTGAGTAGCGATGATGTCTTCAAGATTAAATAGACTACTAATTAAATTAATTGATTGTTTGCAGCGAAGATAAAGAACAAACGTATGGGATAGAACCAATGTAAAAATTCGCGGTGATCAACAAAAATATACGAGGACAACATACGTTTAAAAGAAGAAGTTAACTTTATCAAAAGTTGCACCAAAGAATTATGTAACCATCAGCGAGAATGAAGCCTGCAAATTCAGAATAGATTCCAGCCAAGTTAACTTAACCAACATTTAAACTTGACTTTAGTCTTTTCAAGATTTATATTGTTGAGGTCATAAGCCATCAAAGAAGGAAGACCTGTATGTAGGTGCTCGCTATTATTTCAGTAAACAACAAAAGGGAAAAACAAAAAGGAGTACACGGCTGTTTACAACAAAAAGAAGAATGATAAGATGTGCGTAAATGGCAGAGGAACTACAAGAAACATAGGACCAAAATATTATATTTGGTCAGTTACATTTGGTCGTTACATTTGTTCAGTTACATTTCTTCACGAAGGTCCTACATTTCTTCTTGCCGCAATATTTCAAAGAGACATCTCGTCAGCTCCTGACTTTTGACGATCAACAATTGAAACAGTTGATGGAGTTGACCCAATACTGAACTGAGAATACGACCGCTAAGATGGTGAACTACCTGACGAATTCTTTACACCACTCATACTAAGAGTTGGTACCATGAAATGGAAAGTGAAAAATACACGGTTTCTGCTGCATCCGCTGCATGAGCTACTATTCAAAGACGAACTCTGAAGTAGGAGGTCCTACATCTACTTTCCATAGAATCTTAACATCTCGTCAACTACATCTCGTCATTTGGTCATACATCTCGTCATTTGGTCATACATTTGTTCAGTTACATTTCTTCACGAAGGTCATACATCTCGTCATTTGGTCATACATCCAACAAGAATATCGCGAGACCAGACGGCAAATGACATTTGTTCTTTTGTTGCGAACAAAGACGTTACATTTGCTTCTCAATTATTTGTTCAGTTACATTTGGAATATTCAGTTACATCTCGTCATTCTTCGTCAATAAACGAGCTGGTCATTCTTCGTCATCTATGGAGAATCATTTTAATATTGTTTGGTGCGTCTTGCCAAAGGACATCTTCGTATTTGGTGATATTCTCATTTTGACGATATGCTAGTATGGTGCTGCTGTCCTTTCTCATGAGAAGGTACTAACAATGGTATAGTGATATTATTGTGGGTCCTAGCAATATACTGGTTAGGTGACGAGAGGGTCGTAGTAACCTAATTCACAAGGGTCGCTTTTTCACGAGAGGATCCAGTTAGATTCCTTGGTAGCTGTCTCATGAGAGGGTCCTAGCAATCAAATTCACAAAAGTGTAAAATCAAATAATAGGAATGGGTGGACATCTACTTTCCACGAGGGGATTATTTCATTACTTCGCCAAATTGGTCAGAGGCAGGAATTTGGTATTTCATTACTTCGCCGATATTTGACTACTTCGCATGTTAATTTCGCGAGAGGGTTAGAACAATTGGTATGATGTGAAAGTACACAAGAAGTTGCTGTGAATCGCCTCTATTCTTTGAAATACTTCATGAGAATTAGCAAAGAATGAAGAAATCGCCAAAAAGTTAAATACCACTTCCTTGAATATTTTACTTACAGAAAATGAAAATTTTTGATCGCCAGATTTCAAAGAACAATTCTAAGATTTATAATATTTCAAAAAAAATTCAAAAACTTTTGATTCAATTTACCAAAAGCGGTATAATTGCAAGATTTCTAAAATTTCTAAGATTTTTTATTTAACTTACCAAAAAAGAGATACAATCGCCAGATTTCAAAATTTTCAAAAAATTATAAAAATGAGATCATCGCAAAAAATTTCAAAGATCGCAAATTTTTTCTAAAGATCGCTAAAATTTTCAAAGAGTTCAAATATTACAGAAAATGAAACTACCGCAAAGATTTCTAAGGTTTCAAAAATATTTGATTTCATTTCCAAAATAGCGACACTCTCGTGAGATTACAAAGACTTCAAAATATTATAGAAAATGGAATTATCGCAAAAAATTTCAAAGATTTCTAAGGTTACAGAAAATAAAAATTTCGCCAAAATTTCTAAGATTTCAATTTTCCAATACGTGATACAATTGCAAGATTTCAAAGATTTTAAAGAATATTTCAACTCACAGAAATGAGCAAAACAAATTTTTATCGAGTCATGAGTGTAATCGCGAGATTATTCAAGATTATACAAAGAATTGACAGAAATGAAAGAATGAAGAAACGCGAAAATATCGCGAGAAACGCGAATATAATTTCGCAGAGATTTAAAGAATGGGACGAACCTTTATGGCGTGCACCCTAGTTCGCGAATACAATTTCGCAAGAGGAAAATTTAGACCTTAAAGTGCGTCATATAAGGGGGTATCTGATTGCATGGCTCAAGGGTAAGGTTATACCGCTGCTGGATCCTGAGTCATGGAGAGAAAGGGGTCCATATCTTTGAGATACCTATCCAGAAGAGGTACCTTGGATTTCCAACTTTATAAGGTTATACCCTGGTTGGACGACCGAGGGTCTCTTCTAAGAAGTGCAGAGTATGACCAAGGCGCCGAGGTACACGGTTGAGACAAGGGTGCCCGGGATGGATGAACCTACCCTTGCCATCTTTGGTAAGTCTTGGCTATGATGCACTTGGCCTGAAGAAAACCCCACCTAGGGTGTAGTCTTGTAACTATAAGCCATATAGGCATAAAGGACAAGAGGCTACGAAAACAACTGGTTGTTGTTAAATCTGGATGGGAGGAGCTAGTCTTGTATGGCCGATATGACCTCCTTGAAGGGGTAACCAGGGGGAAGATAAGGGCGGCACCCTCCATTAGGGAGCTGATAAGTGTCTTAAGACGGCAATGTCATGGGGCTTTATGATCGCAAGATCATTTAGGCCTGTCATATTATCGCGTAAATTATACAAAGGCAAAAAGCCAAAAGAGAAAAAATGTTAAGATGAGATCAATGGGTTTTTACATGAAAGTGTAAAGACGTCCTGCGATTTCATCGCAAGACGACAATGTCACGAGGCTTTGATCTCGCGAGAGAACTTAGACTTGTCATATTGTCACAGAACATTCAAAAGAAATGATAATGCAAGATCAATGGGTCAATACATGCAAATGTAAAGACGTCCTGCGATTTTGTCGTAAAGAGAAAAATTGGCGAAATAAGACCTTTAACTAGGAAGGCAAAATAAGACCAATAGAATAATCTCAAACATTAATTATTTTCTTGCAAGAATGCAGGAAAGATTTGCTCATCGCAAGAGAGAAAGCAAGTATTATTCAGAGTCTATCAAGAGGAATGTCTACAATTTCGTAGCATTATTCACAATCTCGCCACTATTCATCGCCACTATTCAAAGCATTATTTCAGAAACTCGCAGAAACATTCAGAAATTCGCAGAATATGATTATTTTATCAAATGAGGCAGAGGCAATTCGTTCATTTAGCATTTTCTCAGGGATTCTTCCTTCATAGATAAAGAACAGAGGCAACTATGGATTATCAAGAAAATGTTTTATGTTCTTTATCTTCTCGCACGAATCATTTCCAAAATGGACTAGGATTTTCACCAAAAATGAAGTAATTATTTCACGAGAACAGAGGCAAGACTTATGATTTTCATTAAAGGACGGATACTTCTTGAAGATTGAGTACTTCTTATATTTCTTCAGGGATATTTCATACTTCACGAGCACTTCAAGAGTTAATACTTCTTATTTATTTAACAAATATATGGAACTTCGCAAAAGAATAGAGGCAAGTATATACTTTTCAAGTCCAGTATTCTTTTGCTCATTCCTTCATCAAAAAAAATCAAAGACTACTACAACAACATATTTTTTTTCTTTAAGATTACTTTTCAAAGCAATATTCAAGAAAAAAGAGGCAAGATGTAGTACCAGAATATCGCCACAATTATATTCACGAGAGATTAACGACACTTCTACGAGCGTCACTGAGAACTCTCCGACAACATTTCACGAGCGTCACAAAATAATTCAAAGAATGACGTAATAAACAACGACAGCATAAAACATGAGAAAAATATGAAGATTTTGTAGTCAAAGAGAACATTCACGAGCACAAGGCCGGAATTCGCGAGAGCAAGGCAGGAAATGAAGATTTTGTGGTTATAAAAGAGTCTCGCGAGCAGATAGCAGATCTCACGAGCACGATAGAAGATTTCGCGAGCAGATAGCAGATCTCACGAGCAGATAGCAGATCTCACGAGCAGATGTCAGATTTCACGAGCAGATATCAGATCTCGCGAGCATGATGGCAGAGCCAGCAAGGAGCATAGCCAAAATCCTAAAATAAGAGAAGGATGAGTTGTCACCCACTATGAAGACACCTATATAAAGAAGAAAGCAGGAGAGATAAAAGGGGGAGGACAATATTTTAGAAGGGAGAGATATTTTGCAGGGAGTTTTAGGAGAGAGAATGTATTTTTCTTTATCATCTTCTTCCCCAAAACTAGATTTAGAACTCCATTAATGAAGATTATCAATGAAAATCAAATGTAAATTTAAACAATCATAGTGAAGAATCATGGATGTAGATCAAATTGATCGAACCATGTAAAAATCCGTGTGTCTATTTATAATTTTTAGTATTTTAGTCATACTTTCAATATCAAATTAGTTTAGATCAAGAGATTATTATCAAAATATTACAAGGGGTGTGTTGTGGGAAAACCTGAAACTACAACCCTATTATAAGAGAATGAAACCTTATCAAAAGAAAGATGTTTGTATTTGAATACAATGGCCGTTTCTTCGTAACAATTGAATATTCTTCAGAGTAAATGTTGCGATCAAGAAAATCTCCTTTATTTGTTAAAAGGTGAAATTGAGGAATTAAAGAAGTCTTCAGATGCAGAGAGAAGTTCTTTTGCTTCCGAGAAGAAATCCCTTCTTAATAAGAATATAATCTTGAACACTAAGAGGAATAAACTTAAAGAAGATTATTCCCAAGTAGAAAACCTTAATACAATAATTGCGAAGGATAATAAATTTCTTCTTTCCAAAGATCAAAAGCTTCAATCCAGACTTGAAGGATTAGTTGGTGACGGTTTTGATAAAGCTATGGATCAGATAAAGAATTGTTGTCTATGTTTAGCTCAATTTCTTACTTCACAAAGAGAAGGTAGTCATTAAAATTTGACTGCCTTTGATATACCTTTAGATTTTATTATATTCGCAGAATTGATTCTTTGAATTTTGTTTCACTCGCAGAATCTGAGAACAATCTTCGCAATGCTAAAGTTGGATTGGAGACCACCTATTCTGAGCTTCGCAAGAAGAACGCTTTGCTTTCTACTCGTTTGATCAATTCTCGTGATCGTGCCAATCGGAGATTCAACCATATTGCTTATGCCAAAGATATTGAAGATACTAACCACCAAAAGGCTATACTTCGTGAAAGTTATCTGAAAGCTCAAGTCTACGTAAACAACATTCTCTTATCAAGATCCTTGTCTCCATTTAAAGTTGAACCTTTGGAAATATCTGATGATGAAGTTGCTCGTGATCCTGATAGTGACTTTGATTACGAGAGTGATGATGAAGGACTTGATGGTGAAAAAGAATCTATCCCTCAAGGAGAAGCTCCTGTTGAAGGTTCTACAGAGGGTAATGTTTCGCAAGAATTGAACGCTGCTGATGATCCTACTCATCTTAAAAATCCAACACAAAGTGTTGATGAAGAACATTAAGCATGATAAACTTTTTCCCCAAGTTATCGTTAATCCTTTTGTTTTTCTTTCTTTTGAAATCTTTCTCTTGGTTACTGTTGGTCCTCTTTTTACAAACAATTCTGCTTACTATTTATGTTCCTTAAGAAGTATATTTTATATTTTGCGATAATGATTTGACCTTTCTCTAACTGAATATTTTCTTGACCTGCATAAATTGAATAACTTGATCATATGAAGAGAAATAACATATCTTGAAGACTTATCTTAGTATTCCCTTTCCCCTTATTATTGCTCTTCAGATGATTAATTGTTGTTGTAAGTATTAGAATATCTGCCTCAGTTTACGTTGTGAAGTTTCAGGTTGTTGCGAAGTAAATAAGAAATCCCCCCTTGAAGTATAAGAATTATGAAACCTCCTTGAAGAAGTATAAGAATTATGAAACATCCTTGAAGAAGTATAAGAAGTATTCAATCTTTGAAGAAATATGAGAAGTATTCAACCCTCGAAAAATTTAATGAGTATGAAATATCCGTCCTTGAGTGCGAATAAAATTGCCTCTTTTGGTAGGAATTCTTGATATATATTCTTGTTGAAAATATAAAGAATCTCCAATCATATTGACGGAATTGACTTCATTAGTTTCTGTGGTCTTATCATGCCTTCCAAAGTAAAGGTCTTACTTTGCCACCTCTTTTGCGATAAAGTCGCAGGACGTTGATGCATTCGCATGCCTCAACCCCTTGACTTTATCTTAACAATATTTTCGTGTTTGCGATAATATGACAAGCCTGAATATACTTGCGAATATACAGTCTTGTGAAATTATCGTCTTGCGATGAAATCGCAGGACGTTATCACACTTTCATGTAATAACCCATTGATCTCATCTTAACTTCTTTGTATTTAATTCTACGAGTATATATATATATATATTTTTTTTTTACTCGCATAAATATGATTGTTGTACAAATATGACAATCCTTTATGTTCTTGCGAACAAAAAGCCTCGTGACATTTGCGTCTTATAGCACATATCAGCTCCCTAATGGAGGGTGCTTCCCTTTATCTTCCCCTTGGTTTCCCCTTCAAAGAAGCGTACATCGACCATACAAGGTTAGCTCTTCCCATCCGGTTCTAGAAACAACCAGCTTTTGTTCGCAACCTCTTATCTTTTTTGCCTATAGGGCTTATAGTTACGAGGTTGCACCCTATGGGGTATCTTTGGGCCAAATGCATCATTTTCCAAGACTTGTCAAGAATGGCAGATGTGCTTTAAACCCATCCGGAACTCTTGACTCAACCGTGTACCTCGGCGCCTTGATCGTTTTCTGCACTTCTTGGGAAATACAGTATGCCTTAGTCGCCCAACCTAAATCATGTTACATCGCAAGATTAGGTTGAGAATCCAAGGTGTCTTACCCGGATAGGTACCCCGTTTTTGGGTTATGTACCCCGTAATGTCCATGTAATAAGGTTCCGTGGTGGTGTTCCGTTTCCCCTGAGCCATGCTTATAGGTACCCATTAAATGACGTACTTTAGGACTTTGCCTCTTGCGAAATGTTGCTTCGCGAACCAGGGTGTATGTCACAAAGGTTTGCCTGTGTAAATTTTCTGCGGCTCTCTTTCTTTTTTGAAAGCTGATCACAGTTTGCGGCTTTCTTTTATGAAAGCTGATCGCAAATAAATTTTTGCGTCTTTCTTTAATGAAAGATGATCGCAATAAGAATTTTAAAATTTGTAATTTTGGTTGTTTTTGTGCGAGCAAACGATATTCGCAAAATTATCATGAGTTTTATGGATAATACCTTTTTAAATACAATCTATTCCAGGGTCGAGCAAGTCTTAAACCCATGTCTTTCCCTTCTGGATCCATCAGCCGATAAGCTCCACTTCCCACAACCTCTTTAATGACATATGGTCCATCCCATTTTGGTGCTAGTTTTCCTCCATTTTATTTCTGGTATGGAGGTGTTTCTCGCATGACCAAATCACCTGGTTGATACTCACATTCAATAACTCTCTTGTTATACTCTCGAGCTAATCTTTCCTGATAAATTTTCATATGTCGCAACACCTTTTCCCTTTTATCTTCCAAATCATCCAGTTCACTTAATATCACCCCTGCACTTAAATTTCTTTCCCAAGCTTCTTTCTTTGTTGTCGGAATTACAACCTCTGTTGGCAATACTGCTTCTACTCCATATGTTAAACAATAAGGAGACATTCCAGTTGCCTCCATTCTAGTTGTATTGTATGCCCAGACTGCACTAGGCACTTGCTCGCACCACCATCTGAGCTGTCCTTCTAATTTCTTTTTGATTGTATCTGCGATTGTTTTATTTGTTGCCTCTGCCTGTCCATTAGCTTGTGGATATAATGGAGTTGATTTCCCATATTTTATCCTAAAAGCACTGAGTAACATCTTTATATTCTTCCCTTCAAATTGTTTCCCATTGTCAGATACTAATTGTGTGGAATTCCATACCTAAAAATGATATTCTCAAATATGAATGTAAACACATCTTTATCGCGAATATGTTGTACTGCTTTTACTTCTACGAGCTTCGTGAAATAATCTATTGCGACTATTAAGTATCTTCTCTGCCCAGATCCAGGTAAAAAAGGGCCAACAATGTCCAATCCCCATTTCCCGAAAGGCCGACTTGTTGAAGAAATTAATGGTGCCCCTGGTGCATGAGTTCTTTTCCCATGTCGTTGACATTCTTTGCATCGTCTCACCAACAATTTTGCGTCTGTGTGCATATAAGGCCAGTAATATCCTTGTATTTTTGCTCTATAAGCTAGAGATCTTCCCCACTACTATGATTATCGACTTCTCCTCCATATAACATCTTCAATATTTTTTCTCCTTCTTCACGAGTTAAACATCTGAGAGGTGGTCCACTGAAAGATTTTCTATATAAAATTCCTTCTCATAATTCATAATTTGTTGCACGACTCTTTAATTTATGTAGGACCAGAATATCGCCACAATTATATTCACGAGAGATTAACGACACTTCTGCGAGCGTAACCTAAAACGCTTCAACAACATTTCACGAGCATCACAAAATAATTCAAAGAATGACGTAATAAACAACGACAACATAAAACATGAGAAAAATATGAAGATTTTGTAGTCAAAGAGAATACTCGCGAGCGCAAGGCGGGAACTCGCTAGAGCAAGGTAGGAAATGAAGATTTTGTGGTTATAGAAGAGTCTCGCGAGCACGATAGCAGATCCAGCAAGGAGCATAGCAAAAATCCTAAAAAATGAGAAAGATAAATTGAATGTGAGCTGTCACCCACTATGAAGATACGTATATAAAGAGAAGAGCAGGAGAGAGAAAAAGGGGAGGACATAATTTTAGAAGAGAGAGATATTTTGGAGAGTGTTTTTAGGAGAGAGAATGTATTTTTCTTTATCATCTTCTTCACAAAAACTAGATCTAGAACTCCATTAATGGAGATTATCAATGTAAAATCAAATGTAAATTTAAACAATCATAGTGAAGAATCATGGATGTAGATCAAATTGATCGAACCATGTAAAAATCTGTATGTCTACT
This sequence comes from Papaver bracteatum, assembly GCA_023529315.1. Classification (NCBI taxonomy): domain Eukaryota; kingdom Viridiplantae; phylum Streptophyta; class Magnoliopsida; order Ranunculales; family Papaveraceae; genus Papaver; species Papaver bracteatum. Next base: position 13,384 of record JAJJWX010003400.1, on the reverse strand, counting down.
TATAATTTTTAGAATTTTAATCATAATTTTAATATCAAATTAGTTTAGATCAAGAGATTATTATCAAGATATTACAAGGGGTGTGTTGTGGGAAATCCTGCAACTACAATTTGGAGCTAGAAACACTACTTCCTGTGGATCAGATTGAAGAAAATAAAGAAAAGTTAGCAATTGTTGATGATGAATTCAATTGGATCTAAGAGATACAGGAGAAAATATAGAAGTTTTGGGCGAGAAATGTATACAGAGAAAGAAAAGTGGAAAAATTGAAGAACAAAAGCAGAGGCGAAGAAATTGTCAACAAAATGAAATTCACATAAAGCTACGCCAAAAATTCATCCAAAATGATTAATCTCTTCTCATCCTTTTCATTTTTTGATTAATTTTTAAGATAAATTTTTTTTTATTGTTCTTCGTAAAACGTGAATTACCTCCTAAAATTTGGACGCAAACTGGGTTTTCTTTACAATCTTGTGAAAATCGATTTCAGAAGGATAGATCCATTTCCATTTCCTTAACCGTACCATTTCATAAAATGATTTTCGAAAATTCTTTCATCAAATTAAGCTATATTCATCAATAAACCAAAACAATCTCGGGATTTTGATTAAAAACCAAATTGGATGATTGTTTCACTGTTTATGAATTTTGATTTTCAAACCCATATGAAAGGGATAAGAACCATTAAGAACTTTTATTTAGTATTGATACCAATTTTTGATTACTGATGCTCGCAGGGTAGTATATTTGAGAAGACGGTGATATTTGAAAAAATGCAATGGAGTAATACATGGGAGTTTGCAGTGAAGTGATCGCAGTCTAACTCGCCAGCAAGACATGGAGGCACTACTTCGCCAGTAAAGAAGCAGCGATAGTTCAAATTCCTCATAGAAAAGAAAGGAAAGCTGCAAGGATGTCCAATCTCCAAGAAGCAGCGGTGGGGACATCCACCAAAAAGATGAAAAGAAGCAGTAATGATGGGTCAAAAAATTAATGGCGAGTAAAAGAAAATTGATAGAATAATAATGGCGAGCAGAAAGAAGATGTTGTACTATATAATGGCGAGGTTAAACAATTAATAGTAGTTATACATTTCTAAACAAATGGGAGAATGAGATCTTAGCTCATTTCGTCATCCACTTCAGCGAGTTTCCTAGCTTAGCCAATAATATAATCTCATTACTATGGTTATATTAATGAAAGAAGGAAACAATCTACTTAGTGAAAGAAGGAAACCGTAGATCAATGTCACCGGCGATTGTTATCACCAAAATGTGATCGCAGACGAAATGTTAAGACACCGCATAAAGAAGGGAAACTCAAAGAGGGAAAGTGGACCAGAAGAAGACAAAAACTTAAATTCATGAGAAGTTTTGAAAACGTAGGGAGAGCATCTTCCCAGCGAAAAGCATTGTTTAGAATTAATTAGAAGAATACATATGGTGAGACGTGAAGACAAAGCATTATAGTTTTGAATACATATTGTTTATAATTAATTAATTAGAAGCATTGGGACAGCATCATGAGACGTGAGACAAAGGATGGCAAAGGATAAAGCATGCATTTCAAAGACATACAATTAATTAGAAGTTCAAGATAAAAGAGACCAAGAGAAAAAGTGAATCCCGCAGTAAATATCGCACAAAGATGTTTAACTCTTTCGCAACAATATATGTTTCCCAAATACCAGCGTGGAGAAGAAAGTTGATGATTGTTTCGCAAGTTAATTTCGCAAGAGAGAGTTAGAACAATTGGTAGGGTGCAAGAGGCAGATCAAAAGTTCATTTCTCATTTCAACTCAATTCACACGCAACTCAAATACTTCGCGAGAAACGACAGCAACAGAAAATCGCAAGAAAGCTAAGTACCACTTACTTGAATATTTTACTTACAGAAAATGAAATTTTTTGATTTATTTTATAAAAAGCGATACTATCGCAATATTTCAAAGAGCATTTCTAAGATTTTTAATATTTCAAAATCTTTCAAAAAATTTGATTTAATTTACCAAAAGCGATATATTCGCAAGATTTCTAAAATTTCAAAGTTTCAAAATATTTCAAAAAAAACTTGATTTGATTGACAAACAGCGATACAATCGCAAGATTTCAAAAATTTCAAAAAATTATAAAAATGATATCATCGCAAAAAATTTACAGATCGCAAAAATTTTCAAAAATTTCAAAGATTACAAAAAGTGAAATCATTGCAAAAAATTTATAGATTTCAAAAAATTTCAAAAAATTTCAAAGATTTCAAAAATTTCAATAAATGAAACTACTATCCGAAAGATTTTTAAGATTTCAAAAAAATTTGATTTCATTTCCAAAACAGCGATACCCTCGCAAGATTACAAAGACTTCAAAATTACAAAAAACCAAGAACGTTCAGTTTAAATATTTCTTTAGAAAAATTCTTTTACAGAAAATTTTTGATTTAAAAACGCGATACAATCGCAAGATTTCAAAGAAGATTTCAAAGATTTTTCTAGAATATTTATTTTACAGAATTTTTTTTGATTTAACAATGCGATAAAATCGCAAGATTTCAAAAAATATTTTAAATATTTTAAAGAATATTTACTTCAAAAATGATGTTATGAGACTGAAAGAAGAATTGACAAAAATGAAAGAATGAAGAAACGCGAAGCTATCGTGAGAAACGCGAATAAAATTTCGCAGAGACATAAGAATGGGACGAACCTTTATGGCGTACACCCTAGTTCGCGAATACAATTTCGCAAGAGGCAAATTTAAGACCTTAAAGTGCGTCATATGAGGGGGTATCTCTTGACATAACTCAACGATAAGGTTATACCGCTGCTGGAACCTGAGTCATGTAGAAATTGGGGGTTAAATAAAACCTATCCGGGAGAGAGATCTTGGATTTCCAACTATATAAGGTTATACCCTGGTTGGGAGACTAAAGAGTCTCTTCCAAGAAGTGCAGAGTATGACCAAGGCGTTGAGGTACACGGTTGAGCCAAGGGTGCCCGGGATGGATGAACCTACCCTGGCCATCTTTGGTAAGTCTTGGCTATGATTCACTTGGCCTGAAGAAAACCCCACTTAGGGTGCAGTCTTGTAACTATAAGCCATATAGGCATAAAGGACAAGAGGCTGCGAAAACAACTGGTTGTTGGCAGATCTGGATGGGAGGAGCTAGTATTGTATGGCCGATGTGCCCTCCTCAAGGGGCAACTAGGGGGAAGATAAGGGCGGCACCCTCTATTAGGGAGCTGATAAGTGTCTTAAGACGACAATGTCATGGGGCTTTATGATCGCAAGAACATTTAGGCCTGTCATATTGTCGCGTGACGTAAATTATATAGAGGCAAAAAGCCACAAGAGATATTGTCGCGTGACAATGTCATGAGGCTTTGTTCTCGCGAGGGAACTTAGACTTGTCATATTGTCACAGAGATATTGAAAAGATACTGATAAGTCAAGATCAATGGGTCAATACATGCAAATGTAAAGACGTCCTGCGATTTTGTCGCAAAAAGAAAAGTTGGCAAAATAAGACCTTTAACTAGGAAGGCAAAATAAGACCAACACACTAATATTAAACACTACCTATTTTTGCAGGAAAGATTTGTTTATCGCAAGAAAGATAGCAAGTATTATTTAGAAGTATTATTTAGAGTCTCTCAAAAAGATTATCTATAATCTCGCAAAACTACTCATCAGCTCGCAATACTATTCATTAGCTCGTGGCACTATTCATCGCAACACTATGCAGTCACTATTTCAGAATCTCGCAGAAACATTCAGAAACTAGCAAACTCATTCAGCATTTCGCAGATTATTCCAGAATTTCGCAAGAAATTTGATTATTTCGCAGAATATGATTATTTTATCGAAAGAGGCAGAGGAAATTCGTTCATTTAACATTTTCTCAGGGATTCTTCCTTCATAGATAAAGAGCAGAGGCAACTATGGATCACCAAGAAAACATTTTATGTTCTTTATCTTCTCGAAAAGAATCATTTCCAAAATGGGCAAGAATTTTCACCAGAAATGAAGTAATAATTTCGCATGAACAGAAGCAATACTTATGATTTTCATTCAAGGACGGATATTTCTTATATTTTGAGGATTGAGTACTTCTTATATTTCTTCAGGATACTTCATACTTCGAATACTTCAAGAGTTAATACTTCTTATTTACTTAGCAAAGATATGGAACTTCACAAAAGAATAGAGGCAAGTACGTACTTTTCAAGTCTAGTATTCTTTCGCTCGTTCCTTCATCAACAAAGATTAAAGACTACTACACCAAATGATTTTTTCTTAAAGATTACTTTTCAAGCAATATTCAAGAAAAAATAGGCAAGATGTAGGACCAGAATATCGCCACAATTATATTCACGAGAGATTAACGACACTTCTGCGAGCGTCACCTAAAACTCTTCAACAACATTTCACGAGCATCACAAAATTATTCAAAGAATGACGTAATAAACAACGACAGCAAAAGACATGAGAAAAATATGAATATTTTGTAGTCAAAGAGAATACTCGCGAGCACAAGGCGGGAACTCGCGAGAGAAAGGCAGGAAATGAATATTTTGTGGTTATAGAAGAGTCTCATGAAAGCACGATAGCAAATCCAAGCAAGGAGCATAGCAAAAATCCTAAAAAATGGGAAAGATAAATTGAATGTGAGCTGTCACCCACTATGAAGATACCTATATAAAGAGAAGAGCAGGAGAGAGAAAAAGGGGAGGACATAATTTTAGAAGATAGAGATATTTTGCAGAGAGTTTTTAGGAGAGAGAATGTATTTTTCTTTATCATCTTCTTCCCAAAAACTAGATCTAGAACTCCATTAATAGAGATTATCAATGTAAAATCAAATGTAAATTTAAACAATCATAGTGAAGAATCATGGATGTAGATCTAATTGATCGAACCATGTAAAAATCTGTGTGTCTACTTATAATTTTTAGAATTTTAATCATAATTTTAATATCAAATTAGTTTAGATCAAGAGATTATTATCAAGATATTACAAGGGGTGTGTTGTGGGAAATCCTGCAACTACAATTTATGTGCTTCTAGTCTGTTCCAGGGTATTTCTCCTTTTGCGAGATATGCATGAATGTCCTTTCTCCAATCTGCGAGATCTTCTGCGATGTCGTCTGGTAGTTCCCTTTCTACTTCCATCGCAACTGCTTCCTCAATTGCTTCTTCTTTATTCACTGATGGATGTTGAATTGTCTGGATTTTAATATTTCTTATATTAGGGTTTGTCATCATACTTGGAATGAATGCAAAAGCATCTGCGTGTCGATTGTATTTCCTTTTTATATGCCTCCATTTTAACTTTGGTATCTTCGCAGATAATTCATCAACGAGTTTCTTGTATTTCTTCAAAGAAGACTCATTTGTGGTATATTCCCCTTTAATTTGGCAAATTACCAGCTGAGAATCACTTGTTATTTTTATATTTTCTAGCTTCTTTTCTATTGCAATCTTCAATGCACGACTGACTTCAGACTTTCTTTTCATTATTCGTGGATGCAAATTCTAGTCTGAATGAGAATGCTATTCTTTCCCCTTCTGGTGAAATCAACACAACTCATACTCCATTCCCCTCACTGTTGGATGATCCATCTACTAAAATTTCCCATCTATTTGGTTATGTTAATAGGTCTCCTAGATTCCCAAATTCTTCTTCAATATCCATCATTTCTTCTACTGCCTCATCTTCTTCCAAAGGAAATTCTGCCAAGAAATCTGCGACAACTTGTGACTTTTTATGATGATAACACTTCGTACTTTATCTTGTAATGGTTTATTTGTGCATTCCATCTTTCTATTCTCCCTGACCTTTTTGTGTTCTTCATGACTGACTCAATTGGGACTTTGGTTACCAATTTTATCACGTGCGCTTGAAAGTATATTCGCAACTTAAATGATGCATAAACCAAGGCTAAGATTAACTTCTCCATTTTAGAATAATTTCTCTCATGTGTTAAAGGTTTTACTAATGTAGTAAATGGGCCTTTCTATTCATGTATCTGTTCGCAATAGAACGCACTCAAAGCATATTGAGTTGTTGGGAGGTATACCAATAATTCTTCATATTTCTCACGGTTTACGTAATATGGATGTATTTGCGAGATATTCTTTGATTCCTTGAAAAGCTTTTTCACATTCATCAGTCCACTTGAATTTTGCTCCCTTCTTAAGTATGTTGAATAAATGTTTGCACTTATCTGACATTCGTGAAATAAATCTTCCAAGTGAAGCCAAGAGTCCATTTAGCTTTTGCACTTATTTTACCATTGCAGGTGTTGGCATGTCACGAATTGCTTGTACTTTTTCTGGATCGACTTGTATTCCCTCCTTTGATACTATGTATCCCAAAAAATTTCCTGACGCAACTCCAATTATACATTTTTCAGGATTCAATTTGATGTTGAATTTTCTCATTTGTTCAAATATTTCCTTCAAATGTTGCACATGATCTTTGGCTTCTTTACTTTTTATAAACATATCATCTACATACACCTCTAAGGTTTTTGTATCCACTTTGCGAACACCTTTTCGACCATTCGTTGATATGTAGCACCCGCATTTCGCAGACCAAATGGCATCTTCACATAACAATATAAACCTCTTGGAGCAAAAAAGGCAGTATGTTCTTGATCTTCTTCTGCGAGTGATATTTGATTGTACCCTTTATATCCATCGAGTGAAGTGACTCTATCATGTCCTGCATCTGATTCCACCATATGTGGTATGTCTGGCAATGGAAAACTGTCTTTGGGACAGGCTTTGTTTAGATCAGTGAAATCAATACAAAGTCTAATCCCCTTATTCTTTTTTGGAACAATCACCATATTCGATATCCACTCCGGGTACTTTACTTCTCTTATAATTCCCGCTTCCAACATTTTTTGAAGTTCCGCTTCAACTTGAGCATGATAATCTGAAGATATCTTTCTTATTCTTTGTTTGAATGATCTTCGCTTTTATCTATGTTCAATCTATGACACGCCACCGATGGATCAATTCCCGGTATTTCATCTACACTTCCTGCGAATATATCTTTTGTATTCTCGTAAGAGATCAATAATTCTTTTCTCTTCTTCTTCGTCCATCTTAGTTCCAATTCGCAAGATTAAAGGCTCCTCTTCAATTCCAATATTTATTTCTTTGGTTGGTTCTGCTGCAACGTAGCTAGGACTTTGCTCTCCCATAGGTGTTGGTTCTTTGATTACTTTCATTGATTTCCTTCTTTTTCTGGGATCTCACTTGGTATTACTTTTCCCTCTCTTGATCTTATTGTATACACTCTGAACTCCTCTTCCTTTTTTGCTTCTTTCCCAAGTTTTCTATGAAATTGTTTCTTTTTTGCTCTCCCTCCACACTGTTTTACTTCAATAAATAACAAAATTTTGCACTATCAAGATCCCCTTTTATTTCTTGTATTCACTTGGTGTAGGAAACTTAATTGATTGATGTAATGTCGGGGCAACAGCTTTAATCGCATGAATCCATGGTCTTCCCATCAGCATATTATATGGAGATTCCATATCTACTACACATAAAACTATGTGTGTTTCTATTTCTCCCACTGTAACATTATTTCACCTCTTTAGATTTTGTTGTAGATTTTCCCAATCCATGGATAAAGACATTCTAATTTGTGATCTCTTCATCTCTTCATCTTAATCCCCATCCCCTTAAGCGCATGATAAATATAATATCAACGTAACTCCAGATCAATCAAAACCTCGGTTTAATTTCCATTTTTCTATAGATTTTGTAGCTTTCTTTTCTTCTCGCATGATTGAAATTGTGACTACTAATGGTGAAGTGTGGTTCAAGTCTTCATTTGAATTTCTTCATCTAAAATGTGATTTTCTGTTTTTCCCATTCTTTCAAAGTTGTTATTTTCTCCACTTCCATGATCTTTCTTCCCCTCTGCAATCTGCTTTGTGTATCCTTCCTTCATGTTGTTATGAAATTCATCAATCATTGTCTTTGTGATCATATTACATTCTTCTTTTTTTGCAATATTCATCCACCACTCCATTTGATCTTCAAATTTCCAAAACTCCTTCAAATTTCGCTATAATACCCTTCGTGTCCCCTATTTGGGCCAATTATGTAGTTGCAGGAAATCCTACAACTATACCCTCCGTAGAATTCATAAAACTTTAAGTTCTTCTTGATGAAAAATGACAATTTACCGATTAATATTCTCTAACCGATTACAAAGAAGTATGTTAATGGAACCTAGAACAGCTTACAACTTTCTCTGCTCTCTCTCTCAAGACTTTTTCTAACACTCACCTAAAGAACCTTGTCCAATTTAACATTTGAACTACTATTTATAGTGTGAAATATGTATAATTGTATATAGCTTGCAAAGTATCACACTTCTATTCGTAAGTTTATTCTATATTCGTAACCACCTTCTATGTAGCCCACACATTTACCAGACTCTTCAAGGCCAACCACCTAATGCTTAGAACAACTGGTAGCATCAACACGACAACACCCATGCCGTGTCCTTTACTAGCTCGCACCTCGTAATGACCTTCACCTTGAGCTACCATTAACTCAAGCCATACTCGCAACACACGCTTTAGTCAATGCATACCCATCTTGTAATGCCATCATTTCCATACATTACACAACACCATTACGCAATCCCTTCATAGCTGCACTCAGTTCATCGGGCCTAACACCGTAATTCCTGCAAATGCCTCCATATTCCACCTCAGATCAACCGCCTCCTTACTCCATTCTCGTGTTTCTTCCTCAAAACCTAGTCAGAATGCTAAACTCTAATCAACTTCATGTATCCAATAATTCACCACCACATCTCCATCTCCTCGTAACATAATTTTAACTCCTCCAAGTGTAACTACAACTCCATAGCTTCACAGCCTTCTATATCACTCTCTTGGCATCGCAACACAATACCCATTCTACTCTCATCGCATCCACCACCACCGTGAACTTATCACCACAAAGATCACCATTTATGCTCCATTCATACTAGAATCCCACCCGGGCCTCATCACCGTTATGCTCAAACCTCCATCCCTGGCTTCCACTAGATCGTAATTTCAAACTCACCATCCGTAGGAGCTACAAACCAGCTCTCCATTCTATTCCTCGTGCCCCGTAGTGACACCTCACAAACACCAGGCCCATCAGAGCCATGGTTTAAATACCTCCAAACTTCCAATTGATCCATGTGCACAAACTTTGCGACATTGTCTCCATATGCCTCATTATCAGCAAGAATGAGTAACCACAAGAAGTATCGTCCATAACACCAAACCCATCTCAATTTCACCCCATCATTCCGTGAATCTGCACTAAACATCACTTTCATTCCTGATTCTACTTGCAAACCAGCAGACTCATAGGTGCAATGCTTTCTTCAAATCCTCGTACTTTCAGCCTTTTTAGAAAGCATCAATTTCTTCATCAATTCATCGATTCCAACTCGCATCTGTGGTCATCTTCTTCCTTCAATTTCTTCTCAAGTAAACCCTTAATCAATCATCATCACTGTTCTTCTCTTGAGTTCTCAAACCAAATCTCCTTCATCTTCTCGATCTTACTCAAAGCAGCAGCCATCGCTTTCTTCTGTCTCTTGTGACGTGTAGGAGTAAACGAAAAATGATTGATAGAAGAGAAAGAAAACCCTCTTCGATTTAGGGTTGGTGTCTAATCGAGTTTGAGACTGCGTATTTGCCTTCTTTTGTTAAGGGGTAACCAGTTATAGCCCCTTAACATCACTGGATTGCTACTAGATATTCTTCTCGAGAGAGTTTCAACTGTACCATTATGAGCTCCGTATAGTGTCCGCCCCTATAAATGACAATTATGCCCTTTGTTACTCAAATTTGGGTGATTCTTCTTCTTTCTTCCGTGCAACTCCGCAGTATCTAATAGCTCAAAAACACACGAAAATACATAATTCACAGTAAAATAGCAAAGAAAGCATAAACTACTAGATAGTAGTTAGGGTGGGATTCTACACCTATCACCTTTCCTCCCGTCTTTGTTATTACATTCGTAACTCAACATATTACGATATTCGGCACTCTATATCCCTATTTCTGGGTGCCTCAAATGTAGTTGCAGGAAATCCTACACTACACCCTTGATAAGAATCTATAACAATCAACACATATTTGAAGACTAAAACGACAATTTACTATTTGATTCTCAAAATGTTTACTGAAATGGAAAAAATCAAGAACACAATTACTTTTAGTTTCTCTCCTCAAGACTTTCTCAACCTCAAAAATACATCCCTCTCCTATGAATCTATGGAACCTTTATATAGGAAATTACATGGTAGGTGACAACTAAGTTTTCCTCTTATTTCGGATCTACCTTGCGATCTCATCGCTGTAATTATCGTGAGCTTTGTCATCATCGTTGGACAAACATATTCTTTCTGCTGTTTCTTCAATCATCGAGCTACTACATCATTCTTTTAACTATCTTTGTGACAATCACAAAGTGTTGTTGAAGAGCTCACGTGATGCTCGCATAGTGTTGTTAATATTGTAGAAATATTTGTGGCTTCTGCAGAAATGTCGTTACTATCGCAAAGAATATTTTTGTGCGTATATTCGTCCTACAATGATGGCTGATAAATCTAGAGGAATGAATGGTAGTTGTCATCGACCTGAACTTGGAGGGAGAGTTATGCGATATGAATTGGTTGGTGACGCTGATTGATGCAACTATGCAGTTTTGCTAAATGAAGAATCGGTGAATCGATAAGTGCATCTATCTCAGCATTTGTGGTTGTGTTAGGGAATAATTGCGCAGAAGTAGTGCTAATTGAAGTCGAATAGCAAGTATGGGTGTGTGTTGAGAAGTATTGCAGTTGTGCAATGTCTAAACTACGGTGGAGGTTACAAGCTGCATGAGATGTTGAAGCTAGGATGGAAGTAATGAAGGCGAAGCAGGGAGAGATGTTCAGAGTGAATTCGTGTTGAGCCGTCAGTGGCAGAGAGATTGCAATCAGTTGTATGAGGCTATGGGTTTGCAAGTCGAGTTGTTGGCTTGGATGCAAGAAAGGAGTAATGGAACTAAAGATTGTAGGGAAGGCATAACTCGGATGGATCGCATTGATGATGCGCATAATTGCGCTCGCACTTACCTAAGCTATGCAAAGATCATTGACAAAATCGATCAACCGAGTTAGCTAAGTACTTGCTGTTCGACTTTAGTTCTGACTCAGGAGCTGACTCACTCCTTGACCGTTGACTAACAACTTGACCTGTTTGACTGTTAACTTGGACGGTGATCTCGACTGAATATTCTATCACTGCGAAGAATTTATCAACGTGTCGCGACGACTTTCAGTACCGGATTCTAGCCAATTTCGACTAAAATACAGCTTTACTGGCGTGCATTTTTGGACATAATCTTACATGGATTTTTCTCACTCATGGGCTTGGGACTTCTATCTATTGGACCTTTGAAGGCTAGACCTAATTTTGGAACAAGAAGAGCTATAAAGAGAAGACTTTTCTCAAAACCTAATATATTTTCTTCTACTTTTGTTTCTAGGGTTTTAGCAACATGATAGAATTTATTTTTCTCCTTGTTATGAACTCCATGAGCATGAGTACTTAATTTTATTATTGGTTGTGGAATAATTGGATTTCACATAATATGCTTTTTGATATGATAAATTAGTTTTGTCTCCATATTATCAATTATGATTCACTATTTATATTGTTACATGATTTGAATGCTTGTTTGATCGATTCGAGAATCAGTTGAGTTTATTTTCATCTCTATTGCTAGATTAGGGTTTGTTATACGTAAAAGTGATAGATTCCTGATTACAAGTAGCATGAATATGGTTATAGCTTGTAGTGATGCATTCTTATGATCATATGTGAACCATAACCTTTGTTAAATCGGATTCAGTGTGTTTTCCACGTCGTAGGACCATAATATCGCCATAACGATATTCTTGCGATGAAAACAATACTTGCGAGAGGCACAAATATTCCTACAACATTAACAACACTTCTGCAAGAACATCGTGATATTCTCAACCAACATTTGATGAGCGTCACAAAAGAGTGATATAATAGCTGACGATTGAGAAGGACAAGTCTGTTTCACGATGGTTACAAAGTTGACGATAATGAGTGTTAGAGCTATAGCGATGAGATCGCAGAATAGATCTGAAATAAGAGGAAAGCTTAGCTGTCATCCATTATGTAATTTCCTACTATAAAGCGTACGAATAAGGCTGGAAAGATACCTACTTCATGTATATAATCGCAGGTGCATGCTGTCGACAAGCAACACGAGGCAAGCACAGCGTCGAACCACGGAGACTTGGAGAGTGTAGAAGTTGATTCTAAATCCTGATTCGAGAGTAACCAAAAGGGGTTTGATTTTGTCGATACTGACGATATGATTTTCAAGTGACTGAAATAATAAAAGTAAAAGATGCAAATAACAAGATATGTAAACAATGATAATATGGATACTAGGGTATTCAAATCCACCAATAACCTATGATATGCATTCAACTTGTAATATTATTCTTGTCCTTATAGTAGATTCAAGTCTACCGTATAACTAAGGTGTTTCTCCAATGGATAATTTAATCACAACTAAAGTATTTCTCCAAAGCATTAATTGTCTAATTAAGCACAACTAATCTAAAGATCAATATTTGGTTAAGCATGAGTTGTAGCATAATCAACATAGAGATATTCTAACTACAATGGATACATGGCATACATTGTGAGAGCAAGATGTTGACAAACTTGGATTAAATTATATCTTTAAACAATTCTAAACTTTCAAGAACAAGATACAAGATATGAATACATACCAATGAGATTAGGGCTTCATCTAAACCCTAGTAAATGAAATTAGAACATGAAGAACATTACAACAAAATTGAAATTTGATAAACTAACATGAACAAGCTATTCTTGGATGGTTTTTCAACACAACAACCCTCTCTATTTATACACAAAATTCCCTCAAGCACTTGGATTCGAAATTTGGAAAGCATCCACTCAACAAAACATGTTTTCTTAATTGATGGATTGAATGGAATATATTGGTTGTGGGAAACAAATTGGGAGTGATTGAGTGAGAGAATGGGGATGTTTTCTTTAATTGATGGATGAAATGGAATACAATGGGGTGAGGTGGATGTTTGGAAAGAATCCAATGGGGTGAGGTGGATGTTTTGAAAGAATCAATGGGGTGAGGTGGAAATGGATTTGGGTCTTGGGTTTTGGATCATGGGTTGTTTAATCCCATGAATTTGTAAACAGTTGCCACTGATGCTGAGCTGGTGTTGCAAGCTTCCAACTTTCTTCTCTTTTGTCTTCTCAATTCTTCCAAGC
>JAJJWX010003399.1:0-97114 GCA_023529315.1 Papaver bracteatum | reverse complement strand
AAATGTGGTGCACATGTACTTATAAAGGGAATCATTATGTTTGTTACCTTCCCACTGGTCTTCCTCAACCTTAAGCAAGACCTCTTTTCCTAGACCCATAGTTTTTGGAACCGACTCAGATTTTCAAAAACAACAAATGACTAACCGACGCCTCGAAGCTAACAAGATAGAAATCAAGAAAGCGCTGTGACCATCGGCCTTGTCATCATTAACCACCCCGTAAAGAATAGGGCTGGCGGAAAAGCAGGCTACGGAAGTCACCATGAAGGATAGGACCTCGACAAGAAGCGGAACTCGGGATAGTTCGGATCATTAGGAATGTTTCAAGCCTACTTTGTTGAACCATGGTCGATAGGATCGGCATCTAAAGATCATTCTTCGACACCCTCGCATAGTTTTGACCGATGAGGACTTGCAGCTAGAACCCACAAGATCGCCCAAGGTCAAGTACTCAGCTCGATAGTTGACAAGAATTGACAACTGTGATACCCTCAGGAGCGTCCTCGGGCTTGTGGGTCGACTCACTCGCGATAGAACCATGACCAATCGCGCGTCCCTCCACTCGTTCATAATTCGAAAGTATTGCCATCCATTGAGCTAAAGCACGAGAAGGCCGGAACCTGGACAAAAATCTAGTAATAAAAATGGCCATCGTGGTTGTATAAGGAAGACGGCTGGCCTAGCTCCAGGCGACCCAAGGTGATGACCACGCAGTTAGCCCAGGTGCTCGTGCTTCGCCATATCGGTTTCTTCAAACTCCGTTTCGGCCCGAGAGAAGGGTCACTTCGTACTTTGAAGATTGTACGTCTCCTTCAACCGCCAATGAACTCTTTCATCCCGGAAAGATCTTTCACCCTTTTCTGACCACCTTTCCAAATAGAAGAAGAGCTATCAAGAAAACAGATCTCTTCGCATCATCATACAGAAGGGCTCTCAAGAAAAACGGAAGCAAGGGGGGAAACATCAAACTTGGAAAAAACATCATCAACAAACCTCTTTTCATCCATGGAAGGAGAAGAAGCCATTAACGAAGATAATGCGGAACTAGGTTTTCAACAAAGAAAGATGAAGCGGCAGCAGCCATCAACGATCAGGAGGAGAAAAGGGCGAAGAAAATCAAGAAAGCTAGGTTTTTTGAGAAGCGTAAGATATGAAGAAACTTGAAGAAAAACCACAGCACAGAAATCAAGGGCGTGAAGAAGAAGCAAGAAAGGAGCGGGCTATTTAAAGAAAAACTTTGTAAAGCTATTTGTGATTTACACATAAAGTGGAAATTAATTACGCCGTACATGGGATTAGCTGCATGAGCGAAGACATGGGCGAAGAAGACGATGTTCTTCCACTGTAGCCTCCACACGTGGAAGAAGGCATAAATGTGTGTAAATTATATCTGATCCGTGGCAACATCGTAGAGACCAGCCGCACCCAAATACAAAGAAACGTTGGAAGTATAGAGCAAAGATTAAAGAGCTAGATTTAAGGAAGCCAATGGATGGGCGTAATAATGTCGGACAAGACTTGACCTGACTTGTGATAAAGTCGAAATTTGTGGAAGGTAAGCATGACGGACAAACGAGGAGCTACAATCAAGCGTGCAAGAAAGTGGGAACACATGGACTGATCATAAGGGCGTACTATCGAGATAAAACATCGCTGTCAGTAGGACCATAAGAGATTGGATTGAACTAAATACAAAGAGGAGCCAAGATGCATCGACAGCACAAGACGACGTGAGTGGCTGATCTGACAACTAATTAGATGTCAGGTAGTCAACATTCTAACTTCATTGTATAAACTTTCTCCTATAAATAATGGACTTGTATTCTAAAGAGGTGGTTGTAATTTTTGGGAGAGAAAGGAGAGAGAAACCCGAGTTAGCATTAGAAAGAAGGAATGAAGAAAGTTCATCTTGTAAGGAAATCCCACTAAGAGCGACACCTTTCAGGAATAATCGCGAAGTAATAAGATTCATCATTTCACCCCCGTGGACGTAAGACCATACCGAACCACGTATATCTTGTGTTCATGGTTGAGTGTTTACTTTCGTTTGAGAAGAGTCGTACATTTCTATCCTTTGGATGTAGTTTGTAGTAAAATGCATCTACATTACCCTTATTGGAAATAAGTGCCATAAATATTATGGAGACTATGAAAATGACCAAATTACCCTTATAGGAAATAAGTAGAGTAAATTTGCAGCATCGAAAATGACTCATATTACCCTTACGGAAATTATTTCCATAAATATTGTCTGATCGAAAATGAAAGACAATTTTTATCGAAAATAGGTAGAGTAAATTTTATAATCATGAAAATGACCATATTACCCCTTTGATCGAAATTATCACAATAAATATTGTGCATACCTTTATTGAAATGACTAGACTACCATATTGAAAATAAATAAAAAACATTACATCTTTATTGAAAAATGACCATATACCCTTATTGGAAATAAGTGCCATAAATATTATGGAGACCTATGAAAACAACTGGATACCCTCATCGGAAATAGGTAGAGTAGATATTCTGATCCCAGGGAAGGGTAGTATGGTCATTTTCCTGATTTCCATAATAATTATTCCACTTATTTCCAATAAGGGTAATATAGTAATTTTCATAGTATGCAATATTTACTTTATTTATTTTCAATAAGGGTAGTTTGGTCATTTTCACAGTCTCCGTAATATTTATTGCAGTTATTTCCAATAAGGTTAATATGGTCATTTTCACAGTCTGTAATATTTACTTTACTTATTTTCAATAAGGGTAGTCTGGTTATTTTCATTGTCTCCATAATATTTATTCCACTTATTTCCAACAAGGGTAATATGGTCATTTTCACAATATGTAATATTTACTTTATTTATTTTCAATAAGGGTAGTTTGGTCATTTTCACGGTCTCCATAATATTTTATTTATTTCCAATAAGGGTAATATGGTCATTTTCCCAATATGTAATATTTACTTTACGAATTTTGTTAAGGGTAGTCTGGTCTTTTTCACAGTCTCAATAATATTTATTGCACTTATTTCCAATAAGGGTAATATGCTCATTTTCATAGTATGTAATATTTACTTTATTAATTTCAATAAGGGTAGTTTGGTCATTTTCACAGTATATAATATTTTTTTGCACTTATTTTTAATAAGGGTAATATGGTCATTTTCTCAGTATGTAATATTTACTTTACTTATTACAGTTAATTGGGTAGTCTGGTTATTTGCACTGTCTCCATAATATTTATTGCACTTATTTCGGTAAGGGTAATATGGTCATTTTCAAAGAGTGTAGTATTTACTTTACTTATTTTCGATAAGGGTAGTCCGGTCATTTTCACAAATCTGTTATAATATTTATTGCTCTTATTTCAATAAAGGCAATGATCATTTTCATCATTCTAATATTTACTTTTTTCTTTTTAATAAGGGTATTCAGTCATTTTCTGATCTCCATAATATTTATCGCACTTATTTCCAATAGGTAACGATCGCGAGGAAAGGAGGGTCCCTTCTAAGAAAAGTAGCAATGATTCAACTAGGTAACACAAATACAGTGTGAGTTGATGACTGGGATATAATCGTAATTAATTTTTTTTATAAACGACCGCTTTTAACGCTTCTAATCCGCAGTTCAAAATTTACCTATCTAGGACTCAAAGCCGACCGTCCACGACGCTCACCGCTATTGAGGTCGAGGATGTGGGTCATAAACGCATGTCAAAAACTCGGGGATGCTCGGTGGGTATTGGTTTGTAGGTTTTCACAGTGAAGGCTGCATACTCACTGCTTATGAGAAAAGTGTCATAAGGACGAGAAGCGGTTAGTAAATACGGTAGTATTGGTGAAACGCTTTCTTTTATGGAACATCAATTCCGGGCGTTTGCCACCTCCTCCCATTTACTCACCCGTTTCCCGTTTCTTAACGAGACCGGAGTACGTTTCACTTCGACTTGTATAAATAGGCATTACACATTTCCACCAACAACAAGTTCGTGTCAGAACATACAACACTCGGAAAAACATTTGGTAGCTCTCCATCTCGTTAGCTTCCCACTTTCCGATACAAGTCGTAAAACAACTACTCTTCCGGAATCAAATATTCGGTCTCAACACTTTCTTCGCTTTCCTCCCCAAAACCAACTCTTCTCCTTCACTTTGTGACCAAGCAAGTTTGCACCCGCTGTTTCTTGGTTTAGTCGGATTTGTATATTGATTGATCTCCTCGAATCTAAAGTACTCCTTGCAAAGACATCGTTTAGGGTTTAAATTCGTTTCACCCACACACCAAATTACCAAAATCGGCTAGAAACCGTTTTCACCCTCAAACAATTTCAAGGCCGATTAATACTATTGTGAGGTGATTGATACATACGAGATGTTCTTCGAATATAAGTCCTCGTTTATCAATTGGTTCATGTTCACCTGATTTATCAAAATACCTTAACAAAACTCATAGGTATATTCATGAGATGGATTTATCTATTACCGTGAGACTTTTCCTTGCGGTGATACGATTTGTTTATTAAAGTACTTGACTTTGGGTCATAACAACTCTTTGTTGTGGGTGAGATCAACCAAAGGAATCAAGTTTAGTATCATATGAGCAGAGGCGAGGAATATATCTATAACTTGGATCAATTGTAAGAGATTGATTGAGGTTCAACTACATTCCATCCGGTTAGTTTGGAGTATCTTAATGTCTTGTAGCTACTAATACAATGTATGTTTAATCTGGACTAAATTCTGGTGTATGTTTTATTTATTTTCTGCATTATATCTATAATATAACACAAAATGAATTGTTTGGTACGACCCTAATTTTGGTCCGGACCACCGTCGAAATGTCTAAGATGTCCCTCCTATTTTATTTTTCCTTTCAGCATTTATGTAAATGTTCACAAAACAAGGGGCAACACAGACTTATCCGATAACTAAAATGACATTGTCTGCCCCTCCGTGTTTTTGTTTCTTCCTCATTTAGTGTCGTAAATATCGAAATATCCAGGGTTAAATTAATAATACTTGATTCTCTAGAGTTCTTCCCTTTTATCGATCAATTCCAGAGGAAAAACAATTCTCTTCGATATCTTCCTATCGGAACTCCTTCGTTAAATCTATATTCCTTCTTCTCCATCGCAGTTCTTCGTCCCAATAAAATTTTCTCGGTTTCAAATTTTGGGTTCAGGGTTTTAGTTTGATTGAATATTCAATCATCATCTAACCTGCAACACCATTACCGCCACCACCCTCCTCCGCCACTTCGACTGTCACCACCACCACCAGTGTGTGATTATAATCAAAATCTCTCCCACACCGGAAATACCACCACCACTATCTTATTTCACAGTAACCAATAACGCCATCACCACCATTACAGACCTTCTGTTTCATATTCGTCACTTTCACCACCACCATTACGGATCTCAATTTCTTCAACCCAACCCAAATTCACTGTCCTCGCCGCCGCCATCACCAATTTCACAATTAGGGTTTCAAATTTTCTAAATTATCATTTTTTCCTCTGCTCTTCTCTTCAACTGTCACCACCACCACCGTACCAATTTACATATAAACATGAAATAAAAAAGCAGAAACAAAGACATAAAATCAAAATTCTTATAATTAAATTAGAAATTACATATAATTAAATTCACCCATTCGAAAAAATCATTAAAGTCAACAGCTAAATTATCAGTCAAAACTAAACTAACCGACTATTTTCTAACGAAGTGAAACATTGGCTATATATGAACTAATTGATGCTGCTAAGTTGTTAGTTGTGATTCATTTGAATTGTTAAGTTGTTGTTAGCAGAAGATAGATAAGAAAATCAGCGGTTGTTGTCGTCAGAGCAATAATGGAGGAGGAAAAGGGAGGAGGCGGGGAGAGGCGGGGAATCAAAGAATGGGAATAGGTTTATAAATGTTTTGTTAATTGAAACAAAATTACCATCAGGTCCATCACTACCTTTGACACACGTGCATGTATGCGCTTTGTGTCAAATGGCTAGGTGTGCGGTGGTGACAATCTCGCTCTCACGTCGTGTATCACTATCAGTGGCACCGGTATACAATGTGAATTACACGTAGCTACAGCATAATTATGTCCATTTTTCTTCTATCTTACTTGATCAACTTTTTTATTTTTACTTTGTCAAAATTACTGTGAAATGATTTTACTTCTCTAAATTTAATTTACTTCACTTCTGCCAGCGCATCCGTATTTTTTACTACTTTAAATTTAATTACTATAACATAATTTTTCGTTCTTCCATTGGTTATCTATTATGCTTACCATTAACACCACCAAAGACCGCCGCTATTATAAAAATGCAGTGCCATTAAAATAATATATATGTTGATACCAAGAACATGTTCAAGAACAAACCGAAATCCATGCTATTATGACTGTCTATTATGAAATTTGAGCATGTTTAAAAGATGTTCAGATAGATCGAGTAATACTAAGAATACAAATACACATATTTTTTACAAATAAACTTGGCTTCAAACCTATTATTAGTTTAGTTTGTTCTAATTGACTATCTCCATGAAATTTGGTGGCTCGCCTTGATGCAATTTACATAAAGATAATATCCAATGAATCGAAATATTATTTCAAATGAAACCAATTAAATCTAAAATAAATAAAACTATCTATTTAAAAATATATTTATCATCAAACCTGGTGGATATTCTCTAGATACACCATTATATCACCAGCACCCCTTCCTCCCCCGTGCCATTATGGCACGGGAAATCCACTATTTTCTTATATAATTGAAATAATATAGGTTGTGCGTTGTTCAATCAATTATAATATCCGACCTTTTGGTCGTTGATTTAAATTGATTGACACTTGGATATTGGTCTTTGGTACCATCCAAGTTATCTCCTTGTATTTGATAAAGACTCGCAAATTTCTATTTGCTTGAGTAAAGATCAAATCAAGTGAGAGAGATATAAACTCTTTGATATACTTTTATCTATGTAGTTGCAGGATTTCCCACACTACACCCTTGTCAAGAATCTATGAAAACTAAGTCATAATTGTGGATGAACAACAACACTTTTATTAATTCACTTTCAGGAAGATTTACAAGAAGTATTAAAACTCAAAAATACAACTTTCTTTCTGGAGTTTCTCTATCCTCAAAATTCTCTTCGAACACTCGAAAATGCATCATCCTTTTTCGGATTTAGTTGGACCCTTTATATAGGAAAATACATAGTGGAAGATAGCTAAGACTTCCCATTAATTCGGATCTACTTTATGCATATCATCGCCCATAACTTTAGTCTTCACCATCGCCAACTTTATAACCATCGTGAAGCTGCACTTATTCTTCATATATCTTTAATCGTTAACTCGTTACATCACTCTTTTGTGACACTCGCCAAATGTTGTTGAAGAATCTTGCGACAATCTCGTCAAAGTGTTGTTAATACTTGTAGAAACGTTTGGGCTTCTTTAAATGTTGTTAATATCGCGGGAATAGCGTTGAAGCGTATATTCCTCGGGTACTACATCTTGCCTCTTCTCATGTCTTTTATGCGAAGAAGATAAGATATGAGAATCTAAAATGCCATAATTGCTTATCTTTCAGATTTCTTAGTCTCTTCGCCACCGTTTTCACGAATCTTTTCTTAATAAATTTTTGACACGCCTTCTCATGTAACCGATGTGATATGACCACCACGTCTCTTCTTTTGCATTAATTTCCTTCATCTTCTTCGAGAATTTCTTCTTCTATAAATACTCTTCTCATTCCTCTCCTTTTTCTCTTTAACTTTCTTCTTTCTTCTCTCGTATTCTCCAAATTTTTAACGTTCTTCCTAATTGCGCTCTTCTAACAACTGTGATTTATTCTTTCATTCCCATCTTCAAAATGGTTGTTTGCTGATGCTGTAAATTTGAAGGCCTTCAATGGAATGCGGGAAACTCAGACTTAAAGGTTTTAACTTATCTTTGATTCGAACAAGATTCCAAATCAACTTTCACTTAAACTATTTACGGATGACCAATGTTCTCGCGAGAAAATCATAGTATCACTAGGACAACTTGAAGCTGGTCTTCCCATCCCTCTTTATGATCCTGATCTTCCGCTGTTTTATCAAATAATTTTTGACGAGAGATTCTCACGAGCAATATACCAATTAGGTGGGATTGCATCGATTCTACTTGAATATGATTCTCGTGGGCATACCGGTAAAGGAACTCTACATTTATCCCAAGGCTCCAAAGAATCCTTTGTTCAAAGATGTCCCCATTATTTCTTGGATTATACTATGGATAACTTTTTGTAAACTATAGTATTGTCCATATGAAGAGGATAGTACATGTTAGGTGTTCTCGTTTGAAGAAAGAGAAGGTCACTGGTGACAATGCTCTTATGATGGATATTGACTTTCATACATCTAATAACTTAAGGTCCTCGTCATTCTAGCGATGACAAGTGGTTCATATTCCCATTAAGTCTTGAAGGTCCTTATATATCTGGTTCTCGCGAACTTCCCGCGAGTCTTAGAATATCAACCTGGGTCTTCAATCTGAACAAAGATCTAAAGAAGTATATTCTCTCAACTTTTCATGTTATTATTTATTGTCTTCTTTATATTCTCGCTAAATTTTCCGATTTTTCTCAGTTGATAGATGAAACTCAGCTATCAAACTCTTAGGAAACCCAACATTCTCTTGGCTCTGAGATCTTTTATAGATGAAGTAAGAAATATTTCTTCATAAATTTTAACAATATATTGTTTCCCTTATTTCTTATCTTCATATGTGCTCGTAGGAAATCGAAGAATTAGAACCACTGCCTCCTCCAAAAATCAAGGAGAAATCTCCAAAGGAACCATCTGGGAAATCTATAAAAGAGAAGTCTACTACTTCTTCTAGGGGAAGATCTTCTTCTAGGGGAAGATCTTCTTCCCCTTGCAATGATGAATCTAGCGATCCTCTGCTAAAGAAATTAAAAACTCATCCTTCTTCTTCTTCAACTCCTCAAATAATTCCAAAGAATCCCAGTGTTGTTCTTGATAAGGATATTGACGTAGGAGTTTAATGTTGGCCAGTTTTTCCTTCAATAAGAAATTCTTCTTCTTTTGATTCTTCAATGACTCATCTATCTAGGATTTTTAGTGATATCTCCCACAGCATGACTTCTAATGACGAGGATGAAATGATTGAAAAGACATCCCAAGCTCTCGCTCAAGTTTGCGATGCTCATATTTTACATTTGCATGTATTGACCCATTGATCTTGTCTTATCTTTACATCTTGATTTTATTGCGACAATATAACAAGTCTAAGTTCTCTCGCGAGATCAAAGACTCGTGACATTGTCGTCTTGCGATGAAACCGCAGGACGTCTTTACATTTCATGTAAAAACCCATTGATCTCATCTTAACATTGCTCTCGTGGCTTGTTTCCTCTGCATCATTTACGTCACGCGACAATATGAGAGGCCTAAATGTTCTTGCGATCATAAAGCCCCATGACATTGTCGTCTTAAGACACTTATCAGCTCCCTAATGGAGGGTGCCGCCATTATCTTCCCACTGGTTGCCCCTTCAAGGAGGGCACATCGGCCATACAAGACTAGCTCCTCCCATCAAGATTTGCCAACAACCAGCTATTTTCGCAGCCTCTTGTCCTTTATGCCTATATGGATTATAGTTACAAGACTGCACCCTAGGTGGGGTTTTCTTCGGAACAAGTGCATTGTAGCCAATACTTACGGATGGCAAGAGAGTTTCAGACGCCCCGGCACCTTGGCTCAACCGTGTACCTCGAGCGCCTTGGTCATACTTTGCACTTCTTGGAAGAGACTCTCGGTCTTCCAACCAGGGTATAACCATATAGTTGGAAATCCAAGATCTCTCTCCGCATAGGTTTTCTTTAACCCCAACATATGCATGACTGGTTCCAAGAATGGTATAACCTTATCATTGAGTCATGTCAAGAATACCCATATAACGCACTATTAGGTCTTACATTTGCCTCTTACGAAATTTTATTCGCGAACTAGGGTGCACGCCATAAAGGTTCGTCCCATTCTTATGTCTCTGCAAAGAAATTTTATTCGTGCTTCACCATGATATTGTAACTGCGATAGGATTTCATAACTTTGATCATTTTGGTAAAGTTTTGCGATTCTTTCAAGCGAGAATATTTGTTCAATTACATATTTTCCAAACAAATTATTCGTAGAGTTCTCTAAGGTTCATCATTTTTACCTCTCTACTTACTATTTTATGATTACGTCATCCGTTTTGCTATTGTCTCTTTTATGCGAGACGCTTTCCATCAGACTTTCACATCCTATTTTCGTTCTATTGCATCAATCATTAACCTTTCACATTTTACGTAGCTTGATTTTGCACTTCCAATTGCTATTCTTTTTTTCACTCTTTTCTTCGCAAGACTTCATGTCGATTCATAACATTTCTTTCTTTATCCCCAGTCTCCTTTAATAACTCCAACACCTTTTGGATGAGGAAATTTGATACACTAATGATAAGTAGATGCTACACCCAATATCCCATGTAACCAAGGTCTTCCTATCAAAGCATTGTAAGGTGATTCGATATCTACCACACTGAATAAGATTTTTGAAGATATTCCTTTTAACGGTATTTTCATTTCAATTTATCCTTTTGGCTTGTTAAATTTTATCACAGTTAAATCCATAGGATTTGTATGTTGATGGTATCAGATCTTCATCCTTTCCACCCATGGTTTTAAAGGTATGTTAGAATAAGATATCGACCAACTCCAGATCTATTAAGATTCCTATTGATGGCCCATGAATCTTGAATTTACTAACATTTTCTTCATCCTCTTCTTGCATTTGTTTTGGGTTAATCTCTAATCTCACCAATGGGTTATCATGATGCTCGCCAATCTCGGGTACATCTTGCGCGATTGAAAGAAAGAGTTTGTTTATCGCTTATTCTTCCAATGGCGAAGCTCTGTTATATTCATTATTTCTTTCCCATTCATGTCTCTTGCGAAGACTCTACTTAGGATATTATCATGAAAATCCTCCATGCGCTCTATATGAGTGCACAATAGAATTACGACAAGTTTTTGCTTTAGCCTTACTTCAATCACAAATGTTTCTCGCTTCCTTTGCGTTCACTCTGCGGTTTTAAGTGCTAGCGGTAATTACTAAGATTGTGTATGTCCTACTAGAAAATGATTTAGCTTCCCACGATCAATCATTCTCAAAATTATCCTCTTTACATTCCTTTGCCAATCATTTATTGAATGGCCATGAAAATGATGGTAAGGACCATTCTTGACTTAATATTTGGATGGGGTTCTTTCCCAGTATTTCCATGGGGATGGTATGTTTTCCATCAAAATGATAGCTTCCAAATTTTTTTCTATGCTAGTATTGAGAGGTGGCATCTTGATTTCTTCCCATACTATCCTCTGATTACCTTGCCCTTTAAAATTATTATGCCTTTGTCCACCATAAGTTTCTTGAGGTTGATCGAGTCTTTGAATCTTATTGTTTCCACCGCGATAATAATAATTCTTCTCTCTTTCATATTATTCTTGATCTCGACTTCCCATCGCTACTAATTTTTGTTGGTTATCGATGACCACTTTCTCTTATTATTATTGCGAGGTGCTCGCTACATTATTTATCATTTAGGGAGCAAACTTCCACTTGCGGTGAGATGGTGTTCACGATTGGGTATGATTCCATCTCATTTTGTTTCTCCTCCAAAGCAATGTATTCTTCACGATTCGCGAATTATTTGTCATGGTGATTGTATTTTTGATTCGAAAATCGAATGTACTGATAAATTAGTCGCGAACATTGCATTAATGAAGGATAGGATCAGATATATTTCATCCACTCTTGGCCATTTCGTGCACATTGACTTCCATCTTATAGTTAAGTGCTTGGATCATGAACTCTACATTTAGCCCAAACACATCTTCAATACCGTTGCTGATGAATTATTCTTGATGTCTGACTCCTAAGAATGTAGCTTGTAAATGATCAAAAGAAGTTATAGTATTTTTTGGTAATCCCTCAAACCATTTCAACGCCTCGCCAGTTAAGCTAGATGCAAAGTACTTTCATAACACAACATCATGATTCTCCTATTGTATCATACATCTAACATAAGATTTAACGTGTTGAACATCACAAGTATTCCCATCAAAAATGCTGGTTAATGCTGGTAAATTGCATTTTGGAGGTATTCCTCTTAACTGTACTTCTTGAGTAAATGGAGTCCTTGCAGCTTTTTCAATAGCTTCATCAAGTTGCCTTCTACCTCCTTCTCTATTGCTTATCATTCCTCGCATTTCTGCTAATTCTCTCAAAATTTGCTCATTCTCAGCTGAGTTTTGTTCCATTGGCCTTTTTAATGCAACTTCCCTTCTTCTGCGTTCTTGTATTTCTTGTATTGCGAGATTTTGCGTATCTCCTTCTTCATCATCATTTCGTCTTTCTCTGCGATTTTCTCTTTCATCATCCTCTTGAAATCGCAGATTGCTACTGTCTTCTTCTCTCGCGTAATTTCTTCATTTCTCCTCATTTCTCTTATTTGTCTATTCTCCTTTGTATCCTATCATATTCCTCTTGAATATTATCATTATAAGTGGTTTTGTGTCATTAACCTTTCCTACCGATTTCATGGTTATTTTGTCGTAAATCGCCTCTCAAATTCTTTCTCTTCTACTTCCGCCCTTAATCTTTCTCTCTACGCGGGCTAAATGTGTTTGTTCGGTTTAATGTCTCTCGTTTCTTCTTCAACATTCTTTGATTTCTTTGATTCTCTCCCCATGTAATATCATTCTTCCTTCTTCTCGATTTTCTTCTTCACTTTGGTTGTTTCTTCTCGACTTAATTGTCACGCGGATTAAGCGATCTCCTATTACCTCTTCTTCTATTTTTGCATTTCTCTTGATGTTTTCTCCAACATTTCTTATAGGTGAAATTTTCCTTGGTTCTTCTCTGAATGATCTTGAATTTGATCTAACAGTACTCCTTGATCTCCTTCTTTGTAACCTTAAATTCTCAATCCTTAGCTCATGATTTTGCCTTGTTAAATTCGCATGCTCTTACGCCTCTAATCTTTCTTTCTTCCCTGTATTTTCTCGATCATCTACTATCCCATTTTCTCGCTCCTCCCACATGAACTAATTCTCCATCCATTCTTTGATTTCATACTCCTTCTTCTCCATTCCTTAATTGTCGATTTTACGCTTCTTCCATTGAATCCGACCTCAAGTGTGCACGCTCATTATCATAATCCACATCCCTATCTTGCGTTTGTGCTTGTTGATTAAGGTATTGAATTGAATTTTCGCTTCATTTCTTGTTTATTTCTTCTTGATCTTATTCTTAAAGAATTCTTCTAATTCACTGTTCCTTCACTGCAAGTCTTTTACTCCTCCTCACACCGGTTGTTGGTGGTTCTGATGTGTTTCTTCTTCTTCTACCATTTCTTCAATATTAACAATTTCTTCAAATTTTCAAGTTGTAATTATAGATTTTTTAGCTTGATTATCCCTGTTTCAGGCGCCAAAATGTAGTTGCAGGATTTCCCACACTACACCCTTGTCAAGAATCTATGAAAACTAAGTCATAATTGTGGATGAACAACAACACTTTTATTAATTCACTTTCAGGAAGATTTACAAGAAATATTAAAACTCAAAAATACAACTTTCTTCCTCGAGTTTCTCTCTCCTGAAAATTCTCTCGGCTCTCAAAAATGCATCATCCTTTTCTCGGATTTAGTTGAACCCTTTATATAGGAAAATACATAGTGGAAGCATTGTACTAAGAATTCCCTTAATTCGGATCTACTCGCGATCTCATCGCCATAACTTTAGTCTTCACCATCGCCAACTTTATAACCATCGTGAAGCGAGACTTATTCTTCATATATCTTTAATTGTTAACTTAGTTACATCACTCTTTTGTGACACTGCCAAATGTTGTTGAAGAATCTTGCGACAATCTCGTCAAAGTGTTGTTAATACTTGTAGAAACGTTTGGGCTTCTCGCAGAAATGTTGTTAATATCGCGGGAATAGCGTTGTAGCGATATTCTGGTACTACAATCTAGATTGAGTATGTCTGTCTAGTTGATTCTCTAGAAAGTATATTGGACTTTGTCCATACAGATTGCTAATTCGAAATATTGGGTGTGGTTGTTAGACCCCCGCTTTTTCACTTTGGTTTCTCTAGCCATTGGAGTGAATTGATTTATCAATGTATCTCAACTTCCACCATATCTGCTTTACTAAATGGGAACCCCTGCAAGGAGTTTAAACCAACTAGGGGAATAAGACAGGGGGATGCTTTATTTACCTATTTATGCATCATGTGTATGTAGGTTCTTTCTACACTCCTCTGTCATTTGGAATCAGTGAAACATGCAATAGGTATCAAAATCACCCCAAAATCAACACTTATTTATCATTTATTCATTGCAGATGACCTTTTGCTTTTCACTAGAGATGATTTAGGTAGCTGTAAAATTCTTCTGGAAGCTATTAATCATTTTAGTAAAGCCTCCGGGAAAGTAATAAATTTTGCAAAATCTGGTCTGTTTTTTAGTAAAAATGTTCATAATAAACACCAGGTTATTATTTCTAGGTTAATGAAAATCAAAATAAATAAATATCAGAGACACCCATTTAGGAGTACCTTTATTTATAGATAGATCAAAAATTAAGTCCTTTGATAGCATTATAGAAAAAATAGAATAGAGAGTTAAGAGCTGGTTAGCAAAAATCTTATCCCAATCAAGTAAGATTGTTCTAAATAAATATGTTCCTTCTAGTATGCCAAATTTTAGCATGAGTTGTTTTGTTTTTCCTAAAAAATTTACCAAAAGAATAAACGATATTCAGAGAGATTTTTGGTGGGGAAAGCATACTAATTCTAAAGGTATTTACATAAAATCTTTCGATTTTTTATGTAAACAAATTGACCAAGGGGGGTTAGGTTTTGAAGAGGCTAACAAAGTTATTACATATGAAATAATGAACATAAGATTATTACTAATTCTAAAGGTATTTAAATATGAAATAATGAACATAAGATTATACATACAAAGGGATGGAGAACTGAAAAAATATAAATTGAGATGGTTACTTACGAGAAACGGTGAATTTTCTGATAAATATTTATATGCAAAGTTACCGAATCCATCTAACACCATCCCTGACAAAAAAAAGAAGTTTTGGAAAGGATTATGGAGCATGGATACTTCACATAGAATCAAACTGTTTATGTGGAAATGCCTGCAAGATTCATTACCTACTAAACAGAAGTTAAAATCAGTGGATAACAAATGCATTTTCTGTAAGACTGCGTTGGAGTCTACTTTTCATCTGTTCTTTGACTGTGACTATGCTAAAGCTGTATGGAATCTACAACCAATGGCATTTCAGGGAGTACCTCACAACTCAGCTTCTGTTAATACTTCTTTCTTGCATAAATACAATGAATGGTTAGAAGGAGATTTGAATTCCATCTCAATGGCATTAGATGTAACCAAGTGATGGTTTATTTGGAAACAAAGGTGTCTTAGAATATTTGAAGATAAATTTAGAACACCAACTCAGTTAGCACTAGATATATCAAGACACTATGAGTACTGGCATCCTATGACTTTGAATAGTTTGAATCAAACACAAGACATAACTATCAAACCGATACCACATTGGACCTTCCCCATCACAAATACTTTCAAACTAAATTGTGATGCTTCTTGGTTATCTGAAAAAACTAATGCAGGCTTTGGTTTTGTTCTTCATAATTGGACAGGAACCTTCAAAGGAGCAGAATCAGGCTTTTTCAGATCTTCCACTTCGGAAGAAGCAGAAGCTCTAGTTCTCCTTCAAGCAGCTAAATGGGTCAAACTACATAACATACAACATCTGGTCATATAAGGAGATAACATGGCAACAATTAGGTATTTACAGGGAAATGAATCAACTATTCAATGGCAAAGCATTGCAATTCTAGATGAAGTTAAGAAGCTGGCCGAACAAATGGTCTCTTTTTTGGGTTTCCAGTACGTAGACAGACGAGCAAACAAAGTAGCAGACCAGTTGGCAAAGAAAGGAAGAAAAAGTACCACTGTAATTTCTTGGTTAGACCACGCTCCCTTATTTTTAATTCTAACAATTTCTTTTGACTCTTTCAAAGCTTATGAATCTTGTAATATAAGTACAAACCTTGTATCATTTCAAGAAGAGGCTAATCCTATAGATTTGGTCACCATCAGGACAAGTCATACTGAGCTCGCTCCTAATCATACTGAATCAACTGATTAGCCATCTTTGTCTCCAGCAATATATTTTTATTTTCAAAAAAAAAAAAAAAAAAAAATTCCCATAAAAATATAGGAGGAAGGAGATCATGCGTGGGACATAGCTCGTGCAACATATACTTTTAGCTGCATTCCTTTGGATAATGTATGGTCTTATCTTTCAGTCAATTGGTTAACTACTGTGTTTTGAAATTCATTATGAAGACTTTTTGTTCTTATAATGCTTAATTAAGTATCGAAAGTAAAATCGTTAAGCATAAGTAGTTATAAGGTCGAATTATTCAGGAATAGCGTAGTCGACCAAAGAGTTGGCAAACTCATTATGAAGACTTTAATGAGGACATTCTGCAATGGTGAGGATATGTAGGTGACGTGTGCAGCCACACACTGCAGCGACTAAATCGAGAATTTTCCTATTGTTACTGGACTTGTCTGGTACGCTGGTTTTGTCTCGTGTAGCCATAGCACGTGAATATTCATGAATTTTGCTATCATAGACATGTTTATTTTCATATTCTTACAATAATATTTGGCTGTCAACATTAATTTCGGAAAATGAGTGATTTGTCTGAATATTTTAAAAACATGGTTCTAATGGACAAGTAAAAATTAGTCTGGGTGAAATGGACATCAAAAATATGACAAGAATGAAGCTGGATTCATCTTTGCTTAAATTTAACAAAGACCGAGGATGAAACTGGATGCATCCTAATATATATTAAAAATAAAAAAAATATTTGAAAATGGTTAGATGTAAATCCTGCATATTTTCGAATTCTCGTCCATTTAAATAATATTAAATTTTACACGTCTTTTTTATCCAGGAATTGTCTTTACTGGATTAATTGATCAATTTTGTGCATTAAGTTTTCGCATCCAAAATAATTCTTTATTTTTTTAAAAAATTAAAAGACTTGGAAGTCTTGAGGTATAATCCAATGATAGCTAATTTGACAAAGACAAAGAGCAGTGCGTGTGGACCCCTCCACGTCCGAGAGTCCGGAGTTGCTGACCATCCACATGGATAGCTAATAATTGAAAGTCGTAAATTTAGGCTGTCATTTACGACTTGTCAAAGGATACTTCGTAGAAAAAGGAAGAAAAGGTTAAAGATAAGTGACTGGGTACGCACATATGCGGGATATATATAAATATAAATAAATAACATTAAGATATGAGATATTTTATCATATGCAGAGAAAATAAAACCAGAAAACTCATATACCATGGCTTTACATGTTTTCCCAAAGTTTCATTGTTTCCTCTTGTTACTGTGGCTGCCATTATCATCATCTACTACGGAAACACCAAATGTTGCTTCTGGGATAATAACCAAGCCTGGCTGCCAAGATAAGTGCGGGAACGTCAGCATACCCTATCCATTCGGTATCGGTGATGGTTGTTTCTTAGACGATTGGTTCGAAATAACATGTAATGAAACTCTCTTCCACTCGCCCAAACCAATGTACGCCAGCTATAATGTCTCAAGTCTATCAGTACTCGACGGCCAGATGACTGCAGAAGTTTTCATAGCCAGAAGTTTTTCTGATAAGAAGATACCAAGAAATACTTCCTCTGCTTCTTTGGGAAAATTCACCTTCTCTAGTACAAAAAACAAGTTCATAGCTATCGGCTGCAACATCATGGCACTTTTAGGACTAAATGAAGTGGAATCTCATACTGCAACAGGCTGTTTGTCAACCTGTAGTAATACAACAATAGGTATTACTAATGGGTCTTGCACTGGCACCGGTTGTTGTGTGGCCTCAATCCCACCTGGGCTAAGGAGATATTTAGCAGCAATTAGTTACATAAACAATACTCTTACAGATTTGAGTTTCAATCCAATTAGTTATGCTTTTTTAGCTGAAGAAAGTTCGTTTAACTTCTCTACGACATACCTCACAAATTTCAAGAATAACGGAACTGAAACTGTTCCCGTGGTAATCGATTGGACTATTGGTAATGTGAGTTGCGACGACGCTAGAAGAAATTTGGCAAGTTATGCTTGTGGACCTAATACTGATTGCATATCAGGTAATAGTGTCGCAGGGTATCGTTGCACCTGTAAAGAGGGCTATGAAGGCAATCCTTTTCTCAACAGTATTACCGGTGGTGGTTGCCAAGGTATATAATGTTTACCCTTTTTTACAAGAATGATCGATCACCAATATTGCAATACATTGACCCTTTTTCCTTTAATTTTTGTTGTTGTTGCGAAACAGATATTGATGAATGCAGCAAGGATATTGACCCATGTAAAGCACCTGGAAGCTTATGCAATAACACGGATGGGAATTACACGTGTTATTGCCCACCTAAACATCGGTCTCACTACGATAATCACATCCTGATCAATTGCTTCGAGCAAAGCAACGAGGGCAAATTTTACAAGATTATTATCTGTAAGTGTACTCGAGCCATGCATCAGAACCTGGGTGCATAATATACGTGTATAAGAAATCATTCTAAAAAGGGGCGGAAACTGTATTAACCTTAATTTTTTTACTATATGCAGCTGCCTGCCTAAGCTTCACTCTTCTGCTTGTGACTAGCTTTTGGTTGTATTTGGGATATAGGAAAAGAAAACACATGAAACTCAAGGAGGAGCTCTATAAACGAAATGGCGGTTTATTTCTAAACAGACTCCTTAAAGAACATGAAGAGGATATTGCAAGTAGTATCGGTGGCAGCAGTAGAGAGCGAAATGGGCGATCAATTGTCACAATATACACTGAGAAAGAGCTAAACAAGGCGACTAACAACTATCACGAGAGTCAAATTCTTGGACAAGGAGGCTTTGGCACAGTGTATAAAGGAACCTTACTGAACGGAGAAGTGGTTGCAATTAAGAAGACCAAAGTAGTCGACAGGAAACAAAGTGAGCAGTTCATAAATGAAATTGTTGTTTTATCCCAAATCAATCACAAAAATGTGGTTCAGCTCTTGGGTTGCTGTCTAGAGAGTGAAGTTCCTCTACTGGTTTACGAATTTGTTACCAATGGGACCCTTCACCAACATTTACACGAGAGTCGGGAGAGCCAAGCTGTGTCAGCTATTCTTTCATGGGAGAATCGTTTAAGGATAGCCGCAGAAGTTGCAGGATCGTTAGCATACTTGCATGCTGAAGCTTCCATACCCATAATTCACAGAGATGTCAAGTCAAGCAACGTACTCCTAGACAAGGATTACAGAGCTAAAGTTGCGGACTTTGGTGCCTCCACGTTGATTCCTACCGACCAAGATCAGTTAAGTACAGGAGTTCAAGGTACTTTTGGATACTTAGATCCAGAATACATGCGGTCAGAGCAACTAACAGAAAAAAGCGATGTGTACAGCTTCGGCGTTCTGCTTGCAGAATTACTGACAGGTGAAGCAGTAATTTGTTTCAAAAGACCCGTCGAAGATAAAAACCTGTCGAGTTATTTCCTATCTTCGATCAGGAAAGGCAGGTTGTGTGCGATTCTTGACAGTAGTTTGGTAAGGAATGAGAGCGAACTGATCAGTAGTGTACACGGGCACCAACAGATCCAACAGATGGGTGAACTAGCACAAAAATGCTTAAGAGTGAAGGGTGAAAAGAGGCCTACAATGAAAGAAGTAGCAATGGTGCTGCATGGATTAATGAGGTTGTCTTCTAATAAACTTGATGACTTGGATGATGAGGATATAGATGAAGACGATGGCAGAATATGTCTGCACTTGTTAGAATCCTCAGAATTATCTTACACAGATAGCATGAGTACGATGGGCGATAACAGCAAAGGCATTTTGGCCTTAGAGACTGAGGGACGTTAAATTACATGCATATATCGAAACCGCGGGCGTGGTGGTGGTCGCCGTCGCAGCAGCTACTATGATGACGGCGTTTTTGGGCTGACCAAGGGTACTGCTTTTTTTTTTTTTTTTTTTAATATAGTGATCATTGCATTAGTATTTGTAATAGAGAAAGCAAGCAGTTTTGGTGGTCCGAAGCGTGTGCCTGACTTAATACCCGGCCAGCCTCGGAACCCCCATCCTCAGGACAAAGATAACTAGTGCGACACATTAGATTTAGAAAATCCTCTTTACAATTCCGTCGGGCGTAATTGTTGAAGATGATTGAAATTTTTACTTGTATCTTTTTATTGTCACCTGAATATACTGGTACATGGTCTTGCTTCTTATTGTGATCATATATAATTGCTGACGAATCATACGTGTTGTGCATCTCAATGACTTAGTGTAAATCAATACTACCACTAATACTAATTATGAAACAGTAATTAATCCCTAGAGAAAAACAACCCCCAGTTCCCACTGATTAGCCAAAGGATAGTCAAGGGACCGCAACATATTCGAGGTGCTAAACCGATCTCTTGATACTCGTGGCCTTCTAGTTGCCACTTGCCGGGAAACAACTCCTTCAATCTAGTTACCACTTGCCGTGAAACGAAATCTGTCGGTCATAGGCCAAAAATTACCACTTGCCGGGAAACAACTGCTTCAATCTACTAAGAGTTTTGTGGGGTTTGGAACTGTTGATTAAAACAAGTACGAGAACACGAGAAAAGGAGAGTAATAAGTAAATACTTTTATCTTTCTTTTCTCCGTATGTTTCGGTCCAAACCTAACGGCGTAACGTTTGAAGAGCTGCGTTGTAATTTGTTCAGGAATTTTGCTTCTGTATGTACTACCGGGTCGCATAAGATCTTTTTGTCTTGGTCTCCTTTTTTCTTAGAGCAACTGCAGTCATACGATTATAACCAAAGATTAAAGAGAGAAAAAATTTGAAAAATTTGGGTTTACTCCGTGTGCGACGCTACGGTGGGAAAACCAAATTTGATGGGGCGCAACTTATGATTAGATGAATGGGACGCAACTAATATTTGCGCCCCATTAATTTTTTTTTTTTTTAAGGAATTTGGAGATTATGCCGTCATTAGGCGCAACTTAAAGTTGCGCCCCAATCAAAGTAATCTCCAAATTCCGCCCATGTTTTTTTTTTTTTATACGGCGTAACTTTGCGTTACGCCCCACCAAAGCCGACGTAATCACCATATTGCGCTCCGACTAAAGACTAGAGTAAAGACCAAATATGGTCTGAGATTTGGTATTTGGTCTGGTATTTGCTCTTTAGTCTGTCCGTTGTGTCTGCTATTTCGACCAAATTTGCTCTTTACTCCCATGACTGTGGTTGCTCTTAGGGATGTAGTTGCCTAACTTATCAGTGTTTCTATATAAACCGTGGTTTTAGAACACCGAAAATAATCACACAGAATTGGTAGGGCCCGTAATGCAGGGAATAACATGGGTTCATTAATTACTCCCTCCGTCCCACTATTAAGTGACCTAATTTAAGTTTGCACAATTTTTAAGGAAAGCAAGGAAAAGAGTACTTTTAAGCATTTTTTACAATTATACCCTTATGGATAATAATTAGTGAAATTTAGAAATGATTTATCTCTCAAATTACTCGGATGTTCTCAAATTTCATACCATTGAAAAGCATTTGAAAACACCTACATAAAGAATATAAACATGCCTATCAAATTATGCATATTTCTTATATTTTTATAATTACCTAAAAGGATAATTTTAGAAATATCTCATTGTTTAGTGATATGGGTCACTTATTAGTGGGACAAAATCTAAAATCAAATAGGTCACTTAATAGTGGGACGGAGGGAGTATTATTTTTTGATAAAAAACAAAACAAGTTTATTACTTAAACAAGACTGGGACACTGTCCCTTACAAAGACTCTCAAAGAAATTGAGTAGGAAGTAGTGGAAACGGAGACGGAAGTAGTTCTAACTGTTGGAAAATGTGGGTATAAAACGGAGGATGGAAACACTAAAAGAAATTGTTGTACTCCAAACTTTCAAGGCTCATAAGATTTCTTTTAGACGATTATTTCTACCCTCCCAATATCAATTGGCGATTGCAACAGGTATACGAAATAATTCCTTCAGGATACAATGAAAGCCCTACAACAGAGAAATTGGATTCATGGTTTGCACCCTTAACCCAATCAAGAACACACTAGAAAGAATTCTGATGATGCTTTAGAAAGAGAGAAAAATAGGTGAATTGAACCTCAAGAATGGGAGAATACCTTCACTATTTATAGGGATACTCATGCCTATTGGAGATGCCACTTCACTTCCAAAAGACACATAAGGTGTCTATAGGGAATGGTTGTGTACTTTATGAACCATCACACCCTTTGGAGGTGCCTTTTCATCTCCAACTAACATCCATTGTGTCATTTGACACAGGATACTCCCCCGTCGTAGTGGCAAATCAAAAAACGAAAACCTTTTTATTTTCTATGTTATTGAAAATATCCAACAATCTCCCTATTTTCAAAAACCAAAAAAAACAACAAATAAAGTAAAAAACTTATAAAACAGAGTGGTTGCATCACTCAAGTGACTGCCTACGTACCCGAGTGGGATCAAGCCAACGTAGTTCAAGTTCAATTGGGAAATAAGCATCATCGTTGAAATCAATACATAAATGATAGGTATCTTTTGGATTTGAGCCTTCACTTAGTGCAAGAAATTCAAAGCCTTATCGAGGTTCAATGGTGAAACTAGTCTTGAACCAAGTACCCCATGTGATAAAACCGGAATCTCCACACATACTGATTTCATAGATTGTGTGTTATGTAGCTCAGCACGTTAATGGCCATGTGTTATATCCTGGATTCATGAGTCTTCTTTAGAGAAAGGTCTTACTCTCTTAGGAAATGGCCTGATTTCCATACTCATATAGGTAAGTCTCGAAGGTGTTTCTGCGACACACCTTGTGATAAAAGTTAGAGTATGGGGGGATTTGATCCTTAGCCTCATGTATGAAAGTCTACACCACTAACCATACCTACTAGAAGTGGAGAATGGGGTTTTTATGACCCACATTCTCGACCCTCAATAACGGTCAACGTCATCGTGGACCGTCAAGACAACAGATATAATAAATTTCCGGGAGAGAAATTAGAGCGTTAAAAATGGTCGTTGCACAAATTATAGTCTCCATAATATTTATTGCACTTATTTTCAATAAGGGTAATATGGTCATTTTCTCAATATGTAATATTTACTTTATTTATTTTTAATAAGGGTAGCTTGGTCATTTTCACAGTCTACATAATATTTATTGCACTTATTTCTAATAAGGGTAATATGGTTATTTTCTCAGTCTGTAATATTTACTTTACTTATTACACTTAATTGGGTAGTCTGGTCATTTTCATTGTCTCCATAATATTTATTGCACTTATTTCCAGTAAGGGTAATATGGTCATTTTCAAAGAGTGTAATATACTTTACCTATTTCCGATAAGGGTAGTCTGGTCATTTTCATAGTCTCCATAATATTTATTCCACTTATTTCCAACAAGGGTAATATGGTCATTTTCACAGTTTCCATAATATTTATTGCACTTTTTTCTAATAAGGGTAATATGGTCATTTCCACAGTATGTAATATGTACTTTCCTTATTTTCGATAAGGGTTGTCTGGTCATTTTTCACAGTCTCCATGATATTTATTGTACTTTTTCCAATAAGGGTAATATGGTCATTTTCACAGTATGTAATATTTACTTATTTTATTTCCAATAAGGGTAGTTTGGTCATTTTCACAGTCTCCATAATATTTATTGCACTTTTTTTCAATAAGGGTAATATGTTCAATTCTGATAAACTTCGTCCTGAGTTCATCCGAACGAGAAACTCAGGTCCAACTCTAGTAATATTTGAACTTGTGATGTTCAATTCTGATATATTTCTTCCCCAGTTCAATCGAACGAGAAACTCAAGTCTAACTTTAGTAATATTTGAACTTGTGATGTTCAATTCTGATATATTTCATCCTCAGTTCATCCGAACGAGAAACTCAAGTCCAACTCTAGTAATATTTGAACCCGTGATGTTCAATTCTGATATATTTCATCTTCAGTTCATCTGAACGAGAAACTCGAGTCCAACTCTAGTAATCTTTGAACCTGTGATGTTCAATTCTGATATATTTCATCCTCAGTTCATCCGAATGAGAAACTCGAGTCCAACTCTAGTAATATTTGAACCCGTGATGTTCAATTCTCGATATATTTCTTCCTCGTTCATCCGAACGAGACACTCGAGTCCAACTCTAGTAATATTTGAAACCGTGATGTTCAATTCGATATATTTCATCCTCGCTTCATCCGAACGAGACACTCGTGTCCAACTCTAGTAATATTTGAACCCGTGATGTTCAATTCTCGATATATTTCATCTTCGAGTTCATCCAACGAGAAACTCGAGTCTAACTGTAGTAATCTTTGAACCTGTGATGTTCAAAACTGATAAATTTCATCTTCGGTTCACCGGAATGAGAAACTCGGGGTCAGATTGTAGTAATCTTTGAACCTGTGATGTTCAAACCTGATAAATTTCATCTTCGGTTCACCCGAATGAGAAACTCAGATGCAACTCTAGTAATCTTTGAACCCGTGATGTTCAAATCTGATAAATTTCATCTTCGGTTCACCCGAATGAGAAACTCAAGATCCAACTCTAGTAATATTTGAACCCGGATGTTCAAATCTGATAAATTTCATCTTCGGTTCACCCAATGAGAAACTCAGATCCAACTCTAGTAATCTTTGAACCGGATGTTCAAATCGATAAATTTCATCTTCGGTTCATCTTTGAACGAATGAGAAACTCAGATCGAAATCTAGTAATCTTTGAAAACCCGTGATGTTCAAATCGATAAATTTCATCTTCACTTCACCTAATGAGAAACTCAGATCCAACTCTAGTAATCTTTGAACCCGATGTTGAAAATCGATAAATTTCATCTTCAACACCCAAATGAGAAACTAGTCCAATCTCTAGTAATCTTTGAACCCGGATGTTCAAATCTGATAAATTTCATCTTCAATTCACCCAATGAGAAACTCAGAACTCTAGTAATCTTTGAACCCGGATGTTCAAATCTGATAAATTTCCTTTTCAGTTCATCCGAATGAGAAACTCAGGTCCAACTCTAGTAATCTTTGAACCCGGGATGTTCAAATCTGATAAATTTCATCTTCAGTTCATCGTAATGAGAAACTCAGATCGAAATCTAGTAATCTTTGAACCGTGGATATTCAAATCTGATAAGTTTCATCTTCAGTTCACCCAATGAGAAACTCGAGATCCAATCTAGTAATCTTTGAACCCTGGATGTTCAAATCTGATAATTTCATCTTCAGTTCATCCGAACGAGAAACTTAGATCCAACTCTAGTAATCTTTGAACCGGGATGTGATTTTCAAATCGATATATTTCATCTTCAATTCATCCGAATTAGAAACTCAGTTCCAACTCTAGTAATCTTTCAACCTGTGATGTTCAAATCTGATAAATTTCATCTTCAGTTCACCAGAATGAGAAACTTAGATCCAACTCTAGTAATCTTTGAACCTGTGATGTTCAAATCTGATAAATTTCATCTTCAGTTCACCCGAATGAGAAACTCA
Organism: Papaver bracteatum; assembly: GCA_023529315.1. Lineage (NCBI taxonomy): Eukaryota > Viridiplantae > Streptophyta > Magnoliopsida > Ranunculales > Papaveraceae > Papaver > Papaver bracteatum. Next base: position 71,296 of record JAJJWX010003399.1, on the reverse strand, counting down.
TATCCAACTCTAGTAATCTTTGAACCCGGATGTTCAAATCTGATAAATTTCATCTTCATTTCACCCGAATGAGAAACTCAGATCCAACTCTAGTAATCTTTGAACTTGGGATGCTCAAATATGATAAATTTCATCTTCAGTTCACCCGAATGAGAAACTCAGGTCCAACTCTAGTAATCTTTGAACCCGGGATGTTCAAATCTGATAAATTTCATCTTCAATTCACCCGAATGAGAAACTCAGGTCCAACTCTAGTAATCTTTGAACCCGTGATGTTCAAATCTGATAAATTTCATCTTCACTTCACCCGAATGAGAAACTCAGATCGAAATCTAGTAATCTTTGAACCATGGATGTTCAAATATGATAAATTTCATCTTCAGTTCACCCGAATGAGAAACTCAGGTCGAACTCTAGTAATCTTTGAACCTGTGATGTTCAAATCGATAAATTTCATCTTCAATTCACCCGAATGAGAAACTCAGATCTTGAAATCTAGTAATCTTTGAACTCTAGTGATGTTCAAATCGATAAATTTCATCTTCAATTCAATTGAATGAGAAACTCGGGATCCAACTCTAGTAATCTTTGAACCCCGGATGTTCAAATCTGATAAATTTCATCTTCAATTCACCCGAATGAGAAACTCAGATCCAATCTAGTAATCTTTGAACCCGATATGATGTTCAAATCGATAAATTTCATCTTGATTCATCGAATGAGAAACTTCGATCCAACTCTAGTAATCTTTGAACCCCGGATGTTCAAATTTGGTAAATTTCATCTTCAATTCACCCGAATGAGAAACTCAGATCCAAATCTAGTAATCTTTGAACCAGTGATGTTCAAATATGATAAATTTCATCTTCAGTTCACCCGAATGAGAAACTCCGGTCCAACTCTAGTAATATTTGAACCCGTGATGTTCAAATATGATAAATTTCATCTTCATTTCACCCGAATGAGAAACTCAGGTCCAACTCTAGTAATATTTGAACCCGTGATGTTCAAATATGATAAATTTCATCTTCAATTCATCCGAATGAGAAACTCAGATCCAACTCTAGTAATCTTTGAACCTGTGATGTTCAAATCTGATAAATTTCATCTTCGATTCACTAGAATGAGAAACTCAAGTCCAACTCTAGTAATCTTTGAATCCGGGATGTTCAAATCGATAAATTTCATCTTCAATTCAAACCAAGAATGAGAAACTCAGATCCAACTCTAGTAATCTTTGAACCCGGATGTTCAAATCGATAAATTTCATCTTCGGTTCAATCCAATGAGAAACTTCAGATCCAACTCTAGTAATCTTTGAACCCGGGATGTTCAAATATGATAAATTTCAACTTCAATTCACCCGAATGAGAAACTCAGATCCAACTCTAGTAATCTTTCAACCTGTGATGTTATAATCTGATAAATTTCATCTTCAGTTCACCTAATGAGAAACTCAGATCCAACTCTAGTAATCTTTGAACCCGGGATGGTCAAATATGATAAATTTTATCTTCGGTTCACCCGAATGAGAAACTCAGATCCAACTCTAGTAATCTTTGAACCCGGGATGTTCAAATCTGATAAATTTCATCTTCGGTTCACCCAAATGAGAAACTCAGTTCCAAATCTAGTAATCTTTGAACCCGTGATGTTGAAAACTGATAAATTTCATCTTCAGTTGACCGGAATGAGAAACTCGGGTCAGACTGTAGTAATCTTTGAACCCGTGATGTTGAAAACTGATAAATTTCATATTCAATTCACCCGAATGAGAAACTCAGATCAAAATCTAGTAATCTTTGAACCTGTGATGTTCACATCTGATATATTTCATCTTCAGTTCACCCGAATGAGAAACTCCGGTCCAACTCTAGTAATCTTTGAATCCGGGATGTTCAAATATGATAAATTTCATCTTCAATTCACCCGAATGAGAAACTCCGGTCCAACTCTAGTAATCTTTGAACCCGTTATGTTAAAATCTGATAAATTTCATCTTCAGTTCATCCGAATGAGAAACTCAGTTCATCAAAACTCTCCCGGTGCTTCATACTTCATAGTTTATATGCCATTATACCGCATTTGAAGTTTGAATTGACATTGGGATTCATATTTATCAATTTCGATGATGTATCATGCTAAGTTTGAAGTCTGAAACCCTCTCGGAGCTTCGAACTTACTTCGTGACCTATGTGAATAGTCGAAATTCAAACTCGAAGCACAAATAGAAAGCACAAAGAAACACACCGATTATCGAATTCACTTCTTATTTTTCGGCTTCATTCTTATACATTTTTTGGATTTTTTGATATCAGAATGTCGATAACAATGTCTTAAATTTATTAATATTTTTTTTGGATTTTTTTTTCAATTCGAAGGTTGATAATAAACAGAATACATGAGTTCGTATTAGCACAAAGAGAAGCACAAATGCTTCAATCCGTATGAGCATCCCAAATAAGATATCAGCTGGAAGATCTATTCTTGATCCATATGAGTGAATCAAAAGAAATGTGGTCCGTCGATCATTTTCATTCGGATTCACTTTTTTTTTTTCGAGGTGTTTTCTTCTTTCTTCTTTCTTCTTTCTCGTTCTCTTTCTTTTTATTTCTTCGTTTTTTCTTTCTTCTTCTCCTCCGTTTCTCTTCCTGATTTAGGGAGATGATATATAGTTTTGAGATCGAGATAAGAAAAATTTGATCATGAATCAGGTGATGGTGGAAGTGATGTTGTTGTTTGAGTTTAGGATGAAAATGAATCGAGAAGTCAGTGAGTTAGGGTTTTCTGAAGCTGGTTTGCTTTCATAGTTGGTGTATAAAGAGGATGATTTCGATCTGTAGCAACTGAAGATTAAGAGGGTTTTTGATCAATTGATGAGTTGAAGCATTTCTGCCGATGAATCGAATAAAAAGGTAAATCTAAGATTTAAGCTAGGGTTTCTGTTCTTTACCCAAATAGATATTAGGGTTCTTGGATATAATTGAATCAAGTGACTGAAATTGAAACTAAGGTTTTAGGGGAAGGATTAGAGATGGGTATGTTTGATTTGAAAATTTTATTGATGTTGTGAAGCTGTTAAGAAATAAATTGAAGAAGGTGATGTTGATGTTGAATCGAATTAGAGGCCGTGGTGGTGGTGTTGGTGGTGGTTGAGTCAGAGGAGGAGGTCGTGGTGGTGGTACTTAGATAAGGAATTCTTCATTGAACTTGTTGCCATATTACCACTTCCACAGGTAAAAAGCTTACTTAACTTTGCAATATTTTTCTCAATTTTTGCTAAGTTGACCAAATATTTTGTTGCGAGAATGTCGTTTGTGGAAGAGGTTCTAAATATGGGTTTACCCTTTACATCCTTGGTATCTCTACCTGGTTCTACTACTAATCAGTTTGATGAATTGAGTTAATCTGAGGTCAATTGGGGATTTGGATGAATTCTGGCAAGATTATAGATGCCAAGCTAATGCTAAATTGGGCGGAGTAATACACCAGCTTCTGCTAAGAAAAAACCTGATGTTGATACTAATGTTGGTTTATCTTCTCATCCCCTGTGGAATTGTAAGTAAGTTTGGATTTTTTTCTTCGTTTGTGTGTCATTGTTGCTAATTTTGAAAGAAAATTCATGTGTAGAACTGCTGCTTAGCATGAGTGTGAACATATACATTTCAATCACTATGTGTATTGTACTATGTGAACTTGTTGATGTGTCAATTTCTTTGCACATGACCAAACATTTCTTATACACCTAGTCATTTTCTTTTGTATATATGAGCGAGTCCTTCGCCTGTATAAATATTTGTGGAGTTGCTTTTGTTTAGTACTTCATTGTGGTTAATTAATTAAATAAAGTAACATGGTGCCCAATTGGTAGTAGCTTGTTAATATGTGGACAAGTCCTGATGATGCTTCTTGTTCATTTTATTTTAAGTCATTACTTGACCACTTTCCTTAATTAGTGAGCATTTTAATAAAGGGCAAGATTATAGACGCCAAGCTAATGCTAAATTGGGAGGATTGGTTGGTTTAATAATACTAACCTTATGGTGATAGCTTTGTATTATTTGACGAGGGAAATTGATGATTCATGTTGCTTTACAGTTACAGATTTTGTTGGAGTCTTATCCAAATTGTTATGGTTGGTTAATATGTTTGAAATTTGTGCTTCTATTTTTTACGCTCCACTATCCGTGATAAGATCATCCCACATGTTGTGTCGTGGTTCACTGAAGAAGTTGTCCTGAGTGAAGAATTTGATATGGATATGGATGATAACGAGGAAGATGACGGCGAGAAAGATGAGGATGGAGATGACGACAAGGAAGACGATGATGAAGATTAAGGAAAGAACATGAAGAAGGTAATATCACTGAACCCCTTAATCTGAACTCTTCTGGTTATGCTCCTCAATTTATTCTCTTTTCTAATATGTTCTCTTTGTGTGCTCTCTTGACTTAAATCCCCACACCCAACATCCGGAAAGGTAAAAAATCTCTCTATTTGCTCATTTCCTTTTTAGTGAGTTCATGTCGATTCAATTTATTCATTGTTGTGGTTTGTATGTTAGATATTTGTAGCTGAGTTTATCTACCTTCTGAGTTGCAGAAAAGTAGAGTTCCAGCTGCTGAAGGACAGCAAGGGGAGGGACCTCCAAAGTGCAAGCATCAGTAAGGTTTGGTTTAGCAGCAGCAAAGTAAATCACTGCCATTTTTTGAATGCTTGTGTTTAACATTGGAAAGTTGATTGTGTTGCATATTCGTCATTGTTTCACTAATGTTCAACAAATAATGATTCAACAAGGTCGAATGTTGTTTGAATATGTTACTATGAATGCAATTGAAATATGGAAAGTCTTAAGAAATATGACAAGGTAAACCATTTTTTTTTATTATGTAAAGATATTTAAAATGCTCCTGTGCATCCTGGTTTATTGAGGTGCTACTGGAAATGGTTTACTGGTAACTTGGCATCTGGAGATATTGTGGTGCTGAGAAGCCTTCTGAGTCAAACATCTCCCCTGTTGCACTTGAATCTGAGGATGATCAGGTTTGTTTTGAGGCATGTCTATATTTTTGTTGTATTCCTAATTGTTGGTTGAAGCGACAATTTTTTGTATTAACTGTTGTGCACCTCATAATGTATATTATATTACTTCATATTATTTTTTCTTTTCTATTATGTTCTAGGAAATACCTCTTGTGTTATTATATTTTTTTGCATAAGGCTTTCTTTCAACTTCGTCACTTGATGTTCATCATTGTCTACTGCTAGTTTTATTAGTCTTTTTTGTTTGTGATGAGCTGTATTCTAGATGCCAGGGTTGTATATGCCAGCAGCTACCAAAAGTGTATTGCATATTTGTGTCCCTTCCAGTTTGGTCTGTTTGGATTGTAATAAAACTGTGTCCACAAACGTGTTTTGATCTCTGTTTCTTTTATCACTTATCACTCTGGTACTTTTTTGGATCGGTGTGCCCACCATTAGCTTGGGGGTTTAACAAAAAGTCAGCCACCAAAGCCAGATAAAGTGAGTGTGGGCTTGATTTGTGTGTGTATTTTTGTGGACATTCAGTGTTCTCATTACAGTCGACATGTTTTTTTTTTTGCTTTAGCATTTTGGTGTAGGTTAAGTGTCTTTGTCTAATTACCTTGTGGAATCTTATGCAGGAAAATAAGGATTCTGGTGCAGACAATAGTTTGTTGAATGGTTAGCCGAAATGTTCAGAAAACCCCTAGTGGCCTTCTCAATGGTGGTAATGGAGGATATAGTCAGGGTGCAGTGGCAGTTCGATCACCTAAACCAGTCGTCACTATTCATTTTCCACAATTGTTGTCGATTTACTATTTAAGCCTGTTCAAGTTAACATTGGGAATACTTATAAGCTTGCTGCAAACAAGCTTCAAAAATGGTTCTTGAGCAGGGTTTGATTTGTGTTATGTCCATTATATGCTTGGTCATGTAAAAAAATCTATCACTTTCTTTTCTTTTGTTGCGCAACCCACTTTCATACAAGGTGATTTGAAGTTAGCTAGGTAATGCAATTAGAGTGGCAGGTTAACTTGAATGAATGTAAATGTGTTACACTGGCAGCTTAATGTGAATGTGAAATACTTTCGGCAATTCGGTTTCAGCTATAATTTTTTTTTTCAAAATAGTTTTATGCACACAACTTCTAATAAGAGTTGTGTTCCATATTTTAACTACACAAACCAATGGTTGTGAAAGAATGTCTTTACGACATAACTAGGTGCTGTCCAACATATTTCTACAACACTAACAAGTGTCGTGCAAATATTATTCATAATAGTAATAAGAGTTGTTACATAATTTTACAATACACATCCTAGGTTGTCCAAGATAGTCCTTCAACTTATACAAGTGTTGTGTTACATATTTTTACAATACACATCCTAGGTTGTCTAAGATAGACCTTCAACTTATACAAGTGTTGTGTTACATATTTTTACGATATACATTTTTTGTTGTGTAAAATAGTCCTACAACACAAGCAAGAGTTGTGTTAGGCTTTCAAAAAAAATCTAAAGAGAATCACAACTTTGGAAAAATATTGTCGAACCATGAATCACAACACCATTTACAACTCTTAGTCAAGTATTGTAGAAAAGCTTGGACTTTCTACAATACCCCTTCCATAACACATGAAATGGAGTTGTCGTATGGGTACTACAACTCTTAGATTGTGTTGTAAACGTTGTTTTTTCCCGTAGTGATTCATGCTTTGTGATTGATCAACTTCCATCTCCAAGCCATCATCAGCGGTCACAGTCACTACAGGCGGATTTTCAACTTCCATCTCCAGGTCATCACTGACAGTTGTTGTCACCAAGGGCAAGTCTTCAAATGCCTCCACCTCGGATCCATCTCTTGAGTCAGATTCCTCCTGCAAGATTTTAGTTAGACGTTTTCAAAGGGAGGAAGAAGAAAAAGAGGCGCAAAACCTACCGAGCCACTTTACGAAAGGGATCCAGCGCTGCTATCGGAAGAATCACCTTAACCTTTTGAACTCTCCTCTTTATCAGGCGCATCACCGTTGCGAGAAGGCTCGATACCGCTAGAATTACTCAAAGGAGTTACCGTCTTCCGACAGCGAGCAAGAGCAGCAAAAGCATTAACACTACCAAAGCCATGAAAGAAACGAGACATATACCTTCAGCAGAAATTCACACATTTGGAAAACAAACCAGCAAAGAGGCGACACATACCTGGTTATTGGAAGAACTGAAAGACACAAGGGATGTAAGAGGATCCTTTGAAGCCGTCTGAAACCCACCAGCACGTTTTTTCGTCCTCTTCTCTTTCACTTGGGGGACTTTCAAAATTCCCAGACGACTTTCTCTTGATATCTCTCAACATTGGGAACTTCTTTAAAACTTCTTAGGAAGGCTTACCACGAACATTCTCCACCGCGTCATCCATGAACTGGCGAATCATAAGACGCTCACGGCACCAGAACTCATCGTAACTAGAAGTCTTCGAGGGAGCACTTTACGATTGAAAGAAAGGGAGACGGATACCTGAATCCAGGGCACTAGCATCGAAGGAAGCACGCAATGAATCCTCGGGAAGCACCAGCTGGCGAGCAAGAGGCACCCCATGATCGAAACCCATGTGACGAGCGGCACGATCAATATTGTAAGCAGCCATCTGAAAACCCCCCCCAAAAGAAAGACGGCATATAACCCGAAATGCAGCTTTGCATAAACAAGTTTTCACCAATACTCAAGTCGTCATCCGAAGACAAGATCACATCCGGAGCAGCAGCGAAAGTATCAATTTGAGTCACAGACTTGTGAACCGGCTCCCATGGGCGAAAGTTGATCTCGTGAAACTTATCAAGAAGACTAACAGGCTCACGCCAACTCTTGAGAACCTATTCACCCATCGAAGAATTCGAGAACCACCCTAACTCACGGGAATCGTAGGCAATGGCTTTGGGGAATACTTTTAAAAATGATCCCACAACCACGCTTGCAGAAAAACGATGTGCACATACGAGTCTACTTTCATAAGACCATTCGAAACTTGCATATTCGTGACTAAGTAATCCAGATGCACATACAAGGAGCCGAGGAATAGATTGACAATGGGTAGAATTTCACCCTTCGCCAATTTCATGTCTATCGGTAGCAACCCCAGTCCTATCTCCTTCCTGCCAGCGTCGTCGTCAAAAATGTCTCTAGACAACCAGAGAGACAAAAATGCTGCAATGTGGAGATCGCTGCTCTTCTGTTTAGTCTCCAACTCTTCCGGAAACCACTGAGATATCCACCAGTTGTAAAGGCACCTTTAGTCTTCTTTCCAGGAAGGATTTCTCGACTTCGTAGAAGAATCTTTTAGGGAAAAGTCTCCCAACTTAGCAACAAGGTCATCTCGCATCTTCTTCTCATCTTCTGACAATTGGACGTTAAGATTCCCGGTTACATGAAGATTCAGCAAGAGAGCCACGCTCTCCAAGGTGAAAGCTATTTCTCCCCATCTACTGATAATTATGTGAGTGTCCGAACACCACCTAGAGAGGAAAGCAACCAAACCCGGGACATCTTTCCTAACCTGGAGACTTACTGAAGCTCTAACATCATCAATGATATGTGCTCGAGTAAAGTTGGAATTTATATGCTCCTTACTCACCATAAATTCAACCCACACATCAAAGGAGCGCAATGGGCTTTGGCACATTCTGAAGTCGATACTGGAAGAGGCATATAATCCTTTATGCAGACAAAGCCGTATGATGTGCTCCGTCCGGACCGAACGGGTTTTCTTTTCATCTTCACCACCAGTCAATAAAATTGGCACTAAATATGGATGATTTCTCCGAGAAGGAGTGAGGGGTTTGATAAAGATCTCATCATCTATGTTAGGTTTAGAACTATCAACATCTTTTGATGAACCGGAGCCTTGTTCAGGTAACATCATGTCGGTTTTTCTCGCGTAACAACAAGATATCTGCACAAAAAAAAAACAGGGAAATTATGAAATGATCTCCCAAACACATAACCGCTCTCTACAAGAAGAAAAATCCCTAACACATGGGAGAATATTATTTTCTATGGTTTCGAAATACATATGCAGTATCCTACTTCGGGTTCAAAACTATATGCGCAGTATATTTTTTGGGTTCAAAAGCATATACAATATTCTTCTCCGGGATTCATATACGGTTATTCTTTCGGGTTCATATGAAGAGCATATATAGTATTCTTCTCTGGGATTCATATACAGTAATTCTTTCGGTTCATATGAAGAGCATATATAGTATTCTTCTTCGAGATTCATGTGCAATATATTTATCAGGTTCAAGTGCATATATAGTATCCTACTTCAGTATTTTTTTTTACGGAATCAAATCATACAATATTCTCTACAAGAAGCACACCAACCAATCGTACGCGCGATATCAACGCAAGATTTACAAAATAAAAAGCACCTAATGCTAGGGTCTGCACTTACAAAGGGAAACAAGAGAAGTACTAGAAGACACACCTGGGTAGTCGGTTTCTCCTTTATCACTTTACCGCTAGCAAGGAGGAAAAAAGGAATAAAGCACAAGATAAAATAAAGGACTTCGTGTATATATATGCGAGCGGTTTCCACAACGGGGAAGGATTCCTTTTTCTCCCAAAGCCGCGCGTATAAGGGAAGTTTGGGCCCAAAAAGGCGCCCAACTTTCCAACGGCCGCTCAATCCCCATCAACGGCGCCAATACCTCCCAAGCACGCTCCCTTTGCGCCGGTCTCACCATGCCAGCCTCTCAACCTTACGCAAGTACCGCCCAAGATAGCATGCTCCTTTGGTACCGGTCCCACCAATCGCGCCGACCTATCAATGCTGCCCAAGTCACACCAGATATCACCCACCGGCCCCACCATCCAGCGCACGCTCAGTTTCTCAACTCGCGCCTGCAGCTCAATGCTTCCTAGCTGTCAATTTCTTCCAATCTCCCGCTCCATGCAAAACTGCCAAGGATGAGGATTCTAAATCCATTCCGCATCTCAGAAAAAAGGTCAGATAAATCACCCGTTTCTCTTTCAGATCTTGTCTTGGCACCATCTTATGCTTACCTCGCAACAAAGCTCCTGTTCCTATCTAAGCAGGGGACTTAATGTCGATGGTGGATTTTATATAAGGGGTAGAATCATAAATCCCCATAACCTAGTGTTACCAACAACACATTAACTACGAGCATTTTATTCAGATGTTAATAATTAATGGGGGGTATTCTTTCAAAAATACCAGATTAGGGTTTTCGACACAGAACCCTAATTCCTAAACCAAGCTGCATACTGCGCACCATGGAAACCATGCCAAACTAAGCCGCTATACCATTTGGCACGTGCCAAAAATAGCGCCATAGGCTTGCAAACCGTGCAACTAGGTTAACTTGGCCAAAGTGGCCGTGCGTTCCATTGTCACATGCCAACACTTTACCACTAGCCACTTTCTATTCCAAGCCGCTACCAAGTTGTAGCGCCCGCAACATGGCTAAAGTGGCCGTGTGTGCCATTGGCACATGCCAACACGTTACCACTAGCCACTTTCTATTCCAAGCCGCTACCCAGTTGTAGCGCCCGCAACTTGGCCAAAGTGGTCATACGTGCCATTGGCACATGCCAACACATTACCACTAGCCACTTTCTATTCAAAGCCACTACCCAGTTGTAGCGCCCGCGACTTGGCCAAGGAGGCCGTGCATGCCATTGGAACATGCCAACACGTTACCACTAGCCACTTTCTATCCCAAGCCTCTATCCACTTGTAGCGCCCGCGAATTGTCCAAAGTGGCCATGCGTGCCATTGGCACATGCCAACACTTTACCACTAGCCACTTTTTATTCCAAGACGCTACCCAGTTGTAGCGCCCTCGACTTGGCCAAAGTGGTCGTGCGTGCCATTGGCACATGCCAACACGTTACCACTAGCCACTTTCTATTCCAAGCCGCTACCCAATTGTAGTGCCCGCGACTTGGCCAAAGTGGCCGTGCGTACCATTGGCACATGCCAAACATGCTTCACTAGAGACTTTGGCATTACCATTCGCACTCAAAGTGCAACTTGCGGCCAAGGCATTCCGCACATGCCATAGGCACATGCCACGCATGCTCCACTAGAGACTTTAGCATTACCATTCGCACTTAAAGTGCAATTTGCGGCCAAGGCATTCCGCACATTCCATTGGCACATGCCACACATGCTCCCCTAGCGACTTTGGCATTACCATTCGCACTCAAAGTGCAACTTGCGGCCAAAGCATTCCGCACATGCCATTGGCACATGCCAAATGCTCCACCAAGCGACTTTGGCATTTCCATCCGCACTCAAAGTACAACTTGCGGTCGTGATATCCTGCACATGCCGTTACGCTTCACTAGCAACTTTGGCATTGCCACTTGCGCCCAACTCTCGAGACATCAACACAAACTGGGGGATGCTTTCTTGGGGTTTTGGTTTGGCGGTCACAGTGTGCAGCGTACACTACGCTCACAATAAAGCAAGGCGTGCAAGGAATGAATACGGTCAATTAAATAAGGAAATTTATGGTAAAAACATTTTCACCATAAATCCAACGGTTTACACCTCCTCTGTTTTAATTGGCACATTTACTCCATTCCTTAATGAGGCCAGCATACGTTCAATCTTACTTGTATAAATAGGTTTCACCTATTCTGCCAAAACAACACAAGTCTTGGTCAGGCAAAATACAATACTATCAGATAGCCACTTTGCAAGCTCTCTCAAAATCTTCCATCACTAGCAAGCTTCCGCAAGCTTCTACACTTCTGATACAAGCCGAGATACTACCTATCCAGAACTCTTTGGTCTCATCACCCTTCTTCGCTATCCTCCCCAAATCAACCCTTCTCCTCCACTTTGTGACCGAAGCAAATCTGGAACGACCATCTTCTTGGTTTAGGCCAGAGTTGTACAGATTGATATCTCGAATCAAAAGTGCTCACGTGCATCACATTTGTTTAAGGGTTTAAACCAGTCTCTCCACCATCGAATTTACCAAATTTGGCAGAGGCAATTTTCTCCCATAAACACCATTATAAATACTTTATTAATTAGTGTCCTATTAATTGCTCATGATGAATGATTAATTATTTTTTCATGATAAATGTTCATTTAATGAATCTAATAAATACATATTTTTATTAATAAATAAGTTTACTAAAAACTATATATATATATATTGATTGGTAAAGAATTTGGTGCTGGCGAGTTTCAAAATCAGGTAATTGGTATCATCACCCAATGACTTTACCACTGTATTAAACTGACCCCGGTTAAAAATTATATTAGTAATTTTCAATAGTGGTAGTGAAAGAAGCAGTGGGTGGTACAATGGAGGGTATTTGTGAGCGGTGGATGGTAGCATTACTGGTGTTGGAAAGAATAGTGGGCATGGATGGTTTTTACATACGGTGGGGGATGTTAGTGAATAGTAGTTGACAATAATAATTTTGTGTCTTAACAAAATGGGCAACATTTTAAGGAGGATACTAAATCATGTACCCAAATGGGATCCCAGCTATTTATAGTACCCGATCGAATAAATCACGGTTTTTAGTATTAAAATAAAATTGATTACATTTCCATAATACAAAAAAAAGTTAGGATAGATAAAGAATTATCAAATTTTATACTTGCAGAACATAAATCTACCTCTATAAATGATCACGTTTAATTATTAAAATTTAATAATAAATATTCAATTGATATTTCATGATAAATATTTCTTTAATTAATCAAGTGAATATATTTTTGTTGATACATAATACATTTATTTGATATTAACCATATCAGTAAGCATTAATGGTGGTTGTGATGGTGGGAAGTGGTGGGAATAATGGTGGTGGGTATTGGTGAGACTGGTGGAGTAGTGACGATATTTTGGTAGTGGAAGAAGTAGTGGTAGTAGGGTGAGAAAATGGGTCCTAAGATAGGTAAATTAAGCACTAATGGTGGTTGTGATGGTGGTGGATCGACGGTGGGGATAATGGTGGTGGTTATTGATGACACTGGTAGAGTGGTGACGATAATGTGGTGGTGGAAGAAGTAGGGGTAGTAGGGTGAGAAAAGGTATCCTAAGATGGGTAGATTATATTGTCACCCTTGATTAACTTTTCTTTGTTTTGTTTTAATTTGATTTAAGTTTTCAAATTATTATTTGCATTATGTGTTTTAATTTGATTTAAGTTTTAAAGGCCAAATTTTTTGAAAAAAAAAAGATGTTGTGATTTTAAGATTTTTCGGGTAGGGGGAAGGAAGAAAAATGAAACCTATAAAATTTTGACCAAATACAAGGGAACACGCGAATTAGTTGTAATCGGTTCAGTTTCTCACATCTCTCTTTACTCCCCTATTTTGTCATGGTTTCTGTTTCTGTCATTATTTTCCCCTACTTCATGGGATTATGCAAGGCTACGCATGAATTAATTGCAATCGATTCAGTTTCCCACATCTCTCTTTATTCCCATGTTTTGTCATGATTTTTGTTTTTGTCATTTCTCCCCAACTTCGTGCAATTATGCATGTTTGAGAAATAGTTCATCATAATAGGTAAAGAGACAAGAAATGAAATGAATCAAGAATTAAATATTATTATAAAATTTAGGAAAATGAATAAACACAAATCTATGTAAATTGGGAACCCAACAATTTATATCAAAGAGAAAAATTAAATTCTAATGCTAACAGATTTTGCAAGATTAATCTAATTGATTTTAAAGTAATTTTAGGTGTTTTTAGTTTTGTTAAGTTTGGTGAATGACCTATGATGATTTTTTTTTTGAAGTAGTGAACTAAGTAATGTTCTATTGCCTATAGGATTTGCTCTAACGATTAACTATGTTTGTCCCAAAGGGTTGTATGACTTACATACACAATATTAAAATATTCGAGGATAAGGACATGCTTATTAACCAACTCCTCAAAACATTTAGACATGAATCGATTGGTTCGATTCTTCTCATAAAATTACGACATGTATGAATCGATGGATAAATTTGAAAAACATATCCTTGCCCATGCCGTTACGGCTCAGGTTGAGACCTAGTTTTATTCATAAATAATAGATAGTTTATTCAAAAATAGACCTTATACAATTATTGAAATAAATCAAAAACTGATGTCTATTTGATCTTTAAACATTTTCTCAAAGATCATCTTCAATATCCTCAAATTTCTCAGGATCTTCATCAATAATATCTCGACTGATTTCCATGATTCTACATACAATACCTTGATTATGTTCACAGGCTAAAGCATTAACCTTTCGATTAATATTCTGAGCATACTCCCATTTCTGATTCAAGTTTAATCGCTTTCTTGGGTTACAAATAACAGTTCTTAGTAGTGTTGCACATCTATGATGTGTTTCAATAGTACTGAGGAGGACTTGTCGTAGATTGAGAATATCAATCTTAGCATCTAACTAGATTGAGTCGCATCTTCCTTTTCTTTTTCCTTATCTTGACACAACTAGATTTCTTGAAGGAATCATCAAGATTGATAGTTTTAATAGAAGCCTTTCCACTCAACGCTTTCAGAATTTTATCTTCAGATATGGTTTGAGGATTCATCCCTTAGCATAAGTTCCCAACCGAGATGAGATAAGTATATATATGTACGTGGAATTTCTTTAACACATACCATACATAGGTGTCAGTCTTAAATAAATAATTGTGACCAGAATTGAAAATATTTTCGCATCTTACGAGTTAATGAATCACAAAGATTCTTTGGAAAGAATCGATCTTCTAGATCAGGTATCAGATAATACTTTAGAAAAGTAAACTTATCTTGTTTACACAAGTTGTTATAAGACAACCTTTCTACACATGAATAAAATATCTTTAGGTAGATTTTGTATTCTCTCTATGTTGAATGAGAGATATTTACAGGATACACGATGCCCAGGTACTTGTGCTTCCTTACATCAAAATATTGAGCATTGTAAGGATGCACTTTCCAACACAATTAAGCGTTGGGGTGAGCAGTACCATTCTCAACAAATACATTTTGAGGAGCTTCTTCCTTCTTGTCTTCATAGACATGATCATGTTCCCTTGTGTGGGATTCAGATTTCACCTCCTTATCAGGAATATTGCGTGATTCTATGTCCTTGATTATATCTTTTTCCCATGATGGTAAGTTCTTTGAATTCGAACCCACGTGATCTTGATCTGCCATTAAACAGATTGCAGATGTATTTTGTTCAAGACATTCTACATGTACCTTCAAGATATCCATTCCCTGTTGAAAATGTTTTTCTAAACACTTATCAAGGTATACCCTTGACATGTCTCCGTAAGAAGTTCTTCCATAAGGATTTTGTTCCTTATTTATGAATGCTCCAGCGATTGAGTAAGAATTTCACACTTTGAAGTTTGTTGATATACTTCATTGCACCAGGCCAATTTTCGTTCCAAATAATCTGCTAGATTAGTTTGAAGACTGAGTGTTTCTCGCTTTCCTTCGCATATTCTTAAAATTTAATTGAAAAATAAGTTCAAGACATCATCTAGGCTGTCAACAATTTTTTGTTCTTCTTTATAATTTTCAACATGTTTGGTTAGACTAGTGAATCCAATCTCTTTTCTCTTTTGGAAACAGAGGATTTTTCACTAGTAATTGGAGATGGATCCAAAACATGTTCCTTGTTTTTTGGATTCATTCTTTTCTGATTAAAATCCTGATCCTTAATCAAGTTATCAGTCTTACACTTTTTCCTTGATTTTTGAAAAGATTTATGAGACAAATATCCATTGACCTTTTCTGATATTCTCATCATCTTAATGAACGTTAATTGAGTTCTTCATAAGTTTAGATTTGCTTTTCTTATTTTGACTCATTTCTTATAGGTTAGATCGTACCAAACACATATTGTTAGATCTTTTCGTGTTTTCCTTCTCTGATACCAATTGAAAAGATGAAAGCACCCAAATATACCACAATCTTAAACTTTTCCACCTATAAATCCTTTTACCAAAAGTGATTGTCTATGGATAGAGTAGAGACAATATAACGAATCGTCTCACATTTCGTGAGATCGTCTATGGATATAAGATCGGGACAATACTACAACACGATAACTTGTGTGATTGACTATGGAAACAAGATCGAGATAATATAACAATGAAAGTGTGATTACTTGATAATAGGTTTGGACTTAAACAAACTCTATAGGATCACTATCAAGTAATACAGAGTTAATGTTTGTGTATTTTACTTATAATTATAATAAAAACAATTATAATTGCGGAAATAGAAAAGTAAAAGACACAACAAGATTTTGTTAACGAGGAAACAATAAATGCAGAAAAATCCCGGGACCTAGTCCAGAATCGAATACTCTCAGAATTAAGCTGCTATACAAAATCAACTAAACTTCGTATAGTTGAGACCAAGAAACTAAACCTATAGTTCACCTTGTTTCTTCAGTATCCCTGCGCTTTTGACATTCAATAAGTGCACGCACTGGAACAATTCCTTTGGTTCGTATTCTAAACAGTAAAGGAACAACAAATCTGTTCGGAAACAACTCTATTCAATCTTAGCGATATGAGTTAGACAAAGGCTCTTCTGTTTAATCCAATAAACTCATTTGTCGGGTTTAGATCTATCTATCCCAAAACTACCAAAGTCGCAGAGTTTAGATTATGCAATCAATAATATAATCTATCAAAATACTAAATACTGATGCCAATCTACGCAACTAATCAATTAAATCTATCAAAGATAAACCGATTATAGTGGGATCCAAGCCGATCAAGTTTTGTGCACACCAAAAATTATGAACCCAAATAAGAAATCTTCTTCTTCTTCAAATATTCTTAAATCTTCAATAAACACATGTACACCACAACTTGAATCTCTTGTGATAAATCATGCACAAAACGAAGTCGTTAATAATGGATTATCACAAGACGTCTTTAGATCCACAAACAGTTTTATAGATCCCGTCGATACTTCGATCTAGTTTGAGTGAAACTTATATCATAAGAGAAGATTCTCAAGAATAAACAAACCAGGTGAAATAAAAGTTCAACAACCGTTAGTCAATCAAATCAATCGAAAACTAAAATAAACTGAAATTTTCTAGTTTCCCACCAACGGTACTCGTAGAGAATTTTGATCCCACAAAAGTCTTTAAACGATTGGCCTTAAGAGATTTCGCCTAATTAGGGTACTTTCCTCTCCGAATAGACGGCTCCACTAGTAACAACACAACAAGGTAGTTTTGCTGGGTCTTAGGATGGTTTTCTCGAAATGCAAACTTGCGTATTTATAGAACAAGGAAGTTTGGACACCAAGAAATTTTCAAAACCGAATATTCTCAAGATATAAAATATATTTCCAAATTCGGTTTGCATAATTCCTAGAAATGCTCTGTCCAAAATTAACCAAAATCCTACTAGAAAATCTCCAATTAGTAAATGCACATTACCAATTTTTATTTTCCAGAGATATGCATTTTAATTGCTGGTAATTAAAATCATATAAAATTAACAACCTTAATTAAAAGATTTTCAACTTATTTCGGTCCGGGATATCCTTGAGTTATTAAGGAATATATTTGAACAATAAAAGATAAGATTTACTGAACATGTTCAAAGTATGTCGACATCTTATTCTTTGTAGATCCTTTTTCATATTTACAGTCTTGGAACCGATTATACCACACTTTCAAACAAGTTTAAAAATTGTTCATCTGATTTACAAGAACTATGTGATTGATCAAATCAACACACTAATCATGGGTTTACGGTTCTATCAAACACAAGGATCGGTTCTACCTTAATATGGTTACTGGTACTACTTACATCAGTTACCAAATTGGTTACATCAATTACTAGGACCGGTTACCATATTATCATGGTATTACTTGTGATCAGTCATACCAGTTACTCCAATTACCAGGACATGTTACACCAATTACAAGAATCGATTACACATTCTTTTGTGATCGGTCTCACCAATTGCAAGGATAGGTCGCACCAGTTACTAGGATCGGTCAAACCAATTTCAAATATCGATCATACCATCTTAGGTGATTACTTAGGATCAGTAACACTAATCAAAGTCATACCAATACATTAGTCATACATTGTGACTAGTTTACCAAGATACATAACAAGTTATGATCGGTTCTTATAACTCACACATTGGTAATCCAAAGATATGCAATGAATAAGGATATCAATAAGCCTCGCGATTTCCCTTTGGATTCATAAAACAATTTCATGAATGTACTTCCTTTAAACGAATGTAAACATTTTTTCCTAGGACGAAATCTTCACCCATACCCATACACATAATCACTATATCATTCATATGATTATGTCGATGTCTTATATACAAAGTTCAAAAGAAAAGCGTTATACTTCGTATTGTAATTCCTTAACACTATGTCTACTAGAGTATAAGCATTCACAGCTTCGCAATTGTTTTTTCAATATAGCACGACTTGAAAGATACGTTGGGAATGAATAGTTAAAGTCAAAATATTACTAACCTCAAGAGGAAGGATGATGTCGTCGATGTAGATTGTTACTTCTTCACATTCTTCAAGTCTTCGAGTAATACTTGTATGTCTCATTATCCTAATCTTTCTATACTAACCTATACGAAGTTGTCTTTAGTACATAATCAAGCTACTCTTTAATTGAGTTTTGATTCACTAAAATATGACAACCAAACTTGACATACAAACGCTTGGTGAGTTCAACCGTTTTAACTTCTCAAATAAAATCTGATGGTTGAGATATAAATAAACGCCCAATGGATTGGTGCAAAAGGTAAATTTTCCCGCGCTGAAATATTTGGTCCCGTAGAGTTGATTCCAGATTGCATTCAAACAAACCATTTAACACTATCTGGAATTATAGGTTTAGGAAACGCTTTTTGCGTTGAATCTCTTGCCTTGTATTCGTTCTCTTGTTTCAAGACTCCAGTAAGTATTATCAATCAACTTGAAAGAAAGCTGAAGAACTTTCAGTAGGAGCAGAGAGTTAGTTCTAAATGCACTAATTTAATAAATTGGAAAATGAATTGTGCTCTAAAAGAAAAAGAACCCACAATTGTGGGATACTCTCATAAATTTTGGGAATAGTAAAAACAAAAACAAAAAATCATTATGAAATAATTTAAAAAAAAACCTTATCCAAATAATGTTGGTAATGGCTAAATTATCCTCGAGTATCCACCAAGACTGTTATGATTAAATTTTGGTTGTATCTACTTAAGTGTTAGTTATTGAAGAAGAAGAAGAAGGATTATAAGAGATTCTATCGAGGATTTGATGTCAGAGAATCCTCATATCACTAATAAGAAGGTGGCTACATTGATTTTAATGACTCCCAATTCCAACTTTTAGAAGAGAAATAAACTTCAATCCATGAAAAAACTTCAAACCAGACCTAGATCAAACCCTAAATCATATAGTGATTTATGTGATTTTTTTGTGTTTGATTCATGAAATTACTAATACAGTCGACATTGTTTGCCATCATATAAAAACAATGCCAACATTTGGTATTTCTCCAATATCCAGGTACAGTCGGCACTGAAATTAATTTTGAAATTGAAGCTGAATCTTTAGTTTTGGTGTTGGTCGCTTTTTTGGTAATAGAGTTAATATTACTGTCACGGCTAGCTTGAGCTCATTATTGGGACACTATTTTACTATCTTTGTGACACTATTTGACTATCCCTGGTAGATTTTTTTTGAAGCATGTAATTTATTAGAGGAAAGCTTAAATTACAACTTGTCGTGAGTATGTGGTACCCACAGAGTCTTGAAATAAAATGTAACTGATAAAAGATGGGATTGCCTGTTCCCAAATTTTGGTTGAATAGTTTCCTCTTTGGCTTCCATCTGCTGCATGGTTTGCTAATCCGTCTGCTGCTTGATTGCCTTCCCTGGTAGTTACTTGTTGTATATGTTTTTTATTTTGTTTAATTCTTCCCTCTTTAATAAAAGAAAAACGAAACAGCAGGACGTCTCGCCGGGATTAGGATTGTTTCCATTTCCACTGGTTAAGCAGGCTTCATCATTTTTGAATTGTTTTCCTTAGATGTGGTTCCTATGTCAAAGCAAGTTAATGATGGATTCCGGCTCGTTTATTACTAGTTTTCATTTTGTTGTTAAATGGCATTACAGAAGGATTAACAGATTAAAGTTCAGGGTAGAGTAGTAGAGACTATGGATATCATAGTATATAACAGATGTAGTATCTTTGACAAAGAATTTGGCCACTTTTGAATAAATATTGCTACATATATCATAGTATTTCGGTTTGACTTTTATCGAAAATCGTTTTATTTAGAATACTGTCGATATATATATATTTAGTGCCCCTTGTAGCAGCCATCTTACCGCTAGTTATGTTGCAAATCACTACATATAGTTCTCAAGAATTTAAATTCTGGACTTTTGTGCCCTCCTGGTTCCAAATTCGCCTGAGATCAGCTACCGGAGATGGAGTGAAATCTGGTTCCTTATTACCCTTCATCTGACCCTGCCTCTCTACAGGAGAATTGAAAGAAAATTCTTTGTTGCTATCATTTTGAGATGACGAGTTCTTTAAATTTTTTGTTGAATTGACCAGAGTACACATGATATTGAGTAAATTTTTGAGTTAGCTACTAAGTTCCCACATTTAAGACCGAATTGAATAAATGATTATACTATGATTTTGAAAGAATAATTTAGGTACATCAGGTGATTGATCCGGGGACCATTGATTGCATTTCAGAGAGGAGATTTCGTTGGCATTCAATGTTAAATATTTAGTACTCAACACTGTTAAATCTTGTATAATAAAGATTGCATGTATGAGTGGAATTTAATTGTTTCAAGTTTTGTATATAATGCGAGACCAGCCCAGTTTGTATTCAACAGTAGGGCCACTTTTCTCTATCCCAGGTTCCACCTTCTAGTAATAGAACAAAATTTACAATCTCTCTCTAAGATTGGGCTGTGACACCTGTGTCGTAATATAGATTTTCACACTTAGAATTGAAATCCGACCTTATTCACTTTGCTTATTGTTGGAATTTAATAGAAGCGATATCAACCATGAACAGCTAGAAGAGGAAATTGTGTGGAAATGAGTCGATGGTGGTGGTGGGTTGTTTTGACATGACGGTACATAACCACGTGATATAAGCACTAGGCTGAGATTTGTGAATCTTTTTGTTTTGATGTGCAACAGACCTACATAATAGAGTGGGCCTTATAGGCACTGGACTCGGTATAACAAGAAGGTAGAATTAATTCGCAGAGTCCCAAGTAAAAATTATTTTACCACTAATTTATTAGGTCATATTTAGGGGTGTAAATAATATCTAAAAATACTCGGCCTGCCCGTACCCGCCCGTACCCGAAGTAGTCCAAAGCCTGTTATGGCCCGTCGAAGGCCGCCTGGCCCGGCCTGGATTAATTTATTGGGCGGGCTCTGGTTTTGCAATTAATTATGATGCCCGACCTGATACCTGGCCTGATGCCCGATGTTGAAATCTAGTAATCTTTGAACCCGTGATGTTGAAATCTGATAAATTTCATCTTCAATTCACCCGAATGAGAAACTCGGATCGAAATCTAGTAATCTTTGAACCCGTGATGTTCAAATCTGATAAATTTCATCTTAAATTCACCCAAATGAGAAACTCAGGTCCAACTCTAGTAATATTTGAATCCGGGATGTTCAAATCTGATAAATTTCATCTTCAATGCACCCGGATGAGAAACTCAGATCGAAATCTGGTAATCTTTGAACCCGTGATGTTCACATATGATAAATTTCATCTTCAGTTCACCCAAATGAGAAACTCAGATCCAATTCTGATATATATTTCGTCCTCAGTTCATCCGAACGAGACACTCAGGTCCAACTCCAGTCATATTTGAAACTGTGATGTTCAATTCTGATATATTTCGTTCTCAGTTCATCCGAACGAGACACTCAGGTCCAACTCTAGTAATATTTGAAACTGTGATGTTCAATTATGATATATTTCGTCCTCATTTCATCCGAACGAGACAGTCAGGTCCAACTCAAGTAATATTTGAACATGTGATGTTCAATTCTGATATATTTCGTCCTCATTTCATCCGAACGAGACACTCAGGTCCAACTCAAGTAATATTTGAACCTGTGATGTTCAAATATGATATATTTCGTCTTCAGTTCATCCGAATGAGAAACTCAGGTCCAACTCTAGTAATCTTTGAACCTGTGATGTTCAAATCTGATATATTTTGTCTTCAGTTCACTAGAATGAGAAACTCAAGTCCAACTCTAGTAATCTTTGAACCCGAGATGTTCAAATCTGATAAATTTCGTCTTCGGTTCACCCGAATGAGAAACTCAGATCCAACTCTAGTAATCTTTGAACCCGGGATGTTCAAATCTGATATATTTCATCTTCGGTTCACCCGAATGAGAAACTCAGATCCAACTCTAGTAATCTTTGAACCCGGGATGTTCAAATATGATAAATTTCAACTTCGGTTCACCCGAATGAGAAACTCAGATCCAACTCTAGTAATATTTGAACCCGTGATGTTCAAATCTGATATATTTCGTCTTCAGTTCATCCGAATGAGAAACTCATGTCCAACTCTAGTAATCTTTGAACCTGTGATGTTCAAATCTGATATATTTTGTCTTCAGTTCACTAGAATGAGAAACTCAAGTCCAACTCTAGTAATCTTTGAACCCGAGATGTTCAAATCTGATAAATTTCGTCTTCGGTTCACCCGAATGAGAAACTCAGATCCAACTCTAGTAATCTTTGAACCCGGGATGTTCAAATCTGATATATTTCATCTTCGGTTCACCCGAATGAGAAACTCATATCCAACTCTAGTAATCTTTGAACCCGGGATGTTCAAATATGATAAATTTCAACTTCGGTTCACCCGAATGAGAAACTCAGATCCAACTCTAGTAATCTTTGAACCCGGGATGTTCAAATATGATAAATTTCATCTTCGGTTCACCCGAATGAGAAACTCAGATCCAACTCTAGCAATCTTTGAACACGGGATGTTCAAATCTGATAAATTTTATCTTCGGTTCACCCGAATGAGAAACTCAGATCCAACTCTAGTAATCTTTGAACCCGGGATGTCCAAATCTGATAAATTTCATCTTCGGTTCACCCAAATGAGAAACTCAGTTCCAACTCTAGTAATCTTTGAACCCGTGATGTTCAAATATGATAAATTTCATCTTAAATTCATCCGAATGAGAAACTCAGATCGAAATCTAGTAATCTTTGAACCCGTGATGCTGAAATCTGATAAATTTCATATTCAATTCACCCGAATGAGAAAATCAGATCAAAATCTGGTAATCTTTGAACCCGTGATGTTCACATCTGATATATTTCATTTTCAGTTCACCCGAATGAGAAACTCCGGTCCAACTCTAGTAATCTTTGAATCCGGGATGTTCAAATCTGATATAATTCGTCTTCAGGTCATCCGAATGAGAAACTCAGGTCCAACTCTAGTAATCTTTGAACCCGGGATGTTCAAATCTGATATATTTCATCTTCGGTTCACCCGAATGAGAAACTCAGATCCAACTCTAGTAATCTTTGAACCCGGGATGTTCAAATATGATAAATTTCAACTTCGGTTCACCCGAATGAGAAACTCAGATCCAACTCTAGTAATCTTTGAACCCGGGATGTTCAAATATGATAAATTTCATCTTCGGTTCACCCGAATGAGAAACTCAGATCCAACTCTAGCAATCTTTGAACACGGGATGTTCAAATCTGATAAATTTTATCTTCGGTTCACCCGAATGAGAAACTCAGATCCAACTCTAGTAATCTTTGAACCCGGGATGTCCAAATCTGATAAATTTCATATTCGGTTCACCCAAATGAGAAACTCAGTTCCAACTCTAGTAATCTTTGAACCCGTGATGTTCAAATATGATAAATTTCATCTTCAATTCACCCGAATGAGAAACTCAGATCGAAATCTAGTAATCTTTGAACCCGTGATGCTGAAATCTGATAAATTTCATATTCAATTCACCCGAATGAGAAACTCAGATTAAAATCTGGTAATCTTTGAACCCGTGATGTTCACATCTGATATATTTCATCTTCAGTTCACCCGAATGAGAAACTCCGGTCCAACTCTAGTAATCTTTGAATCCGGGATGTTCAAATATGATAAATTTCATCTTCAATTCACCCGAATGAGAAACTCCGGTCCAACTCTAGTAATCTTTGAACCCGTGATGTTAAAATCTGATAAATTTCATCTTCAGTTCATCCGAATGAGAAACTTAGATTCATCAAAACTCTCCTGCTTCATACTTCATAGTTTATATGCCATTATACCGCATTTGAAGTTTGAATTGACATTGGGATTCATATTTATCAATTTCGATGATGTATCATGCTAAGTTTGAACTCTGAAACCCTCTCGGAGCTTTGAACTTACTTCGTGACCTATGTGAATAGTCGAAATTCAAACTCGAAGCACAAATAGAAAGCACAAAGAAACACACCGATTATCGAATTTACTTCTTATTTTTCGGCTTCATTCTTATACATTTTTTGGATTTTTTTATATCATAATGTCGATAACAATGTCTTAAATTTATTAATATATTTTTTGGATTTTTTTTTCAATTCGAATGTTGATAATAAACAGAATACATGAGTTCGTATTAGCACAAAGAGAAGCACAAATGCTTCAATCCGTATGAGCATCCCAAATAAGATATCAGCCGCAAGATCTATTCTTGATCCATATGAGTGAATCAAAAGAAACGTGGTCCGTCGATCATTTTCATTCGGTTTCACTTTTTTTTTTTCCGAAGTGTTTTCTTCTTTCTTCTTTCTCATTCTCTTTCTTTTTATTTCTTCGTTTTTTCTTTCTGCTTCTCCTCCGTTTCTCTTCCTGATTTAGGGAGATGATATATAGTTTTGAGATCGGGATAAGAAAAATCTGATCATGAATCAGGTGATGGTGGAAGTGATGTTGCTGTTTGAGTTTAGGATGAAAATGAATCGAGAAGTCAGTGAGTTAGGGTTTTCTGAAGATGGTTTGCTTTCATAGTGGGTGTATAAAGAGGATGATTTCGATCTGTAGCAACTGAAGATTAAGAGGGTTTTTGATCAATTGATGAGTTGAAGCATTTCTTCTGATGAATCGAATAAAAAGGTAAATCTAAGATTTAAGCTAGGGTTTCTGTTCTTTACCAAAATAGATATTAGGGTTCTTGGATATAATTGAATCAAGTGACTGAAATTGAAACTAAGGTTTTAGGGGAAGGATTAGAGATGGGTATGTTTGATTTGAAAATTTTATTGATGTTGTGAAGCTGTTAAGAAATAAATTGAAGAAGGTGATGTTGATGTTGAATCGAATTAGAGGCCGTGGTGGTGGTGTTGGTGGTGGTTGAGGCAGAGGAGGAGGTCGTGGTGGTGGTACTTAGATAAGGAATTCTTCATTGAACTTGTTGCCATATTACCACTTCCACAGGTAAAAAGCTTACTTAACTTTGCAATATTTTTCTCAATTTTCGCTAAGTTGATCAAATATTTTGTTGCAGAATGTCGTTGTGGAAGAGGTTCTAAATATGGGTTTACCCTTTACATCCTTGGTATCTCTACCTGGTTCTACTACTAATCAGTTTGATGAATTGAGTTAATCTGAGGTCAATTGGGGATTTGGATGAATTCTGGCAAGATTATAGATGCCAAGCTAATGCTAAATTGGGCGGAGTAATACACCAGCTTCTGCTAAGAAAAAACCTGATGTTGATACTAATGTTGGTTTATCTTCTCATCCCCTGTGGAATTGTAAGTAAGTTTGGATTTTTTTCTTCGTTTGTGTGTCATTTTTGCTAATTTTGAAAGAAAATTCATGTGTAGAACTGCTGCTTAGCATGAGTGTGAACATATACATTTCAATCACTATGTGTATTGTACTATGTGAACTTGTTGATGTGTCAATTTCTTTGCACATGACCAAACATTTCTTATACACCTAGTCATTTTCTTTTCTATATATGAGCGAGTCCTTCGCCTGTATAAATATTTGTGGAGTTGCTTTTGTTTAGTACTTCATTGTGGTTAATTAATTAAATAAAGTAACATGGTGCCCAATTGGTAGTAGCTTTTTAGTATGTGGACAAGTCCTGATGATGCTTCTTGTTCATTTTATTTTAAGTCATTACTTGACCATTTTCCTTAATTAGTGAGCATTTTAATAAAGGGCAAGATTATAGACGCCAAGCTAATGCTAAATTGGGCGGATTGGTTGGTTTAATAATACTAACCTTATGGTGATAGCTTTGTATTATTTGACGAGGGAAATTGATGATTCATGTTGCTTTACTGTTACAGATTTTGTTGGAGTCTTATCCAAATTGTTATGGTTGCTTAATATGTTTGAAATTTGTGCTTCTATTTTTTACGCTCCACTATCCGTGATAAGATCATCCCACATGTTGTGTCGTGGTTCACTGGAGAAGTTGTCCTGAGTGAAGAATTTGATATGGATATGGATGATAACGAGGAAGATGATGGCGAGAAAGATGAGGATGGAGATGACGACAAGGAAGACGATGATGAAGATTAAGGAAAGAACATGAAGAAGGTAATATCACTGAACCCCTTAATCTGAACTCTTCTGGTTATGTTCCTCAATTTATTCTATTCTCTAATATGTTCTCTTTGTGTGCTATCTTGACTTAAATCCCCACACCCAACATCCGGAAAGGTAAAAAATCTCTCTATTTTCTCATTTCCTTTTTAGTGAGTTCATGTCGATTCAATTTATTCATTGTTGTGGTTTGTATGTTAGATCTTTGTAGCTGAGTTTATCTACCTTCTGAGTTGCAGAAAAGTAGAGTTCCAGCTGCTGAAGGACAGCAAGGGGAGGGACCTCCAAAGTGCAAGCAACAGTAAGGTTTGGTTTAGCAGCAGCAAAGTAAATCACTGCCATTTTTTGAATGCTTGTGTTTAACATTGGAAAGTTGATTGTGTTGCATATTCGTCATTGTTTCACTAATGTTCAACAAATAATGATTCAACAAGGTCGAATGTTGTTTGAATATGTTACTATGAATGCAATTGCAATATGGAAAGTCTTAAGAAATATGACAAGGTAAACCATTTTTTTTTATTATGTAAAGATATTTAAAATGCTCCTGTGCATCCTGGTTTATTAAGGTGCTACTGGAAATGGTTTACTGGTAACTTGGCATCGGGAGATACTGTGGTGCTGAGAAGCCTTCTGAGTCAAACATCTCCCCTGTGGCACTTGCATCTGAGGATGATCAGGTTTGTTTTGAGGCATGTCTATATTTTTGTTGTATTCCTAATTGTTGGTTGAAGCGACAATTTTTTGTATTAACTGTTGTGAACCTCATAATGTATATTATATTACTTCATATTATTTTTTCTTTTCTATTATGTTCTAGGAAATACCTCTTATGTTATTATATTTTTTTGCATAAGGCTTTCTTTCAACTTCGTCACTTGATGTGCATCATTGTCTACTGCTAGTTTTATTAGTCTTTTTTTTTGTGATGAGTTGTATTCTAGATGCCAGGGTTGTATATGCCAGCAGCTACCCAAAGTGTATTGCATATTTGTGTCCCTGCCAGTTTGGTCTGTTTGGATTGTAATAAAACTGTGTCCACAAACGTGTTTTGATCACTATTTCTTTTATCACTTATCACTCTGGTACTTTTTTGGATCGGTGTGCCCACCATTATCTTGGGGGTTTAACAAAAATTCAGCCACCAAAGCCAGATACAATGAGTGTGGGCTTGATTTGTGTGTGTATTTTTGTGGACATTCAGTGTTCTCATTACAGTCGACATGGTTTTTTTTTTTGCTTTAGCATTTTGGTGTAGGTTAAGTGTCTTTGTCTAATTACCTTGTGGAATCTTATGCGGGAAAATAAGGATTCTGGTGCAGACAATAGTTTGTTGAATGGTTAGCCGAAATGTTCAGAAAACCCCTAGTGGCCTTCTCAATGGTGGTAATGGAGGATATAGTCAGGGTGCAGTGGAAGTTCGATCACCTAAACCAGTCGTCACTATTCATTTTCCACAATTGCTGCCGATTTTCTAGTTAAGCCTGTTCAGGTTAACATTGGGAATACTGATGAGCTTGCTGCAAACAAGCTTCAAAAATGGTTCTTGAGCAGGTTTTGATTTGTGTTATGTCCATTATATGCTTGGTCATGTAAAAAAATCTATCACTTTCTTTTCTTTTGTTGCGCAACCCACTTTCATACAAGGTGATTTGAAGTTAGCTAGGTAATGCAATTAGAGTGGCAGGTTAACTTGAATGAATGTAAATGTGTTACACTGGCAGCTTAATGTGAATGTGAAATACTTTCGGCAATTCGGTTTCAGCTATAATTTTTTTTTTCAAAATAGTTTTATGCACACAACTTATAATAAGAGTTGTGTTCCATATTTTAACTACACAAACCAATGGTTGTGAAAGAATTTCTTTACGACATAACTAGGTGCTGTCCAACATATTTCTACAACACTAACAAGTGTCGTGCAAATATTATTCATAATAGTAATAAGAGTTGTTACATAATTTTACAATACACATCCTAGGTTGTCCAAGATAGTCCTTCAACTTATACAAGTGTTGTGTTACATATTTTTACAATACACATCCTAGGTTGTCTAAGATAGACCTTCAACTTATACAAGTGTTGTGTTACATATTTTTACGATATATATTTTTTGTTGTGTAAAATAGTCCTACAACACAAGCAAGAGTTGTGTTAGGCTTTCAGAAAAAATCGAAAGAGAATCACAACTTTGGAAAAATATTGTCGAACCATGAATCACAACACCATTTACAACTCTTAGTCAAGTATTGTAGAAAAGCTTGGACTTTCTACAATACCCCCCTTCCATAACACATGAAATGGAGTTGTCGTAGGGGTACTACAACTCTTATATTGTGTTGTAAACGTTGTTTTTCCCCGTAGTGATTCATGCTTTGTGATTTATCAACTTCCATCTCCAAGCCATCATCAGCGGTCACAGTCACTATAGGCGGATTTTCAACTTCCATATCCAGGTCATCACTGACAGTTGTTGTCACCAAGGGAAAGTCTGCAAATGCCTCCACCTAGGATCCATCTCTTGAGTCATATTCCTCATGCAAGATTTGAGTTAGACGTTTTCAAAAGGAGGAAGAAGAAAAAGAGGCGCAAAACCTACCGAGCAACTTTACGAAAGGGATCCAGCGCTGCTATCGGAAGAATCACCTTAACCTTTCGAACTCTCCTCTTTCTCAGGCGCATCACCGTTGCGAGAAGGATCGATACCGATAGAATTACTCAAAGGAGTTACCATCTTCCGAAAGCGAGCAAGATCAGCAAAAGCATTAATACTACCAAAGCCCTGGAAGAAACAAGACACATACCTTCAACAGAAATTCACACATTTGGAAAACAGACCAGCAAAGAGGCGACACATACCTGGTTATTGGAAGAACTGAAAGACACAAGGGATGTAAGAGGATCCTTTGAAGCCGTCTGAAACCCACCAGCACGTTTTTTCGTCCTCTTCTCTTTCACTTGGGGGACTTTCAAAATTTCCAGACAACTTTCTCTTGATATCTCTCAACATTGGGAACTTCTTCAAAACTTCTTAGGAAGGCTTACCACGAACATTCTCCACCGCGTCATCCACGAACTGACGAATCATAAGACGCTCACGGCACCAGAACTCGTCGTAACTAGAAGTCTTCGAGGGAGAAATTTCCGATTGAAAGAAAGAGAGATGGATACCTGACTCCAGGGCACTAGCATCGAAGGAAGCACGCAATGAATCCTCGGGAAGCACTAGCTGGCAAGCAAGAGGCACCCCATGATCGAAACCCATGTGACGAGCGGCACGATCAATATTGTAAGCAGCCATCTGAAAACCCCCCCAAAAGAAAGACGGCATATAACCCGGAATGCAGCTTTGCATAAACAAGTTTTCACCAATACTCAAGTCGTCATCCGAAGACAAGATCACATCCGGAGCAGCATCGAAAGTATCAATTTGAGTCACAGACTTGTGAACCGGCTCCCATGGGCGAAAGTTGATCTCGTGAAACTTATCAAGAAGACTAACCAGGCTCACGCCAACTCTTGAGCGCCTATTCACCCATCGAAGAATTCGAGAACCACCCTAACTCACGGGAATCGTAGGCAATGGCTTTGGGGAATACTTTTAAAAATGCTCCCACAACCAAGCTTGCAGAAAAACGATGTGCACATACGAGTCTACTTTCATAAGACCATTCGAAACTTGAATATTCGTGACTAAGTAATCCAGATGCACATACAAGGAGCCGAGGAATAGCTTGACAATGGGTAGAATTTCACCCTTCGCCAATTTCACGTCTATCGGTAGCAATCCCAGTCTTATCTCCTTCCTGCCAGAGTCGTCGTCAAAAATGTCTTTAGACAACCAGAGAGCCAAAAATGCTACAATGTGGAGATTGATGCTCTTCTGTTTAGTCTCCAACTCTTCCGGAAACCACTGAGATATCCACCAGTTGTAAAGGCACCTTTCGTCTTATTTCCGGGCAGGATTTATCGACTTCGCAGAAGAATCTTTTAGGGAAAAGTCTCCCAACTTAGCAGCAAGGTCATCTCGCATCTTCTTCTCATCTTCTGACAATTGGACGTTAAGATTCCCGGTTACATGAAGATTCAGCAAGATAGCCACGCTCTCCAAGGTGAAAGCTATTTCTCCCCATCTACAGATAATTATGTGAGTGTCCAAACACCACCTAGAGAGGAAAGCAACCAAACCCGGGACATCTTTCCTAACCTGGAGACTTACTGAAGCTCTAACATCATCAATGATCTGTGCTCGAGTAAAGTTGGAATTTATATGCTCCTTACTCACCATAAACTCAACCCACACATCAAAGGAGCGCAATGGGCTTTGGCACATTTTGAAGTCGATACTGGAATAGGCAAACAATCCTTTATAAAGAGCTCATCATCTATGTTCCTTTAGAACAAAGACGTATGATCATGCTCCGGCCAAGACCGAACGGGTTTTCTTTTCATCTTCACCACCAGTCAGTAAAATTGGCACGAAATCTGGATGATTTCTCCGAGAAGGAGCGAGGGGTTTGATAAAGAGCTCATCATCTATTTTCG
Source organism: Papaver bracteatum (assembly GCA_023529315.1). Lineage (NCBI taxonomy): Eukaryota > Viridiplantae > Streptophyta > Magnoliopsida > Ranunculales > Papaveraceae > Papaver > Papaver bracteatum. Next base: position 40,086 of record JAJJWX010003399.1, on the reverse strand, counting down.
GTTTAGAACTATCAACATCTTTTGACGAACCGGAGCCTTGTTCAGGTAACATCATGTCGGTTTCTAGAAGTACTAGAAGACACACCTGGGTAGTCGGTTTCTCCTTTATCACTTTACCGCTATCAAGGAGGAAAAAAGGAATAAAGCACAAGATAAAATAAAGGACTTCGTGTATATATATGCGAGCGGTTTCCACAACGGTGAAGGATTCGTTTTTCTCCCAAAGCCGCGCGTATAAGGGAAGTTTGGGCCCAAAAAGGCGCCCAACTTTCCAACGGCCGCTCAAGCCCCATCAACGGCGCCAATACCTCCCAAGCACACTCCCTTTGCGCCTGTCTCACCATGCCAGCCTCTCAACCTTACGCAAGTACCGCCGAAGATAGCATGCTCCTTTGGTACCGGTCCCACCAATCGCGCCGACCTATCAATGCTTCCCAAGTCACACCAGATATCAACGACCGGCCCCACCATCCAACGCGCACGCTCAGTTTCTCAACTCGCGCCTGCAGCTCAATGCTTCCTAGCTGTCAATTTCTGCCAAATTGTGCCAATCTCCCGCTCCATGAAAAACTGCGAAGGATGAGGATTCTAAATCCAGTCCGCATCTCACAAAAAAGGTCAGATAAATCACCCGTTTCTCTTTCAGATCTTGTCTTGGCACCATCTTATGCATACCTCGTAACAAAGATCCTGTTCCTAAATAAGCAGGGGACTTAATGTCGATGGTGGATTTTATATAAGGGGTAGAATCATAAATCCCCATGACCTAGTGTTACCAACAACACATTAAATACGAGCATTTTATTCAGATGTTAATAATTAATGGGGGGTATTCTTTCAAAAATACCAGATTAGGGTTTTCGACACAGAACCCTAATTCCTAAACCAAGCCGCATACTGCGCACCATGGAAACCATGCCAAACTAAGCCGCTATATCATTTGGCACGTGCCAAAAATAACCCCATAGGCTTGAAAACCGTGCAACTAGGTCAACTTGGCCAAAGTGGCCGTGCGTGCCATTGTCACATGCCAACACGTTACCACCAGCCACTTTCTATTCCAAGCCGCTACCCAGTTGTAGCGCCCGCAACTTGGCCAAAGTGGCCGTGTGTTCCATTGGCACATGCCAACACGTTACCACTAACCACTTTCTATTCCAAGCCGCTACCCAGTTGTAGCGCCCGCAACTTGGCCAAAGTGGTCATACGTCCCATTGGCACATGCCAACACATTACCACTAGCCACTTTCTATTCAAAGCCGCTACCCAGTTGTAGGGCCCGCGACTTGGCCAAGGAGGCCGTGCATGCCATTGGAACATGCCAACACGTTACCACTAGCCACTTTCTATCCCAAGCCGCTATCCACTTGTAGCGCCCGCGAATTGTCCAAAGTGGCCCTGCGTGCCATTGGCACATGCCAACACTTTACCACTAGCCACTTTTTATTCCAAGCCGCTACCCAGTTGTAGCGCCCGCGACTTGGCCAAAGTGGTCGTGCGTGCCATTGGCACATGCCAACACGTTACCACTAGCCACTTTCTATTCCAAGCCACTACCAAACTGTAGCGCCCGCGACTTGGCCAAAGTGGCCGTGCGTACCATTGGCACATGCCACACATGCTTCACTAGAGACTTTGGCATTACCATTCGCACTCAAAGTGCAACTTGCGGCCAAGGCATTCCGCACATGCCATAGGCACATGCCACACATGCTCCACTAGCGACTTTAGCATTACCATTCGCACTTAAAGTGCAATTTGCGTCCAAGGCATTCCGCACATTCCATTGGCACATGCCACACATGCTCCCCTAGCGACTTTGGCATTACCATTCGCACTCAAAGTGCAACTTGCGGCCAAAGCATTCCGCACATGCCATTGGCACATGCCAAATGCTCCACCAAGCGACTTTTGCATTTCCATCCGCACTCAAAGTACAACTTGCGGTCGTGATATCCTGAACATGCCGTTAGGCTTCACTAGCAACTTTGGAATTGCCACTTGCGCCTAACTCTCGAGACATCAACACAAACTGGGGGATGCTTTCTTGGGGTTTTGGTTTGGCGGTCACAGCGTGCAGCGTACACTACGCTCGCAATAAAGCAAGGCGTGCAAGGAATGAATACGGTCAATTAAATAAGGAAATTTATGGTAAAAACATTTTCACCATAAAGCCAACGGTTTACATCTCCTCTGTTTTAATTGGCACATTTAATCCATTCCTTAATGAGGCCAGCGTACGTTCAATCTTACTTGTATAAATAGGTTTCACCTATTCTGCCAAAACAACACAAGTCTTGGTCAGGCAAAATACAATACTATCAGATAGCCACTTTGCAAGCTCTCTCAAAAGCTTCCATCACTAGCAAGCTTCCGCAAGCTTCTACACTTCTGATACAAGCCGAGATACTACCTATCCAGAACTCTTTGGTCTCATCACCCTTCTTCGCTATCCTCCCCAAATCAACCCTTCTCCTCCACTTTGTGACCGAAGCAAATCTGGAACATCTTCTTGGTTTAGGCCAGAGTTGTACAGATTGATATCTCGAATCAAAAGTGCTCACGTGCATCACATTTGTTTAAGGGTTTAAACCAGTCTCTCCACCATCGAATTTACCAAATTTGGCAGAGGCGATTTTCTCCCATAAACACCATTATAAATACTTTATTAATTAGTGTCCTATTAATTGCTCATGATGAATGATTAATTATTTTTTCATGATAAATGTTCATTTAATGAATCTAATAAATACATATTTTTATTAATAAATAAGTTTACTAAAAACTATATATATATATATTGATTGGTAAAGAATTTGGTGCTGGCGAGTTTCAAACTCAGGTAATTGGTATCATCACCCAATGACTTTACCACTGTATTAAACTGACCCCGGTTAAAAATTATATTAGTAATTTTCAATAGTGGTAGTGAAACAAGCAGTGGGTGGTACAATGGAGGGTATTTGTGAGCGGTTGATGGTAGCATTACTGGTGTTGGAAAGAATAGTGGGCATGGCTGGTTTTTACATACGGTGGGGGATGTTAGTGAATAGTAGTTGACAATAATAATTTTGTGTCTTAACAAAATGGGCAACATTTTAAGGAGGATACTAAATCATGTACCCAAATGGGATCCCAGCTATTTATAGTACCCGATCGAATAAATCACGGTTTTTAGTATTAAAATAAAATTGATTACATTTCCATAATACAAAACAAAGTTAGGATAGATAAAGAACGATCAAATTTTATACTTGCAGAACATAAATATACCGCTATAAATGATCACGTTTAATTATTAAAATTTAATAATAAATATTCAATTGATATTTCATGATAAATATTTCTTTAATTAATCAAGTGAATATATTTTTGTTGATACATAATACATTTATTTGATATTAACCATATCAGTAACCATTAATGGTGGTTGTGATGGTGGGCAGTGGTGGGAATAATGGTGGTGGGTATTGGTGAGACTGGTGGAGTAGTGACTATATTGTGGTAGTGGAAGAAGTAGTGGTAGTAGGGTGAGAAAAGGGGTCCTAAGATAGGTAAATTAAGCACTAATGGTGGTTGTGATGGTGGTGGATCGGCGGTGGGGATAATGGTGGTGGTTATTGATGACACTGGTAGAGTGGTGACGATAATGTGGTGGTGTAAGATGTAGTGGTAGTAGGGTGAGAAAAGGTATCCTAAGATGGGTAGATTATATTGTCACCCTTGATTAACTTTTCTTTGTTTTGTTTTAATTTGATTTAAGTTTTCAAATTATTATTTGCATTATGTGTTTTAATTTGATTTAAGTTTTAAAGGCCAAATTTTTTGAAAAAAAAAAGATGTTGTGATTTTAAGATTTTCCGGGTAGGGGGAAGGAAGAAAAATGAAACCTATAAATTTTTTACCAAATACAAGGCAACACGCGAATTAGTTGTAATCGGTTCAGTTTCTCACATCTCTCTTTACTCCCCTATTTTGTCATGGTTTCTGTTTCTGTCATTATTTTCCCCTACTTCATGGGATTATGAAAGGCTACGCATGAATTAATTGCAATCGATTCAGTTTCCCACATCTCTCTTTATTCCCATGTTTTGTCATGATTTTTGTTTTTGTCATTTCTCCCCAACTTCGTGCAATTATGCATGTTTGAGAAATAGTTCATCATAATAGGTAAAGAGACAAGAAATGAAATGAATCAAGAATTAAATATTATTATAAAATTTAGGAAAATGAATAATCACAAATCTATGTAAATTGGGAACCCAACAATTTATATCAAAGAGAAAAATTAAATTCTAATGCTAACAGATTTTGCAAGATTAATCTAATTGATTTTAAAGTAATTTTAGGTGTTTTTAGTTTTGTTAAGTTTGGTGAATGACCTATGATGATTTATTTTTGAAGTAGTGAACTAAGTAATGTTCTACTGCCTATAGGATTTTATCTAACGATTAACTATGTTTGTCCCAAAGGGTTGTATGACTTACATACACAATATTAAAATATTCGAGGATAAGGACATGCTTATTAACCAACTCCTCAAAACATTTAGACATGAATCGATTGGTTCGATTCTTCTCATAAAATTACGACATGTATGAATCGATGGATAAATTTGAAACACATATCCTTGCCCATGCCGTTACGGCTCAGGTTGAGACCTAGTTTTATTCATAAATAATAGATAGTTTATTCAAAAATAGACCTTATACAATAATTGAAATAAATCAAAAACTGATGTCTATTTGATCTTTAAACAGTTTCTCAAAGATCATCTTCAATATCCTCAAATTTCTCAGGATCTTCATCAACAATATCTCGACTGATTTCCATGATTCTACATACAATACCTTGATTATGTTCACAGGCTAAAGCATTAACCTTTCGATTAATATTCTGAGCATACTCCCTGTTACGGATTCCAAGTTTAATCAGCTTTCTTGGGTTACAAATAACAGTTCTTAGTAGTGTTGCATGTCTATGATGTGTTTCAATAGTACTGAGGAGGACTTGTCGTAGATTGAGAATATCAATCTTAGCATCTAACTAGATTGAGTCGCATCTTCCTTTTCTTTTTCCTTATCTTGACACAACTAGATTTCTTGAAGGAATCATCAAGATTGATAGTTTTAATAGAAGCCTTTCCACTTAACGCTTTCAGAATTTTATCTTCAGATATGGTTTGAGGATTCATCCCTTAGCATAAGTTCCCAACCGATTTGAGATAATTATATATATGTACGTGGAATTTCTTTAACACATACCATACATAGGTGTCAGTCTTAAATAAATAATTCTGACCAGAATTGAAAATATTTTCGCATCTTACGAGTTAATGAATCACAAAGATTCTTTGGAAAGAATCGATCTTCTAGATCAGGTATCAGATAATACTTTAGAAAAGTAAACTTATCTTGTTTACACAAGTTGTTATAAGACAACCTTTCTACACATGAATAAAATATCTTTAGGTAGATTGTGTATTCTCTCTATGTTGAATGAGAGATATTTACAGGATACACGATGCCCAGGTACTTGTGCTTCCTTACATCAAAATATTGAGCATTGTAAGGATGCACTTTCCAACACAATTAAGCGTTGGGGTGAGCAGTACCATTCTCAACAAATACCTTTTGAGGAGCTTGTTCCTTCTTGTCTTCAGAGACATGATCATGTTCCCTTGTGTGGGATTCAGATTTCACTTCCTTATCAGGAATATTGCGTGATGCTATGTCCTTGATTATATCTTTTTCCCATGATGGTAAGTTCTTTGAATTCGAACCCACGTGATCTTGATCTGCCATTAAACAGATTGCAGATGTATTTTGTTCAAGACATTCTACATGTACCTTCAAGATATCCATTCCCTGTTGAAAATGTTTTTCTAAACACTTATCAAGGTATACCCTTGACATGTCTCCGTAAGAAGTTCTTCCATAAGGATTTTGTTCCTTATTTCTGAATGCTCCAGCGATTGAGTAAGAATTTCACACTCTGAAGTTTGTTGATATACTTCATTGCACCAGGACAATTTTCTTTCCAAATAATCTGCTAGATTAGTTTGAAGACTGAGTGTTTCTCTCTTTCCTTCGCAGATTCTTAAAATTTAATTGAAAAATAAGTTCAAGACATCATCTAGGATGTCAACAATTTTTTGTTCTTCTTTATAATTTTCAACATGTTTGGTTAGACTAGTGAATCCAATCTCTTTTCTCTTTTGGAAACAGAGGATTTTTCACTAGTAATTGGAGATGGATCCAAAACATGTTCCTTGTTTTTTGGATTCATTCTTTTCTGATTAGAATCCTGATCCTTAATCAAGTTATCAGTCTTACACTTTTTCCTTGATTTTTGAAAAGATTTATGAGACAAATATCCATTGACCTTTTCTGATATTCTCATCATCTTAATGAACGTTAATTGAGTTCTTCATAAGTTTAGATTTGCTTTTCTTATTTTGACTCATTTCTTATAGGTTAGATCGTACCAAACACATATTGTTAGATCTTTTAGTGTTTTCCTTCTCTTATACCAATTGAAAATATGAAAGCACCCAAATATACCACAATATTAAACTTTTCCACCTATAAATCCTTTTACCGAAAGTGATTGTCTATGGATAGAGTAGAGACAATATAACGAATCGTCTCACATTTCGTGAGATCGTCTATGGATATAAGATCGGGACAATACTACAACACGATAACTTGTGTGATTGACTATGGATACAAGATCGAGACAATATAACAATGAAAGTGTGATTACTTGATAATAGGTTCGGACTTAAACAAACTCTATATATAGGATCACTATCAAGTAATACAGAGTTAATGTTTGTGTATTTTACTTATAATTATAATAAAAACAATTATAATTGCGGAAATAGAAAGGTAAAAGACACAACAAGATTTTGTTAACGAGGAAACAATAAATGCAGAAAAATCCCGGGACCTAGTACATAATCGAATACTCTCAGAATTAAGCTGCTATACAAAATCAACTAAACTTCGTATAGTTGAGACCAAGAAACTAAACCTATAGTTCACCTTGTTTCTTCAGTATCCCTGCGCTTTTGACATTCAATAAGTGCACGCACTGGAACAATTCCTTTGGTTCATATTCTAAACAGTAAAGGAACAACAAATCTGTTCGGTAACAACTCTATTCAATCTTAGCGATATGAGTTAGACAAAGGCTCTTCTGTTTAATCCAATAAACTCATTTGTCGGGTTTAGATCTATCTATCCCAAAAATACCAAAGTCGCAGAGTTTAGATTATGCAATCAATAATATAATCTATCAAAATACTAAGTACTAATGCCAATCTACGCAACTAATCAATTAAATATATCAAAGTTAAACCGATTATAGTGGGATCCAAGCCGATCAAGTTTTGTGCACACCAAAAATTATGAACCCAAATAAGAAATCTTCTTCTTCTTCAAATATTCTTAAATCTTCAATAAACACATGCACACCACAACTTGAATCTCTTGTGATAAATCACGCACAAAACGAAGTCGTTAATAATGGATTATCACAAGACGTCTTTAGATCCACAAACAGTTTTATAGATCCCGTCGATACTTCGATCTAGTTTGAGTGAAACTTATATCATAAGAGAAGATTCTCAAGAATAAACAAACCAGGTGAAATAAAAGTTCAACAACCGTTAGTCAATCAAATCAATCGAAAACTAAAATAAACTGAAATTTTCTAGTTTCCCACCAACGGTACTCGTAGAGCATTTTGATCCCACAAAAGTCTTTAAACGATTGGCCTTAAGAGATTTCGCCTAATTAGGGTACTTTCCTCTCCGAATAGACGACTCCACTAGTAACAACACAACAAGGTAGTTTTGCTGGCTCTTAGGATGGTTTGCTCGAAATGCAAACTTGGGTATTTATAGAACAAGGAAGTTTGGACACCAAGAAATTTTCAAAACCGAATATTCTCAAGATATAAAATATATTTCCAAATTCGGTTTGCATAATTCCTAGAAATGCTCTGTCCAAAATTAACCAAAATCCTACTAGAAAATCTCCAACTAGTAAATGCACATTACCAATTTTTATTTTCCAGAGATATGCATTTTAATTGCTGGTAATTAAAATCATATAAAATTAACAACCTTAAAATATTTTCAACTTATTTCGGTCCGGGATATCCTTGAGTTATTAAGGAATATATTTGAACAATAAAAGATAAGATTTACTGAACATGTTCAAAGTATGTCGACATCTTATTCTTTGTAGATCCTTTTTCATGTTTACAGTCTTGGAACCGATTATACCACACTTTCAAACAAGTTTAAAAATTGTTCATCTGATTTACAAGAACTATGTGATTGATCAAATCAACACACTAATCATGGGTTTACGGTTCTATCAAACACAAGGATCGGTTCTACCTTAATATGGTTACTGGTACTACTTACATCAGTTACCAAATTGGTTACATCAATTACTAGGACCGGTTACCATATTCTCATGGTATTACTTGTGATCAGTGATACCATTTACCAGGATCAGTTACTCCAATTAACAGGACCTGTTACACCAATTACGAGAATCGATTACACATTCTTTTGTGATCGGTCTCACCAATTGCAAGGATAGGTCGCACCAGTTACTAGGATCGGTCAAACCAATTTCAAATATCGATCATACCATCTTAGGTGATTACTTATGATCAGTAACACTAATCAAAGTCATACCAATACATTAGTCATACATTGTGACTAGTTTACCAAGATACATAACAAGTTATGATCGGTTCTTATAACTCACACATATTGGTAATCCAAAGATATGCAATGAATAAGGATATCAATAAGCCTCGCGATTTCCCTTTGGATTCATAAAACAATTTCATGAATGTACTTCCTTTAAACGAATGTAAACATTGTTTCCTAGGACGAAATCTTCACCCATACCCATACACATAATCACTATAGCATTCATATGATTATGTCGATGTCTTATATACAAAGTTCAAAAGAAAAGTGTTATACTTCGTATTGTAATTCCTTAACACTATGTTTACTAGAGTATAAGCATTCACAGCTTCGCAATTGTTTTTTCAATATAGCACGACTTGAAAGATACATTGGGAATGAATAGTTAAAGTCAAAATATTACTAACCTCAAGAGGAAGGATGATGTCGTCGATGTAGATTGTTACTTCTTCACATTCTTCAAGTCTTTGAGTAATACTTGTATGTCTCATTATCCTAATCTTTCTATACTAACCTATACGAAGTTGTCTTTAGTACATAATCAAGCTACTCTTTAATTGAGTTTTGATTCACTAAAATATGACAACCAAACTTGACATACAAACGCTTGGTGAGTTCAACCGTTTTAACTTCTCAAATAAAATATGATGGTTGAGATATAAATAAACGCCCAATGGATTGGTGCAAAAGGTAAATTTTCCCGCGCTGAAATATTTGGTCCCGTCGAGTTGATTCCAGATTGCATTCAAACAAACCATTTAACACTATCTGGAATTATAGGTTTAGGAAACGCTTTTTGCGTTGAATCTCTTGCCTTGTATTCGTTCTCTTGTTTCAAGACTCCAGTAAGTATTATCAATCAACTTGAAAGAAAGCTGAAGAACTTTCAGTAGGAGCAGAGAGTTAGTTCTAAATGCACTAATTTAATAAATTGGAAAATGAATTGTGATCTAAAAGAAAAAGAACCCACAATTGTGGGATACTCTCATAAATTTTGGGAATAGTAAAAACAAAAACAAAAAATCATTATGAAATAATTTAAAAAAAAACCTTATCCAAATAATGTTGGTAATGGCTAAATTATCCTCGAGTATCCACCAAGACTGTTATGATTAAATTTTGGTTGTATCTACTTAAGTGTTAGTTATTGAAGAAGAAGAAGAAGGATTATAAGAGATTCTATCGAGGATTTGATGTCAGAGAATCCTCATATCACTAATAAGAAGGTGGCTACATTGATTTTAATGACTCCCAATTCCAACTTTTAGAAGAGAAATAAACTTCAATCCATGAAAAAACTTCAAACCAAACCTAGATCAAACCCTAAATCATATAGTGATTTATGTGATTTTTTTGTGTTTGATTCATGAAATTACTAATACAGTCGACATTGTTTGCCATCATATAAAAACAATGCCAACATTTGGTATTTCTCCAATATCCAGGTACAGTCGGCACTGAAATTAATTTTGAAATTGAAGCTGAATCTTTAGTTTTGGTGTTGGCTGCTGCTTTTTTGGTAATAGAGTTAATATTACTGTCACGGCTAGCTTGAGCTCATTATTGGGACACTATTTTACTATCTTTGTGACACTATTTGACTATCCCTGGTAGATTTTTTTTGAAGCATGTAATTTATTAGAGGAAAGTTTAAATTACAACTTGTCGTGAGTATGTGGTACCCGCAGAGTCTTGAAATAAAATGTAACTGATAAAAGATGGGATTGCCTGTTCCCAAATTTTGGTTGAATAGTTTCCTCTTTGGCTTCCATCTGCTGCATGGTTTGCTAATCCGTCTGCTTCTTGATTGCCTTCCCTGGTAGTTACTTGTTGTATATGTTTTTTATTTTGTTTAATTCTTCCCTCTTTAATAAAAGAAAAACGAAACAGCAGGACGTCTCGCCGGGATTAGGATTGTTTCCATTTCCACTGGTTAAGCAGGCTTCATCATTTTTGAATTGTTTTCCTTAGATGTGGTTCCTATGTCAAAGCAAGTTAATGATGGATTCCGGCTCGTTTATTACTAGTTTTCATTTTGTTGTTAAATGGCATTACAGAAGGATTAACAGATTAAAGTTCAGGGTAGAGTAGTAGAGACTATGGATATCATAGTATATAACAGATGTAGTATCTTTGACAAAGAATTTGGCCACTTTTGAATAAATATTGCTACATATATCATAGTATTTCGGTTTGACTTTTATCGAAAATCGTTTTATTTAGAATACTGTCGATATATATATATTTAGTGCCCCTTGTAGCAGCCATCTTACCGCTAGTTATGTTGCAAATCACTACATATAGTTCTCAAGAATTTAAATTCTGGACTTTTGTGCCCTCCTGGTTCCAAATTCGCCTGAGATCAGCTACCGGAGATGGAGTGAAATCTGGTTCCTTATTACCCTTCATCTGACCCTGCCTCTCTACAGGAGAATTGAAAGAAAATTCTTTGTTGCTATCATTTTGAGATGACGAGTTCTTTAAATTTTTTGTTGAATTGACCAGAGTACACATGATATTGAGTAAATTTTTGAGTTAGCTACTAAGTTCCCACATTTAAGACCGAATTGAATAAATGATTATACTATGATTTTGAAAGAATAATTTAGGTACATCAGGTGATTGATCCGGGGACCATTGATTGCATTTCAGAGAGGAGATTTCGTTGGCATTCAATGTTAAATATTTAGTACTCAACACTGTTAAATCTTGTATAATAAAGATTGCATGTATGAGTGGAATTTAATTGTTTCAAGTTTTGTATATAATGCGAGACCAGCCCAGTTTGTATTCAACAGTAGGGCCACTTTTCTCTATCCCAGGTTCCACCTTCTAGTAATAGAACAAAACTAGAATTTAAGCCCGTGCTACGCACCGGGCGGACCCCAAAATCACCCACCATCATTTTTTCTCTTAACCATGTTTTTGGTTTGGTGTTATGGCTTCGCCTCGTCTCATCGTGTATGGCGTCGCGGGTTTTCACTCTGTCATGTTGCGATGCGTTTTGGATTTGGTGTGGCTTGACATCTCGCCGCATCCGGTCCTGGTGCATGTTTAGGAATTTTGATTTGGTGTGGCACGACTTCTTTCTTAGGATTTAGTGTGGCTCGGCTTCACCTCGCCCTGTCGCTTAGGATTTGGTTTGGCTCGGCTTCGCCTCGCCCCGTCGCTTAGGATTTGGATTTTTGATTTAAGGTGTGGCAGGGCGAATCGACGCATTTCGGATTTGATAATTGAAATGAAGGATTTTTTCTTTTGGATAATCACTGATTAATATCATTTTCCAAATGCATACTAATAAGTTCGTAATTGAAGTTCATAATTGAACGCAAATGATAAACCACCGACATGGATCATACACAGTAATATTCTAATCGGTCAATATACAAAGTGCACTAATATTTTAGTAAACTATCCTATTAGTCCTTCGAATTGAGGGAAAGTATCCATACACATTCAATGTAATAGTAGCTTAATACTACCATTATTTGTGAAGAATACAAAAAAAAAAATCATGAAAGTTGATCTAGCTTTACTTGTTAAAGTCTTGAAAGGAGCAACTTTCATTGTCCAAGTTTTGACATCAATGAAGAAACTTAGTGAGCGAAAATACTTAAAGAAATGTTCTCATATAGAGAACATAAGGGATACCTTAGTGAGTGATAACGCTCCGAACGCTGCCTGTCACTTTCACTGCCAACACAAAAATGGATTCCCAAAAGTCTTTTAGGCACTATAAAATCACATTAGTCATTGCAAATACATTACCTTAGAAAGCGTAGGTCAACTTACAAACACAACTATATAACTATGCCTACCTCCACCTTATCTTTATGTTAGACATACATTATGTGGCTACTAATTGAACTTGCAACTATTGCCAACTCTCATGCCCATTCGTAGCTAGGATTAGCAGTAAGGCAAATGACACCATCGAAAAGAGTGTCCTCTACTGGTACGACTTGAATCCCCTGCACATCAAGTCTGAAACATGTAAACACACAACTTATAGGAGCATAAATAGAAAAACAAACAAATTACTTTCACCCGAACACAAATCTGTTAACCCCAAGCATACGCGACACTATAGGACAGCTACTAAAGCTAGTCAAAGAAAATATTGTAAAGAATGTCCCATTAATACCTACCATCCATATAGCAAACAACATATACAATGCCGTGTTTTTACGCCATATCCGACACTGCACAAAACAAACAAAACTAAAAAATAATTTGATTGCAAATTAATACAATTACAGATTCATCACCAGGTTTGGTAAGTTTAGAAGGATTTTTTATTTTGGATGATACTGTGCATCAAGAGCATGTTAATAAGTTCGTAATTAAACCCAAATTATTATAGGTGGCACTTTGAAGACAACTGTTATGCCCCTTTTTAAAGTCTTCGATTACATAGTAGCAAATATAGAAATCAAGCAATATTCCTAAAAGCTTGGACCTGAAATGTAATCTGTGACAGGGAACAATAGATTAGCCACCATGTGGGGAGCACAAAGATTTATCCTACTCAGGAAAAGAAGAAATGAGAGCATAATACGCTCTTATACTTTTAGTTTAACTCTTCGTTATATGAACACGATATAATAAGAAAACTGAGTTTACCTAGTTTTCTTCTCCACCAATACGACATCAGACTCTCCTCTAGAAAAATAAACTTGTAACAAATAAGAAAACTGAAGGAGATAACACAAAAAGGAATAACACATCTGATGGTGCGACTATAGAGAGAAGAAACTGAAGCAGGAGCAATGAAAAAGGATTTTTCCTTGTCTAATTGATCTGAGAAGAAACGACGACCGAAGGAGATAATAATTAAACTCCTTAATTAGTGAAACTCTAGTGGATGATCGTGAAACTTCGTTAGCTAGGCTAGAAGACGAAGAAATTATAGTTGTGTATTGTGATCAAAGATTCATTATCAAAATACGAATAAGATTACAGAATTTATCCACAAATCAGAATGCACATAATCCACTCCATAACAAAACAAACATGAAATACAAATCTGTAGGAAACCCTAAGAAGAGTAAAAACTTGAAGATTAATGGAATTAGGCTAACCCATCAAGATTCGAAATCGGATATAAATTTAGGGGTTTTGACTGAAACAATGATTTTCAAAATCAAACTATAAGAAGAGAATCAATCAAGCGATACCATACTAGTGATTTTGATTGAAGTGAAAAGTGAAACCTCAATAAACCCTAGTCTGCAAAATCGAAACAGCCAAATAAGGAAACCCCGATTTCTGTTTCATGATTATCCTTCGCACTAATAAGAACATGATCTAAAAGCCACGCTGCTTACTCTGAAAATCAAAGAGAATGGAGAAAAATGATGAGTATGGCTGCGTTTTTCAGAGATGTACACGTGAATCAGAAAACGATATGTAGTATCTCAATTATGCTCTGGTCCTAGGGTTTTGTTTTATCTAGTTTTTTCTTCCTTCAGCTTTCTTTAGTTTTTGTTTACGGAAACACTGTTTTTTTCTTTTTTTCTTTTTTTGTTTCGCGGAAAGTTTGTGTGAAAAAACAGGAAAAAACCGGTATTCACTGTTAAATTCACGTAATTTGAGAAAAAGTGGAATAGAGCAATTTTAAGGGGACAGTGACGCTCACCTAAGGGTGGATATTCTCACCGTGCGATGCATGGCCTCGCATGACTTAGGGGTTTAAAGGGTTTGATTTACAATCTCTCTCTAAGATTGGGCTGTGACACCTGTGTCGTAATATAGATTTTCACACTTAGAATTGAAATCCGACCTTATTCACTTTGCTTATTGTTGGAATTTAATAGAAGCGATATCAACCATGAACAGCTAGAAGAGGAAATTGTGTGGAAATAAGTCGATGGTGGCGGTGGGTTGTTTTGACATGACGGTACATAACCACGTGATATAAGCACTAGGCTGAGATTTGTGAATCTTTTTGTTTTGATGTGCAACAGACCTACATAATAGAGTAGGCCTTATAGGCACTGGACTCGGTATAACAAGAAGGTGAATTAATTTGTTAGGTCATATTTAGGGGTGTAAATAATATCTAAAAATACTCGGCCTGCCCGTACCCGCCCGTACCCGAAGTAGTCTAAAGCCTGTTATGGCCCGTCGAAGGCCGCCTGGCATGGCCTGGATTAATTTATTGGGCGGGCTTTGGTTTTGCAATTAATTATGATGCCCGACCTGATACCTGGCCTGATGCCCGGCCTGAAAACCTTCTTTATGCCATTAATCATTTAGTATCCTCTTAAAAGAATTAAAAGTTACCATTTTTTGATTGTCAATTGTGTATCTAGAAAAATAAAATATATAGTTGTTTTTATTTATAATTAACCTTTTCAAAACATTAACGGTAATATATTTTTCTTATTTAGAAAGTTTAATGTACTCTAATTACTTAGAAAGTTTAATGTACTCTTATTACTTTTATAGGCTAAAATAAGAAATTTATCATTGTAATTTAAATATAAAATAATACTATCACTTATGATATGTAATGTTAGCAAGAAAAGGATATTGTATTAAAAATAAAAAAATTTAATACCATCCATTTGAAAATTTAAACTTTTTTAACAAAAAAATATTTTCAAAATAGTGGCATGTCCGGCCTGATCTGGCCTGCCCGTATGAAAACCGGGTTGTTGGCGGACTTTGAGTAGCAAATTATCTACTTTTACCCGGCCTGAATCTTTTTATGGGCTCCCAAACATTAAGCCTGGCCTGTCTTAGTTTGTGGGCTGGACGGCCTGGCCTGCCCGAATTTTAATCAATGTTTATTTCTAAAATAAAATATTAAGAATTACAATTAAAAAAATTAAAATGAATGAATAGACAAATAAAATAAAAAAACGTAGTAACAATCGTTAGGTAGGAAATTCATATTACAATTTATTTATTTTTTCTATTTAACCAAGCTCACACCCGTTATTTTATAAAAACATCAAATAAACTCGTTTTTCCCTAAATAACACGTTTTTTTCTCGAAACCTGCTCACACCCGTCAAATCATGTTATGACGGTCACGCCCTATAACACTGACCTAACCTGTGACCCGTTTTTCAAACCTTGGTTACACACGAGTGTCCATTGCTTATTTTGGAAACCGATGTAGAGGCCAAGCCGCCAAGGGCACCTTGTACCAACGGATAATGGGATGATTGGGAAGGTTTCAACTTTTAAAATTCAAATAACAACATATATTTATGAAAGTGGAGAATTAAATGCTTCGTACACGTTCCCAACGATTACATGATCTTTTTGTATATAAAACCAAAACAAAAACACCCAAGCTTTGGTTTCCTCTCTCTAAAGAGCTCTCTCTTTTGTCTTAAAATCAAATCTAGCTTCAGATTTCTTTTTGAAGGATTTAAAAAAAAAGAGCCAGATATTTTATCTCATTGAGCAGTTGAAGCATTCAGGAAAAAAGAAAAGGTAAGTTATACTTTCATTTTACCTTAATCTGTTCTGTTTTCTTTGAGAAAAGATAAACCAAAATGATCAATTTTTTTTTGTGATGTTCTACTAAGGCTCTAAAAGATAAATAGATTTGAAGATAGTCTAAGGAGAAGAAGGGTTTATGGGGGAGGATAGTTCAGCAAAATGGATTGGTTTTGGGGAGGATAGATCAATAAGTCCGGCTAAACCAAGAAATGGTCGCTCCAGACTTGCTTCGGTCACAAAGTGAAGGAGAATGGATTGGTTTTGCGGAGGGAAGCAAGGAAAGTGATGAGACCAGAATAGTTGGTTTCTGGAAGAGTAGTTGTGTTACCACGACTTGTATTAGAAAAATGAGAAAGCTAACGAAATGGTAAGCTAGCAAGTATTTCTAAATGTTGTATATTCCCAAACGAACTTGTTGTTCGGTGGAAATAGGTAAGACCTATTTATACAAGTCGAAGTGAAACGTACTCCGGTCTCATTAAGGAGTGGATAAATGGGTAAGTAAATGGGAGGAGGTGATAACCTAATGCATGGAATTAATGTTCCATAAAACCGTTAACGCATGGAATTGATGTTCCATAAAATCGTTAACGCATGGAATTGATGTCGAGCGATTCACCATTAACTCCCTAAATTTACTAACCGCCTCACCCTTATGACACTTCCTTATGATGGGCGTAGTGTACGCCGCACACTGTAAACCGCCAAACTAATACTCAAAGAGGATCCCCCAGTTTGTGATATGTATTTGATGTCTCGAATGTTTTTGTGGAAAACATGTGGCATATCGTTATTTCCTGGCAAGTCGAGCTTGGTGACCTTCGGCGGTCGAGATTTTGCATCTTAAGAGGAAAGATAACCATTGATCGTCTAAAGTTTTCGCTTGTCGGTGGCCGCATAGGCGCGGCTAGGTTGGCATGCCGTTGGCATGGTTTGGCGTGGCCAAACTTAGGTTTTCGGGACAAAGGTTACCATGCGTCGTCTAGTAACCTTGGATGATTAGGATTTTCTCCTGAGATTGAAGGGAAACCATTGATTGTCGCATACCTTCGTTTTGGTAGCTGCGTAGGGAAGGCCAGCATGGTGGCACGGATAAGCTAACGCCGAGGGTGTTTGGTTTGGCATGGTGCGTCTAGAATGGATAGGGCCAAGGTAGGATGCGTTTGGCTTGGTATGGTCCGGCTATCATGGTTAGGGCCAAGGATTTTCCATGGGCGCATGGCATGGCTAGTTTGGGTAGGTGCGGTTTGGCTTGACATGTGGGCCAAGGGTTTTCCATGGGTGCATGGGGTGGATAGCTTGGATAGGTATGGTTTGGCTTGGCATGTGGGGCCAAGGGTTTGTCATGGGCGCATGGTGTGGATAGCTTGTCTAGGTGCGGTTTGGCTTAGCATGTGGGGCCAAGGGTTTTCCATGTGCGCATGGCGTGGCTAGCTTGGCTAGGTGCGGTTTGGCTTGGCATGTGGGGCCAAGGGTTTTGCATGGGCGCATGGCTTGCCTAGGTGCGGTTTTCCTTGGCGTGTGGGTCCAAGGGTTTTCCATGGGTGCATGGCGTGGCTAGCTTGGCTAGGTGCGGTTTGGCTTAGCATGGGGGCCAAGGGTTTGGCGTGACCAAGTTAGGGTTTTGGGCCAAAGGTCGTTTGGTAACCTCGGACGGCTAGGATTTTCCCATGGGATTGAAGGGAAACCGTTGATTGTTGCACGCCTTCGTTTTGGTTGTCGCATAGGGAAGGCCAGCATGGTGGCGTGGCTAAGTTGGCATGGGGCCATGGAGAAGTGCGTTTGGCATGGCGCGGAAGCTGTGGATGGCATGGTTTGCCATTGTCCCAGAGGTGCGTCTAGAATGGTTGGCATGCCTTGAGACGGTTGGTGTGGCTGGCATGGTTTTCCTTTGACACAAAGGTGCGGATAGCATGGTTGGCATGATTTGGCGCGGTTGATGTGGCTGGCATGGTTTGCCATTGGCACAGAGGTGCGGCTAGGATGGTTGGCATGCTTTGGCGCGGTTGGTGTGGCTGCCATGGTTTTCCATTGGCACAGGGGTGCGGCTAGCATGGTTTGCATGCTTTGGCACAGTTGGTGTGTCTTGTATGGTTATCCATTTGCACAGAGGTGCGGCTAGCATGGTTGGCATGCTTTGGCGCGGTTGGTATGGCTGGCATGGTTTTCCATTGGCACAGAGGTGCGGCTAGCATGGTTGGCATGCTTTGGTGCGGTTGGTGTGGCTGGCATGATTTTCCATTGGCACGGAAGTGTGGCTAGCATGGTTGGCATGCCTTGGCATGGTGAGTGTGGCTGGCTTGGTTTGCCATTGGAACATGAAGAAATTAGGGTTTGGCTTGTCGTAATCCTAATTAGTATTGAAAAAAGATACCCCGGTAATTTTTTACAGGCACATTAAAGGTTTCAATAAATGTGCCTAGTAAAAGCTTATTACTTAAATGTTGTGACGTCACTGTCTGGCTAGGGTTTAGGATTTTAAGATTTTAACCCTAGGCTATAAACCACCATCAACAACTAGTAAGGCTCTAAAAGCTAAATAGAAGTGGAGATAGTCTAAGGAGAAGAAGGCTTTATGAAGGGGGATAGTTCGAAATAAATTTGATAATGATAACGATGTTTTCCTCCAATGGATGATGGATGACTTCTGGTCAAACGGGTTTTCGACCATTTTCAAGGTTCGGAAGAGGAAAAAAAAAAGATTTAGTTCCCGGCTATTTCCAAGGTTTGCGAGAAAAAGAAAGTTTTTGTTGTGGAGATGACGGTGAATGTTAAGTTGCAGTGTAAGACAAGAAGATGTTTGTTTATGGATGGACAACTTGAATGTGACTTATTGTGCAATGAGTTAGGACTGGTTCATAGTCTTAATATAGAAGAGGATTCGATGGGTATTTTAGGCGGTTTCACGGTGAAGAAAATGCTATGAATTACAATTGAGCGATTTTGAAGGGTGTGACTTTGAGAAGTTTTGTTGGAAGAAAAATATCCCACCTAAGGTAAGCTTCATGCTTTGGATTAATTTTCATTATTCTTTACCTACCTTTACCATGCTAACACATAAAGGTGTCTATGTGCAAGACGACAAATGTTTGTTTTGTAAAAATGTGGAAGAAACTAGTGATTATTTTCTGTTATGTTGTCAGTATGCATTTGACACGTGTTCTTATTTCATGCATTTGACACGTGTTCTTATTTCATAAATTCTTTCAAAATTTGCTGGGCGGCACCAAATATTGTGAAGAAACGTTTTGAGGTGCAGAAACTAAACAACCTAAAAGGAAAATGCATTAAGCAGACTACATTTTTATTTTAGTTATTTTAGTGAGCAGACTACAAAGTGCCACAACCACAAACAATTCAGTTTTTTTTGTAATAAATCTATCAATCTAAGTAGCTGGAAAATGAATAATTAGATCAATTGATTAACCATCTTCACATGAGAGATGATATAAACACGGAAATCTATAAGCACTTTAGAAGTGATGTTTTTTTCATTATTTTTGTATTAAAAAAAAAGGAAAATATAGGGATATTTTGTTTTAACGAGATAAATCCAACGGTCAGGATCGCATAAGATCTTGAGATGATATCAGCCCTTAGTTTGCTGGGCGGCACCAAATATTGTGAAGAAACGTTTTGAGGTGCAGAAACTAAACAACCTAAAAGGAAAATGCATTAAGCAGACTACATTTTTATTTTAGTTATTTTAGTGAGCAGACTACAAAGTGCCACAACCACAAACAATTCAGTTTTTTTTGTAATAAATCTATCAATCTAAGTAGCTGGAAAATGAATAATTAGATCAATTGATTAACCATCTTCACATGAGAGATGATATAAACACGGAAATCTATAAGCACTTTAGAAGTGATGTTTTTTTCATTATTTTTGTATTAAAAAAAAGGAAAATATAGGGATATTTTGTTTTAACGAGATACCATGATTTATAAGGGCCGATACCATTATTACTGTGAGCTGATACCATTTAGTCGATTCAACGGTCAGGATCGCATAAGATCTTGAGATGGTATCAGCCCTTAGTAATGTTGATATCAACCCATATAAATCGTGTGAGATAAGCGTATGCAATCATATTACCAGGTCTAAATATTTTTTCTTTATAATATAACATTTCTTTAAGAAAGAAAAAAAGTTTGAAAAAAATCGGGTTGGTCTTTGACTTCAACAAACGAAGTCCAAAACAATCCTAGTTCCTTAAAAATCCGCCTTTCATGTGGTGCTGTACGTTGTTTCATATAATACAAGACTTTTAGCTTAAAATGCAAACGAAGGAGATGAAACATGACGTTGATGTATTGATCAAAAAAAAAAAAACATGACGTTGATGTGTCCTTCGCGGTTTTGTATATTTGATTTGACTATACTGTGCAACTGGCCATGAATCCATTTTTTTTGTTCAACCTACGACAGATACAATTGGTTTGCTGGTATTATAACAGGCTTTGTTGGAATTAAAGATACTAGATCTGATTTCCAATGCTAGCTAGCAAAGTAATACAATTTTCAATTATGCCTAGTCTAGACCTTTTTTTTTTTTTTTTGATAGAAAGTGATAAGAATGTACAAACATGCTACAAGTTGTAGCAAAATTAAAAAACGAAAACCAAAAAAACAGAAAACAATCAGTAAAAGTTTGCATCCCAATTTTCACCCACTGTAACACTTTGATGACCAAAAGCTTTCGCCCATGCAAAAGCAACCGGAGATTTTGCTTGATGATTAAATCCAGATCTGTCTTAAAAACATGCTTCTCGTCAAAAGTACGCGCATTTCTTTCTCCCCTTATAACCTGACAATTGCTGCAGAATCATGCCCCAATAAACCGAAATCGCAGTGTTGTACATATGCTTCCATGTGTGAGCTAGTTCATAAAAGGTCTGCAGGAGTTATCCAGCACCAACCAGATGGTATTAAGCTCAACCATAATTTGTACGCAACCTTGCAATGAAGAATAAGATGATTTGCAGATTCTTCACAACTTCCACACATAATGAGATATTGTCTAAAACCATACCCTTGTGCAAGAACATATCTATTGTGTTTAGTTTGTTATGCACCGCACACCAGACTAAAAACAAACCTTGGGAGGAATCTCACTGTGCCAGACGAAATTATAGGGAAATTCTTCTACTCCATCTGATAAAATCATTTGTGAATAAAGAGTTTTAACTGAAAAAACTCCATTGCTCCCCAAAGTCCATCGCCTAGTAACTTTCAAGTTATCCAGGTTTGGAGCTATCGATCCAATTCGAAGAAGTAACAAAGCAAAATGATTAACTTCGTCTTCCAGCAGTCTTCTTTTGAAATCAAAAACCCAATCTCCATTCGAAGTATGAGCTGCAACTGAACTATATTTATCTTTAACTAACCTGAATAAGTCAGGGAAAGAAAGATATAATGGTTCATCTCCATTCCATTTGTCAAACCAGAAAGATACCCTAACACCAGAGTGAATATTAATTGTAGTGTAATTATTGATCAACTGACTTGTTTCCACTATAATTTTCCAGCAAGAAATCCCAAAAGAATTAGTTACTCTACCAGGTAACCAATGAGAAGACATAGAACCATGCTTCTCAGTTATGATCTTACACCAAAGATGATCCTTCTCCACACCGAATCTCCAGGCCCACTTTGCAAGTAATGCAGTGTTCATGTGTCTTAGATTTAAAAACACCCAAACCACCCTCTACCTTTTTCAGCCATAACCAAACTCCAATTAACCAAATGAGAAGTTTTTGAGTTACCCCATAAGAAATTCCTCATTTTCTTTTCTAATTGGTTAATCACTGAAGATGGTGCTCTGAAAAGGGAGAAATAATAAAGTGGAAGAGAAGAAAGAATAATTTTTAACATAGTCAGTTTACCTCCCTTAGAGATCGAAATTTTGCTCAAATGAGATAGCCGCACATCAAATTTGGCAAGAACTGGATCCCAAATTGCTTTGGAGTTAGCTTTTGCCCCTAAAGGCATACCCAAATAAATAAAAGGAAGCTTATCAGTGATGCATCCAAGCTCCATAGCCCAAGTTTGTAAGTCTTGGCATACACCAACTGGAATGATTCTTGTCTTAGCTGTGTTTATTTTCAAACCTGCAATTAATTCAAAACACTCCATAGCCTAGTCTAGACCTTACTCCTAGCTAGCTTACATATTCGACAATGTTGTGGATATGCAATTGACACGCAGTACTCTCAACAGATATCATCATCATCATTTCTTAAAGATTGATATCTTCATAGGGCTGTCATCCAACCCCCAGCTACGAAATCTACACAGACGTTTGTACAACACGGAACCAATTACCTGTTGCCTGCTCCAAATATAATTAAATAATATGTTTTGCCATTGCCCTTAATAAATGTACCATCTCTTTTACATTATCTTTGTGTATATAAAAACCAAAACAAAACCACCTAAACTTCCTCACTTTTTTTTCTTAAAAAAACATCCAGCTTCATTTCTCTTTTGTCCTCAAAATTCCTGCTTTTTATCTCATCCAGTGGTTGAAAGATTAAGAAAACAAAAGAGCCACAGTGAGTTATACTTCTCATTTTACCTGTTTTGTTTTCTTTTTAGAAAAGACAAATGAAAAGGATCTTTAATACATGGATCTCAAGTTTTTTTGTGATGTAAAACCGACTATTATTGCTACCTTTAAAGCTCACTTTTGTGTTCTCTGTTGCTGCAGATCGAAAACATGAACGCATCACAGCAAGCTGCAGTAAGTTATATATATCTCATTTTCATTTTCATCTTAATTTGATTTCTTTTTTCTTTTTAAAAAGGATAAACGAAAAGGATTCTTTTTAAACCTATTTTCTTTTTACTGCGAAAACATAAGAACGATTTTTTTCATTTTTAGAAAAGATGGATCACAGAGTTTTTTTTGTGATGTAAACCTGAGTCTCATGAGATAATGAAAAGGATCTTTAATTAGTCCATGGATCAAAGTTTTTTGCTGAAACTTCTTGGGTAAACCTGTTTTTTCTACTCCGTTCTTTTATATTTTCTTTTGATTTTTATCAATATCTTAGGCTTTATTTATGATCATATATATAGGTATACTGTTTTAATATAGGTTGATTTGAGTCAGTAATTTAGGGTTTAAATAAATCAAGGATTTGCAAGGATTTTGGGTTTGTCTTGATGATCTTTTGATTCATGTCGTTTATAATGATCTATAGTTGATAAGGAGAGATTTAGTAAATGATTCATGTCCTTTATAGTTTATATTTCAATCTCCTTCTTTTTTTCCTTTTTGACATTTTTTACCTCCTCTGTTGTACTTAATACATAGATTTCACTCCTCTGCTTTTTATTTTGATTTGCACCATGTACACATTGCATTTTTATGATTCTCTTGTCGTTGTAGTTGTTGTTTTTTCTTTCTTTAATACATTAATTTCCATGCATCAGAGGATGACTCCCATATCCTTCACATTGATTATCTAAAAGAAAGAATAGAGAAAATCAGTGCGGAAGAAGTTGTACTGATGACCCAAGCCAACACTGCGGTTGATGACGTGAGGTCCAAAAATATGTTTTTTTCAATCTTAGTAGCGGCGCTTGTGAAATTTGATCCCAAGAGCAAGATTGATGTTAGCAAGACCACAGCAGCTATGTATTTCTGGACATGTGTGGCCTTAATCTTTGTGATGGCTGTTGGCGCAGAAGTGATTTCCTATGGTTCCTTTGCTGAACTAAGAAGGGTCAAACGAGAATTGGACAACCTGAAGTCGTATCTGGAGGAAGTATATGTTGAGTGCACCACACTAAGAGGAGTACTATTTAACTATGGAACATACAACATGAGTCCCACCCTGCGTTGGAAGTATGAAGACTTCCGCAAGGTGACTGATCATAGCAGGAAGAAGGTTCTCAGAGAAGTATCAGTGGCATCTATGCTATCCTTATTTGTCACTGCCCTATTCTCTGTTTTACTCCCATTGATGCTGATGAGCAGCCTTAAGTTATTAGGTATAATTTAGTGATAATTTTTATATTAATTTAATTAACCTTAATCATTAGATTTGGTCTAATTTAGTTAAGCTCAATCATTAGATTTGGTCTAACTCTTTTAAGTGTTTTTTGTTTCATGCAACAGCCGACAATAGCTCCTAGGACCCCAACAAGGTGTGTTGATGGGTTGGAGTAAGAGGAAGGTGTTTTGGAGCAGAGCCCCCACCCCCACCCAAACAATTTTCCTGCAACATGGTACTTGTTTCTTTATTTTGATTTGGGGAAGTCGTGAGAGACTCAACAATAGCTACTACTACTGCTTGTTTTCTTATTTTGATTTGGGGAAGTTGTGAGCGACTCAACTACTACTTTTATTTTGATTTGATGTATTAAGATTTCATCGGCTACACTAATTAATCCCTAGCAAGGTATATTAGCATAGGTATTGCTGAAAGAAAAGTTCTAAACAATATCCACATATGACAGTTAGCTTATGCTAGTGGCGTATAGTTTTTGCAAATTTGATGGTAATGCTTCGAATGTATAGTTTGCAAATTTTAGACTAGTTTTGCAAATTTCATGATAATATGCTTCGAATGTATGGAATATTATTATATCTGTAGTATGTTCAATTCTATAGTTGTGCAAATTTTAGACTAGTTGTGCTCCATAACATGTTAGGTTCAATTCTGTAAGTATCACCAATCTAGAGCATGGCAGGCTGTTTGCTAGTTGACATTTATCCAGTACTGTTGTATCAAGAGGATCACTAAAACATTATTATAATGTTTGTTACATACTTTTTATTTTCTTGGTCATTCTTGAATAATCCTCTCTGAAACATAGCACACTAGCACTGGAGTACTAGACACATTATGGCATCATTAGATTTCTGCTTATAACGTGCTGTTCTTTGCTTATACCATGCTTTTCGAGTCGAAAAGAAGTGGGGATTTAGTCGATGATAACACACATATTTCCCTGTCAAACTGCTGCTTCTCTTTTTCCTTTTTTTTTTCGTGAAATTTGCCGGAAAGGTGTCAGATTTCACTATGCTGACTCTTTCTAGTGATAGAAATAGAAAGCGTTTGTATATAAATTTGTTTGGACATTAAAGTATAAAGGTTAAAGGATTGGCATCAGTGCGCCAATTGAGTCCTTTTACTAATTCTTTACTAAAATATGACTCTTTTGGGCACTTAACTCCAGTAGAAAAACGTACTAAAACACTGTTGAGACATAAAATTCTTGAAAGAACAACCACACTGATAATAGAGGTAATTGAGTGTTTGTAATTCATGGTGATGGGTTACCCAATTTTATTAATAGTATATAGAATTCAGGCATCCCCATTCCACTCTTCTGAACCTTGATTCTGTCTCAAATACATTGTAAATCTCCGAGCATAGAACTTCAGTTTTGGAAAAGTTGTTAGTTGCGTATAGTTTGTAAATTTCATCATGCTTCGAATGTATGGAATATTATATCTTTAGCAAGTTAAGTACGTAGTCTTGCAATTTGTGTCTATCCATTCACTAGGGCTCCAGAACATGTTAAACTTAACTCTCGAAGTATCACAAATCTAGAGTATGTCAGGTTCTTTGCTAGTTGATATTTTTATGTATCAAGAGGATAACTAAAACATGATTACAATGTTTGTTACATGCTTTTTATATTCTTGGTCATTCTTGAATAATCCTCTCGGAAAAATAACACACTAACACTGGAGTACTAGACACATTATGGCATCATTAGATTTCTTCTTAGATCCTTATACCATGTTGTTCTTTAAATTAAACGAACATAAGTATCGTAAAGTTCTTTAAATTAAACGAACATAAGTTTCGTAAAGCCAATGAAGTATGCAAGGACATCAGCTAGCTCAGATGGTTTCACCGATAGCAATATTTGCACTTGTTGTGGTAGTTGTAGGTGTGTTGCCGACTGTACTTTGTTGAGTCTAACACGCGGAAGTTCTGGTACCGAGATTTCAGCAGAATTTCGAGACAGCGATAATTTCATTAATTGTATATACGAAATCCATTACACTGTACACTTAATTTTAGAACAATCATGTGCACTAATCTCATTATCCAAGGAGATATTTTCTCCTTTCCCACACATTCGAAAACTATAGCAACATTCCCTATTTATAGTTGCAACTTGACCATCTTGGAACGTTCTAGAGAAAACTCTCTAGACTACTTGACCGACTACACTAGGCCTAGAGTTCTCTTCTTCATCACATCCATTCTTTTCGTTATAACATTAAGGATGGTGCTCGTACTAGCGTATTAATTATCTAAAAGATGGAACTACGTTTGGACCGCTGTTTCCACCCTTCGTTTTCAGAATCGGCGTTACTATCACGCTACCACTTCTTGTAAGACCGATAAATTCATGGATTTTGCGGATGAAACAATGCGTGGCCATAATTCGTCCGATGTATAAAAGTTATTATTCATTGAAATAAGTTAAATCAGCTTTAAAATTCAAATATTTTACCGTGCATCTGATTGTTATACATTTCCAGTTCCTGACTCAAAATACTGTACACCATCGTGAAACGAAACTACGAAAATTTATGCTTCGAAAGCTTCATTTTTTTTTGCACAATTTGGTGGAGTAGACTGAGATCTGGCTTGAGGTCTCCTAAGTGATCAAGCGAGTATGTCAAAGAAATTACTCGACAAGTGCACATGAAGCCTTGGATAAAGCAACCAACCAATATGGTTTACTTCATGACACAGAAATAAGATCCAATTCTTATAATTTTGTGCATCGCTGGAGAATCATCGTAGTGCTTCTTTGGTTGCAGTTGGATTCGTTCGATGCTTAATCCTTTTCGGGAAAATCATCCAGATACCTGGCCAACAAGAATGACAGTTACGCGGACGATGAGAATGACAGTGATGATGCTGCGGGTGATGGGTGTTGAATATTCAACACCAACTTAGTCAAGTGTTCACATCTATCTAAATTAACCTAGAAATATCTAGGATGTCTAGAGTCAATGTTAGACAATTAACATGTGTAAAATGAGTGTTCTAGAGTTAGAAAAATCAAATAATAATACTAGATTGTCTAGTAGTTGGTTTGGTGGAAACCTCCATGGTAGGTAAGCCTCCATAGACATAGTTGTTAGCCTCCATAGGCATAGTTCTCTTCTTCTTTTTGTAGCCTATAAATAGGCATGTTGTATTCATTTGTAAGTAAGGTAGCAAGAATCAATCAATACAAAGTTCAAGTTACAAAGTCCTTGCTTCCACCCTTCACTACTAGAGCTCTAGGAGCTCTATACGAGCAACACCACGATGCTCGTATATCTCCGAAAAATATTATCAAGGTTTCTAAGTTCTTGATAAGAGTATAAATTTTAACTATGGGGATGATGACAATGAAGACGATCGATGATGCTGATCATGCTAGAGTGCCAAAACAACCTCAACAATGAAGGTCGCCAATGCTGCTGAGTTCGGAAGCAGTGATGAGTGTGAACACGAGACTATGACAATGAAGAGTACTTGAAAACATTTTTTAGCTCTTCTAGAAAAGATACATCTAGCAGAGCCAGAAAAAAACCATTCTGCCACAATGTTATTGTTCGCCAAGAAATCTTCAACGATCGGGTTATGATCCATCCTCTTGAACTAATCGGGTTATGATCCGATAAATTTCTAGGGTATAAATGCTGAGTTGCATGAGGAAAATAAAACGATCAATTCAAGTTAAAGTTGCCTCACCAGCTCACCTGGCATGCTTGACCACGTTAAACAACCGCATTTCCTTCCAACTTCATCCAGTTGGACCAGTATTATTTGTTGGAAAAATAAGTTTTTATGTGAATAAAAATTAATAATAAAACGGTTTTTCCAAAAATAAAAAACACTTACCAAATTTATCTCTTAGTTTTTACTGGATAAGTTTAACTTATATATTTTGGATTTGGGTTAGGGTTTTATATATACAAGCATCTAACCCGGTGCAGACGCACCGGACATTCGCAAAATGGAATTTAGAAAAAACTTTAAATTTAGTGATTTGCGTTGAGCTAGTCTTTCCCCTCATTGAATCTTCTATGCTTGGGCATCTAGGTTTCACGTCCAGTTAACCGTACATGCCTATAAAGTGATTGTGTTCCCAAGTATGTGTGTTGTAGCAAGTTTTTAATCCCGTGCAAAACCATGGGCTAGTTCAACAATGTGGTTCATACATGATCCGTCATTTTACAAAATCGACAGTATGTACAACTCAAACGTGACCTCCATTATTCCTCTATAATTCAAGTTTAACTCCACATTCAATAGGTTCACAATACTATGATAAAAGATTCATTTACGAACATTCAACATTCATGAATCGATCCACAGCTTCATAGAAGACAATTATGACAACCATAAAATCCGCGTTAATGTCCCCAATTACCCATAGGATAAAAATTCTGAAAAAAGAGGTTCCTAAAAGATATCCTAATTTACAGACAGACGAAAAGAAAGAGGAATCAAATACATTTTATATACTATATGAGATAATTCTATCTAACAGTATTGTTATTCTCTTCATCTAATGTTCGTGCAATCTAGCTTAGTGTCTAAACATAAAACCGAATCATGTTCTTAAACGACCGGATATTTTTGTTAAAAATGGATTTAACAAAAATATTTCTTTCAACTAATTCATTTTTTCAGGGTTGAAAATGGATTTGTTTTTCACATCCTTACATTAGGAATTTTTTTATCTCACATCCATAAAAGAATTCTTACACATTGGATGCACACCAATTTACCATTGGAGTGCGCACCAGAATTACTGATTTAATGTTCCACACTGAAAGTGAATTTTCTAAGCCTATTCGGAAAGTGTTTGATCATAACTACCATCTTTCTCTAAAACCAAATGTACGTACACTTAATACTTTAGCGGCAATACAGCATGACACATTGACACCCAAATGTATTCATGTTAATAAAACACTTTCTGATCAGTATTGTACCACTGTTTTGTTTCTATCATGTTTGTTTCTTTCATTATCATGATAGCATATGTCTACAACCTTTCTAAATTGTATATTCAATCAGTTTGTCCTCTACTTAAGCAACAACTTCTTAGTTTGTGGTAGTTTAGGCCCATTATTTATAAGACATGGTGTGCATGACTGCCATTAGTTTTCTTGTATATTTTGCCTCATGCGGAACAAAAGCAATATATGCTTTATTGTTTTCTCTGAAGTTCCTGAATGTGATCGAATAAATTCTGCAATAATGACTGTGCATATTTATACAATGGCAGTCGTCATCGGCCTATACGTTAGCTTGCACAAAAGAACTTGAGTTTACAGTTCTCATATATGATTAACTCTGCACTGGATGGTTGAGTAATTCCACTTCAACCAACTTTTTTTATTTTCTGACTCTTACGGTCGGTACCCAAAACTGGTAAATAGAAAGTAAACTATTCATGTTGACTATTAAATCCTGGTTTTTTGCATATTTTCAAACCAAAAATTAACGGTTAGGGTAGCTCTGAAGTTTCAAAACCATAGTTTTCAACAAATCTGTGTCGTTTAGAAAATGGCTAGGTTTTGATTTAAACAACTATGAAGTAAGGCAATGGAATTGAGATCATTAAACGTACCTTGATATTTGTTACCGAGTCTTTCATTGTTCAAAAAGATTGTTTGAGAATAATTTCTTTGTTCTTTATCAAAGCCAGTTTCGTCGTAGTACTCTTTTGTATCTTCGAAATTTCTAAATGGTGTATTAGAAGCAACTACTATCTGTTGACGTTGTATTGGCGTATTGGAATAGATGGATGCGTTCTGTACTATCTGGTACGTTTGCGTCATTTTGTGTTGCATGTAGTGTAACTTTTTCTCTTTTTTAGTCTCTTCCCTTCTCAAACGATAGATGTTCCGAAAAATCTGAAATGGCATCACATTTCTTAAGGTTTATACGAATTCTAAAAGGGAATATTGGGGATATGCCCCAAAATCGACTGTCATCTTGGGGATATGCCCCAGGATTCCAGTTTTTGGGAATATGCCCCAGCCGTCCAAAATTTCATCCAAAACCATTAAGTAGTCAAGATTCGCACACACTTGGGATCACATATGTGAATTAAAAGATAGATTTTCGATATATTAACACCTTTACAAGGTTCGGGAACATATTCAGACAAAAAAATCTCGAAACAATTAGAGAGAAAGTTCATACACATTTACGATAAATAGTCTATTTAATGGTTCCTTGACGGAAACCGTTACTTTGGGGCATATTCCCAAAAATTGGAATCCTGGGGCATATCCCCAAGATGACAGTCGATTTTGGGGCATATTCCCCATTTTCCCATTCTAAAATGGTATCAGATTGATATCTCTGGCAGTGCGGTGAAATTATAAAATCTGTTGTTTTTTCATACATTTGATGTCATGCATCTTAAAATTTTAAGAAAATAAAAAAGCTGTTAAACCGTTCATCTTACGATGGTCTAATGCGCCCTTAATATATATGCATCGTGCTTGAAGAATTGTGGCTGTTGACGAAGAGTTATCTCTTTTTTTTGTTCGAACAGCAGGAGTTGACGAAAAGTTATGGCTGTTGGCTAATGTAACCATAATGATCTATATGAGTAACAATTGAGATAAATTGAAATGTAGGCATGACTTTTTACATTAGATTTCGTCTTTTCATTAGATTTTTCGATGGTAATCGATTCATATGTAATTCGAAGAGAAACAGAGATCGGTGCCAGTTTATATGCACATAAGTTACTGGTAATTCTTGGAAGTGTATGTTAAACATGCGACTCTTGAAGGTGACTATATGACTGATGACGTTTGGCTAGCTAGGCAGTAGGCTTATAAGACAATGACTTGGGAAGGCGCAGTTAATGATGTGGTTTAATCACAAAACTTTTCGGCAAGGTACCCTTTCAAATCAAAAATGATTAAGATTTTGGTGTCTTTTTGATTGACTAAGATGACATGGAAATGACATGGAAATATTTAATGACGTGTCTTAACCACAAACCAAAATTAATAAGGCAACGGCATGTGTCATTTTTGAGGTCTCTTATTATAAAGAAAGATGAATCTCTCTTACATCCGTCCGGGCAGAGAAGCTGACTTGATTGTTATCCCCAACATTATTTCAAATACACCGACTTGATTGTCTTCAAATATAGAAGCTGGTTGTTTAATAGAAGCTGGTTAAAAATATAGAAGAGTGGTGGCCATTTCCTTTTCTTTTTCCTCGTAATCCTGTATAAATAAAATATTGTATTGTATTCCCTGAATGGTATAACATATATATCCTTCCTTTGAAATCTTAAAACCTCTATTTAAGCATCTTATTTTTGCTTTCTCGATCGATCTTTTCCAGAATCATCTGAATGGGTAAACATCATCCATGCATTGCTTGGGTTCCAATCCTTGGGGGTAAATTTCGTGATTTATTTAGAAAAAGAAATAAAGCAAAGGATTGTTATGCACCTCCTCTCGTAAAAAAGTTCCATAAACGTGTTCAAGCAATTGAGGAGCTTCGTCCTATCCCTGAGATTCCTATGGATATCATCACCAACATACTCCTCAGACTTCCAGCAAAGTGCATCTACCGTCTGTGGCAGCAAAATGACGTATTGCGTAACTCAACCACGGATCCGTACTTTACGCGCACACACCTAGAACGAGGCCGAGCTACTCCAATCATTGTTGTGCTATCTCTTACGCAATCTGTTAACAACGTCATGCAGATTTTTCTGTTTGACGATGGCATTTGGAAATCTAAGGATAAAAGGTTAGATCTTAGTCCATATAATGCATACTGCGATGGGAAGCCAATTGATCTATGGGGCTCATATGATGGGTTTCTTTTATTCAGTAGCAAATTCGGTCCATCCCATTATTTATGTATTTGGAATCCGATTACAGAAGAAAAAGTAATTGTAACTTCCCCGGCTGATCTTTTATATGTATGTGGATTTTACTTCAATCCACGTAAAAAGGAGTACCAAGTGGTTTATGCATGGTGCGATAATGCACGAGTTAACTTTCAGATTCTTAGCTTACGAACTAAGCAAAGAATAAGTGTTGGAAGCTGCTCTCATCCTCCAAGTAGAGAAAGATCGCCTGTATTCATTAACGGGATATTTTACTGGATGGTAGATTGTTCCATGTATTTGTCGCTTAACAAAGTTCACCCTACCCTATCGGACTCAATATTGGCATTCAATACAGAAACCGAGGAGTTTCGCACCGTAGAAGCCGTTATGCCATCTTCACAGCACAGAATTTACCGTAAAGATCAGTTTCAACTTTTTGATTTCGATGGCGATTTGGGCCTCTTGGATCCTTCGTCAAAAACTGATGTGCTCTTATGGGTGCTTGACCATAAAACTGGATGCTGGATTAAAAAGCACTCAATGCGGTCTCCCGAGGGAGCGGACCACTGGAATTTCTACTTTTACTTCTACAGAATTGAATATATCAAAGGAGAATTCGTAGCATATCATCATACCTGTGATAGATATAAACAACCACAAATTTATGTTTTACGTTTGCGTATGTGGGGTTGGTTGAATAATGAATATTTCAAAGGTGATAGATTCACAACAACAGTTCTTACTCGCAGTCTTGTCTCCTTGGATGCTGCAGATTCAGTTATACCACTAGAGTGGTAAATTAGAACGACTCCCCATGTTTGGGCCAAAAGGAGTAAAACCCAACAATCTCCCCCTTACGACTTATGGAAAGGTACCCATCACCACCAAACCTGCCATGCTGCAGAAATACACATGCTTGTATTTTGGTAGCGACTTTGTCATCATATCAGAACCGTTGTCATCTGTATGGATCTTCTCAATATACAAGACCTTCTCCTCGAGAACTTCTTGTATCCACTGATACCTAATATTGATGTGCTTGGACCTCGAGTGAAAACTCGAATTCTTGCTGAGATGAATGGCACTCTGGCTGTCACAGTAAACGATGAACCTCTGTTGCTTCATACCGAGTTCTCTAACAAACCTCTTCATCCATATCATCTCCTTGCAACTCTCTGTAGCTGCAATGTACTCTGCCTCTGTAGTAGACAATGCCACACATTTTTGTAACTTGGATTGCCAAGACACAGCTCCCCCTGCATAGGTAAATAAGTAACCCGATGTAGACTTGAGACTGTCTTGAGCACCTGCCAAATCTGAATCTGTGTAACCAACTAACTCTGGCTTGTCACCTCCATAGCACAAACACATATTAGAAGTACCCCTCAAATACCGTAGTATCCATTTCACTGCTTCCCAATGCTCCATAGAAGGATTTGATAGAAATCTGCTTACCACTCCAACTGTATGAGCTATATCCGGCCTTGTACACACCATTGCATACATCAAACTACCAACTGCGGACGCATAAGGAATTTTCTCCATCTTCCGTTTCTCAACATCATTCACAGGACATTGATCACGAGATAACTTAAAATGGTTTGTAAGTGGACAACTTACCGGCTCAGCCTTGTCCATGTTGAATCTTTGCAACACCTTCTCAATGTAGCTTTCTTGTGATAACCACAACTTCCTCGCTTTCCTATCACGAGTGATCTCCATGCCAAGAATACGCTTTGCTGCACCCAAGTCTTTCATAGCAAAAGACTTGCTCGGATCTGACTTCAACTTTGTCAATCTTTTTCTTATCTTTGCCAACAATAAGCATGTCATCAACATATAGCAAAAGAGTAAGAAAATGACCATCAGCAAATTTTTAAATGAATACACAATGATCTGAAGCCGTCCTCTTGTACCCATGTTCCTTCATGAACGATTCAAACTTCTTGTACCATCTTCTTGGAGCTTGCTTCAAACCATAAAGACTCTTATTTAGCTTGCACACCATGTGCTCTTTGCCTTTGACTTCAAAACCCTCGGGTTGTGCCATATACACATCTTCCTCCAACTCCCCGTGAAGAAATGCTGTCTTGACATCTAGTTGTTCTATCTCAAGATCCAAACTAGCGGCTATTGCCAAGACAACCCGAATAGAAGAAAATCTCACCACCGGTGAGAAAATATCGTTAAAGTCAACACCCTTTCTCTGCTCATAACCCTTCACAACTAAGCGTGCTTTGTACCTTGGTTGTGAGTTACCATCTTCAGTCTTGATTCTGTACACCAACTTGTTCTTCAGAATTTTCTGGTTCTCAGTGCTTGTCAACCAAATCAAAAGTGTCATTCTCATCTAAAGAGCCAACCTCTTCTTTCATGGATTTCAACCACTTCGACTTTCATGAACACTAAGAGCTTCTTCATAAGACTCGGTTCACCTGCATCTGTGAGCATCACATACTCATGTGGTGGATACTTTGTTGAAGGTAATCTGGTCTCTTTGGATCTTCTCAACTCAGCTTCTGGTTGTTGTTGTTGCTGCACTTCTTGCTCAACATCACCCACTGGAACATCTTCATGAGATTCATCTTCATTGCCATTTCCATCAACATCATCATCATGTTGTTCAAGAGTAGGAACAACTGGATTTGGATCCAAGGTTATATCATCTTGAAGCTTTGGCATCTCAATCTTCTCAAAGTCTTCAATAGTCTGATCTTCTAGGAATACTGCATCCCTACTTCTGATAACCTTCTTCTCAACTGGATCCCAAAATCTGTAACCAAACTTCTCTGTTCCATAGCCTAGGAACACACACTACTTTGCTTTGTCGTCAAGCTTTGATCTCTGATCTTTTGGGATATGAACAAATGACCTGCAACCAAACACTTTCAAGTGATCATAAGTAGGCTCTTTATCTCTCCATACCTTTTCTGCTACTTCTCCATCTAGCGGTCTTGAAGGAGATCGATTGATTAAATACACAACAGTATTCATTGCTTCACCCCAGAAATGCTTATGCAACTTGGAATGAGATAACATGCACCTTATTCTCTCAAGAATAGTGCGGTTCATCCTCTCTGCAACACCATTATGTTGTGGAGTCTTCGGCACTGATTGTTCATGACGTATACCCATGCTCTTGCAATACACTTCAAGTGGCCCAATGTACTCTCCCCGTTGTCGAACGAAGGCACTTCAAGGTTCTACTGTTTCTCTTTCCACCATCTTTGTGAAACATCTTGAACACAGGAACAACATCATCTTTGGTCTTGATTGCATATGACCAAACCTTCCTTGAAGCATCATCTATGAAAGTAACAAAATAAACAGCACCACCAAGTGTTTTGACCCTTAAAGGTCCACATACATCAGAATGAACAAGATCAATAATACCGAATTGCGCTTGGGTAAAGCTTTATGAAAAGAGACTCTAGTTTGTTTACCAACTAAACAATGAGTACACTTACCCAATTGCATACCTTTGGCATTTGGCAAAACTTGTCTTTTGGTGAGGATTTGAATTCCCTTCTCACTAAGATGACCAAGTCTTCTATGCCATAGCTCGGAGATTGAATCTTTGTCAACAGCATTCAACTCACCTTTCAACACCTTCACTTGTGTCTTGTACAATGTGCCACACTTCTTGCCTCTTGCAATAACCATGGAGCCCTTGCTTAGCTTCCATTTTCCATCACCCAAGTGATTGTTGTACCCTTCATCATCTAACACTCCTGGTGACATTAGATTCAAACGAAGATCTGGTACATGTCGCACATTTCTGAGAACCAACGTATAACCAACACTGGTCTCAACCTTCACATCACCCATTCCTACAATCTTCGAAACACCACTGTTTCCCATTCTGACTGAACCAAAGTCACCATCCTTGTAGGAGGTAAATACATCTTCATGAGGAGTAGCATGATAAGATGCACCTGAATCAACTATCCATTCTGAATCATAACCTGCAAAACTAACACAAACATCATTACAATCTGAGAATACAATGATATCATCATTTGTCACGATCAGCTGCAACACCATTGTCTTGGTTATCATTTCCTTTCCCCTTCTTGTGTTCTTTCTTCGGCTTCCTCGCATTCATTTGAATAATGACCTCTCGTATGACAGTTCCAACATTCAACTTCCTTTCGGACTTTGATTTACCCCTTGACTTGCTACGGCCAACTTGTCTTCTGTCTTTTCTTCTACCCCGATTTTCTCACAACAAGAGCTTCAATGAGATGAGTCTAGTGACCTTCTTCTAACTTCTTCACTCAAAAAACCGCTAGTTGCAATAGTCATGTTCAACTTCTTGTCTGGAGCGGAATAACCGAGATAATTCCTCAATGGCTCCCAACCTGTCTGTAAAGTATTTAGCAACAAATAAGCTTGAACCTCTTCAGGAATTTTGAGGTCCATAGATGTAAGCTGATTCATGATACCCTTCATTTCATTTAAATGTTGCGCCATTGAACTCCCTTCCTTGTAACACAGCTTTCCAAACTTTTTGAATAGAAGAGCTTTTTCACAAGGAGACTGCTGATCATATATCTCCTCTAACTTGGTCCACAAAGGATATGCTAAAGTCTCACTAGCCACATGATGAAAAATGCTATCATCAATCCACTGACGAATATAACCAACTTCTTTTCGATTAGTAACCTTCCAATCTTCTGCACTTGTCGCCTCATGCCTTACTCCCTTGCTCTCTATTGGACCATAGAGATCTTTACAATATAACCAGTCTTCCATCTTCGCCTTCCATATGACAAAGTTCTCACCGGTCAAATTGACCATTCTATTACTAGTGCTAGCTTCCGCCATTGCACAGGATTAGCTCAACCCAAAAGCTTTGATACCACTTGTTGGGGGAGGCTTACGAAATCCGAGCCGCTATGCGCAATACGAAACCTACACGAGCAATGAAACACAATGCGGAAAATACACAACTACGCAATATAGAAGCAAACACACAACACCGACAATTACGTGGAAAAACCCCTCCAAGGTGAAGGGTAAAAAAGCACGGGCAAATCTTCCACTATAATCAAACAATGGGTTACACACAATTCTCCCAAATTTGGGGATAAACTCTTCTTCAAGGTGCCTATAGCACTTGGATATCAATTTTCCTAATTACACTCACCCCTAAGGATGGATCAACAATTCATTCATATATAATATGAGATTCACTATCAATTTAAGAACAAGAAGTGATTTGAGATACTTACTACTAGGATTTGACAAACCCTAGAATTTTCCCCATTTGAAGAGATGTGGAAATTGATCAATCAATTCTCCACCACAACAACCAAAAGATCCTTCAACAAGAACCCTTTCTTCTCCTCTTCAAGATGCCTCTAATCTCACCAAAAATGGTGGCTTAAATCTCTCTATCTCTCTCTCACTCTTTCTCTTCTTCCTCTCTTTCTCTTTCTTCAAAATGAAGAAGATAAAACCGTGAAACCAAAAAACAAGTCTCCTGATGCCTTTTGTGCACAAAACCAAAAAACAAGGCAGCCACTAACTTCCTCCCTTGAATGGTTAAGGGGACTCCACATGTTTGGGCCAAAAGGAGTAAAACCCAACAGTATTTATGTACGTAATTTCTGATCAAATAGCAAATATATAAATATTTTGATCTTTTGTCTCGTTTTTCTCATCAAAAATCTACATATTTACTTAGCTACCATAGAATTTTAGTTGATTTATATACAATTAAGTCTTTGTATAGCATTACAACGACATGATGAATACATGCCTAAAACTCATACAAGAAGACTCTTTTTTTCACAACAGGTCCTTCAATAGCCCGATGATGATGATTTAACCACTCAGTTTATATCTTATCAAATCGGTCTTTTAAAGACCTTCTGGATTTTGTAAACTAGATATCTTTTTATGTAAGTTTCTTCAACAAATCCAGTGAGAACCTATAGCGCAGGAATTAACAGTTGTAGACATCTTCATCAATTGAATTGCAAGACAAACAGACTATGAAAAGACGTTACACTTGTATTTGAGTTGTCGATCGACAGTGTAATTATTTTATTGAACCACATTTGCCATAAGACGAAACTGACTTTTTTTTTTTTTTTTTTGAGGGAAGTTAAAATTGATTACCAAGTGCCAAGAAGGCACAACAAAAATACAGACACACAGCCATTAAAGAAAGGCTGTAAGTGCCGAAAAAGAAGCTAAACGGTGGCAAAGTTACATGTAAATCTTTGCCTCCCAATTGTGTACCAAATCATCAAAATAAAAGCATTCAAAAACTTTATAAGAAAGTCACCATTGAAAGATTAACTGCTTCCACAGCCCACAACCATGCACCGTAGGCACAGAAAGTCACCATTGAAAGACGAAACTGACTTTTGATGGCAGTCTATGATTCCGAATGAGCTGGGCGGGATAGCACAGAGAAGACTCTAACAACACCTTTTCTATTAGAAACCACTGATAATGATTAGACTTGACAGCAGAACTCCTCTCTGATGTAGATGCCCAATTACAATTTGGTATGCCGTAGGTGACCGTATGTCAAATTTGATCAGTCCTCCGAGTATAGCTTCCTGGAGCTTTTATTTCATTTTGAGAGGACATACTATAATCCTAGGATTGAAAGAATGATGATTATTGTTCCATCAGGTTCCCATCCAAAACCAGATTTCCATTTACTATAATAACTCATTTGTGTTGTTCACTGCCCCATCGAAATTAAACTGTTTTTCGGCATACCAAAAAATTATCGGGCATACATTTTGTCTAGGTTCGGCTCACAACTTGTGAGCCGAACCTAGCAAACCTAGGTAAAAAAAAAGTTGTGAGCCGAACCTTGAATATGCCCGGTAATTTTTTGGTATGCCCAAAAACATGTCTCAAATTAAAACCCCTAGAAATGAGATGATATGAAAATATTTTACCTAGTTAAATTGAGGCCTATCCCACTTAATTTGGGCCTATCAAATTTCCCTCCCCACTCCACCAAATTGTTATGGGCTACCAAATTTCTCAAAAATCCTAATTTACTCCCACATTAATTCCTAAAACAATCTCCTATAAATACTAATCTTTCCATTTTCAGTAAATCCAAAAACATAAAAAACCTAAACGTAAAAAACTTTCAATTTTCATCATAATCTTTCCAAATTCTCAAAACCCTAATCAATTTTTTTCCATCCTCTTCTCCAAGATCTTCGATCCAACCAAGAAGAATGTAAATCTCCATCAACCCATTCTATGATTCGTATTTCTTCATTGATTTACATGTTTAAATCTTCGATTTTCGAAAATCAAATTCTCTGA
Source organism: Papaver bracteatum (assembly GCA_023529315.1). Taxonomy (NCBI): domain Eukaryota; kingdom Viridiplantae; phylum Streptophyta; class Magnoliopsida; order Ranunculales; family Papaveraceae; genus Papaver; species Papaver bracteatum. The sequence goes on along the minus strand of JAJJWX010003399.1, from coordinate 722 downwards.
TTACACCCAGAATCGGTTTATGTTGACATGTCGAATAAACCGATTTTGGGTTTTGTTCTTCGGCATGAAGAGCATGCATAGTAATCGGTTATATGATGATTAACATCAACCGATTCTAGGTTTAAAAAAGAAATATGAAAATACATCACCAGAATCGGTTTATAAGTGCTTTATAATATTCCGATTCAGGATATATATTTTTTTTAAAATATGCGATCCCATAAGCAGGTTTTATGTTCTTGTTAATTTACCGATTAAGATTGTCTCTTCAGATTCCATTCCACAATCGGTGTTTATATATGTATCACATAAACCGATTGTGAATGTTTGACTTTCATGTGTGTTTTGGTGTTGTGTACATATGTTTGGTTATGTACCGATTGTTAACTTGATTTCTGTTTTTTTTTTTTATGTATATATGGACTTCGGACACCTAGCGTTTTACACTAGTGATCTCACCTTGGAGGATATTCTTAAGCAACCACAACGAGTGCCAGAAAGAAGCCTTTATAAGTTTGCTTATGGGGGTGAGACCCGTCTTGAACAAGCCATCGCATTGATTGACAAGCTTGCACTGGAGGAGATTTATGAGGTCATGAGGTTCACTAGGATAAGGAGAAAAATTTCAGCTGAGAGGGATCGCCATGGATTCATGGAAATTTTTTGTGGAAGAAATGACTAAATTTCAAGTGATGGCTGAAGCAGAAGATGATGATGTTGTG